>JANEYF010003110.1:912500-1030000 GCA_029963845.1 Rhamnusium bicolor
AACAAAAAACTATAAAAATAGGAAAAGTAAACATATATGAAATCCTGGAATGTGTTGGAACCTTTGATGTGAAGATAACACTGTAGTTTGAAATGAAACAATAAAAAATGATCTGTAATATAAAAAATTAAAGAATAGGTATTACTTAAAATTAAAAAAATTATTATTTAAGGGAAACATTTTTTAACACTTTAAATCTTATTGATCTTTAGTAGGACCATTTATAATCACCATACAGTATTCTTGGGAATATTTACCATTCTTCTTCTAACACGTTATAGCTAGCGACGACTAGAACACTTGATTATGTTCTAAGGGATCCACTATGTGATCTCCTTCCTTATGAATGCAACATTGACAGTCTGTCTGTCTATATGTTTGACTGTTTATCCACACTTTAACACCAATTCGATGAACACTGCTTCGTGATACACCGGAGGCCTCAGCTACTTTCCTGATCGATTGAGTATTATCCATCTGCAAATGATCCAGAACTGCCACTTCGACTGCTTCATTCCTAATCGGTCGCTGAGGTTCATGCTTTTTTTCCTACAGAACTTGTTTCCATAAATTTTGTCAATAATTGTAAAACATACTGAGAACCAACCCTTCTATCTGGGTGATTTCTACTGAATATGTGCTCCGTAGCTCTAGCACAATTATCGATTTTAAAATAAATGCTGACAATTTCTATTCTCTCCTGAAGGGTATAAATCATTTTGAGAACTCACTCTGGTAAAATATATCTCGATTTAAAATTGGTTGTGAACAAATTAATGTTCAAGGACTATCAAATACTTATGAGTCTTTTATTATTCTAAAAACGGACAAGGAATGTGTTTTTGTCGAAAAAACTCGTGTTGATTTGAGAACACTAAAAAATGTAGTTTTTTTTATAAATTCCAATACCCAGTGTCGTGTATTTTAGATTTTTTAAACGATTTCGATTGTGTGTAATCATCAAAAATAAAATTATTTTCCTTAAGAACGAATCGATAAAAGTTAAAAAAAAATAAACAGTTATGTAGGGAATTGAAAGACCTTTCTAAAGATGTATCATTCGACCCCCCTTGCCATTTGAATTTTTTGATGGGGTGGCTGTGTAGGGTAGAGGGATAATGTATACAAGTATTACATTAAAATATGCCCCCCTTGGAATCAAGGTCGACGTGTTTCACCAATTTATCAAAAAATTTTTTTATCTCCAAAGTTATTCGGGGTGCCTACTTTTGGTTGGAACACCCTGTATAGGTATCGTACCGTTCACCACCGGGAGATTTCATGGATCGTGACATCGCGCTAATAGGACAGCGTTTTCAGACACGTCTCTAACATCTGATATCCAATTAGTAATTTAGGCATTTTCTAGGTAGAAATTATTAAAAGAGATTTGACAATAGCTAATATTTAATAATACTATATCAGAATATGTGAATTAATTTAAAAAAATTCAGCGAATGCAAGGGGCCTATTGTTTAGAATGAGAAATTGTGCCGAAAGTTTCTGTTAAGATTAACCGTTACTGAGAAGAAAAAAGTTTAAAATTAATTTTATTCAATAAAGTCGGTCTTGGCAGTACTTCCTCATAATATCTAATTCAATTCACATTCAATTTATTTTGACGCTTATTCAGATTTCTGCAAAGAACCATGTTTTGCTGAATCGCCTATCCTAGATTACTATCTGGGCTGCGAACTGGCCACTTCGTCGCATTGATCATAACTTTTTCAAGATATTCAGTCACTATCCTGGCAGCGTGTGGTCGAGCAATATCTGGCATTAGCACAAAGTTGTCGGCTATGAAAAGGCCATATGGAATCACATGAGGTTCTAAAATTTTCCTTATGTATCGGCCGGCCGTCATCCTTCCGTCAGTCTCCGTGCACTCATGAAAAGAAAACCCTCCCCCCATACCATGGATGAACTATCTCCAAAACTTTCCGTTTGTCTAAAGTTACATTGAAAATGACGCTCACTGTGTATTGCTAGATATACAGGGATCGGCAGAATAGACTTTACAATTTAAAATTGCTCTAAAATTAATATACATTTTTTAAACGTAAAACGTTTCTATCCATTAAATAAAGCATGCTTTGGAGTTTCTTTGACAGTTGTCAAAATATTGGATCGGCAGAATTCACTTTATAATTTAAACTGGAAATAAATATTTTATTTGCGAAGGTAACAACATTTAACAAAGAATTTTACAACGAAAAAGAAGAAAAGAAGAAGCTATTTTTAAGAAAAAAATTGTGTGGGTTAAATGGTCCCCTTCCATCTCCATACACTCTTCTAATCGATGAACAAAATTATTCATTACAGCTCGTAACACCGCGCTAGGAATTCCATGAATTTCGTCGCGAATCGCTTCTTTTAATTGGTCAATGTTTCGTGGCTTTCATCGAAATACCCAACTTTTTAGAAAACCCGACAAAAATTAATCGGGTGTAGTCAAATCGGGTGATATGGCGGGCCAGTTTATATCACCCGGCGTGAGATTAGACGTGTAGGGAAAAGTTCTCTACAGGCAGTTAAACTTACATCTGCGGTATGACTGGTAGCACCGTCTTGTTGAAACCAATACCGGCGTTCGTCGTCATGAAGTTCAGGCTCAAAAAATGTTCTTATCATATCTGAATATCTCCTAGACGTAACAGTCACTGCACGTTCGTCTTCCTCAAAAAAATATGGCCCAATTATTCTCGTTGAAGATAAAGCACACCAAACGGTAACCCTTTGCGAATGTAGAGGTCGTTGATGGAGTTCAAGTGGATTTTCTGTGACCCAGTATCGACAATTTTGTTTGTTAACAAATCCGTCTAAATAAAAATGAGCTTCATCGGACATAAATAGACGGTGTTCAATGTCTGGATGCTGTTGTCGTAATTCTTGGAATCTTACGCAGAACTCTATTCGACTTAGTTTGTCTCGATTACTTAGTTTTTGCACAGTTACAATTTTGTAAGGGTGAAATCTCATGTATGAAGCATTCTCCGAATATTTCTATCGGATATACCCAGGACTTGGGCATGTTGCTTAATTAGTCTTGTTGGACTTGCTGTAATTGCATCACGAACTCCCTTTGATTTTCTTTCGTGTTTAGTGATCGCGGACGACCTGAATGTTTAATGTTGACAACGGATCCTCTAGTTCGCCATTTTCTGACCCAACACATAATTGTTGGACGCGCCGGAACATTTCTCACGCCAAAAGTTCTTCTAAAATCACGTTGTACTTGAATAATACTATTATTTTTGATAAAATCTTCAACACAAAAAATTCGTTGGTCTATACGCCAGTCATTCATTTTGACAACTGTCAAAGAAACTTCAAAGCATGATTTAATTAATGGATAGAAACGTCTTACGTTTAAAAAATATGTATTGATTTTAAATTGTGAAGTCTATTCTGCCGATCCCTGTATATTTGAGTACCATAGACAAAATTTCGATACATTCATGAACACTACATTTTGTAAGACTCCAGTCAGTGTGCAAGGAGCACACTGCCTGGAACAAATTGTAACCAGGCAACCCTGTGTGCATTGGTAGTACTGGGTCTGTGGCTGATATCATTGATCGTATATTTTGTTCTCGGAGATAATTTTTAACTGTTTTTACAAAAATGTTTGCGTTTTCAGCTACTAAGAGATCGGTTCGAATTATTAGGACAGTGCAATATCGAATTCTTAAGGTTGTAAATCTAAAAATTATCATCTATAGTTGCAGTAACTCTCTAACGTCCTTGCCCCTACCACCTGAAATACTGTCTAGTCTCTGTAAAATGCTTGATAACTTTGGAAATGATACTTTATTGAACACCAATTACGTTTGCAACGTAAATTTGATTTTGCCCATCTTTAATCAGAACAATTGACTTTTCATCGGTTAAATGACGTATTAAATGTTCATAATGCTACAGTTTAGTACATAATTTAAACTTACGATAAAACCACAGTAAAGAGTATCAAAATGTAATGCAACAACTTGCACAATAACAAACTGACACTTTGTAAACTAATAACGTTACTTAATCTCTAGTTTTCCATAGAATATAAAAAATGCATACAAATAAAAGTCAATAAAAAACATGCTGTGCTATAAAATTGTATATCTCATCTGATAATATGGCACAAAGCGCCCCACGCTTTTTCACAATAATACTAGTATTTTTCGTTCATTATTGTTTTCAGTTTATATTAATAATTATTTTTCACTTTTTAGTTTGATGTGCTTTAAAAGCGTGTTTTTTAGTTTTTTTTAAACTATATTTATTTTTCACTTTTTAGTTTGATGTGCTATGAAAGCGTGTTTTGTAGTTTTTTTAAACTATATTTATATTGCTTATTGATGCTGATATAACATATTACGATCCAACAGATATTTCTGAAAAAAAAAAAAATATTTTTTTATTTCAGCCATGGGATTTGAACTCACGCCCGAGGAGTCCGTCGTTTCGCGTCGACTAAGACTTGCCCGCTCTGCCAACGACCGAACTGAAAATCACTGAATATACTTACAATATTAAGCCTCCTTGCTCCCACGCAGAGGATACGTGAGGAAAGGACTGGCGATCCTGATCAGGATAATGATATAAACTTATCAAATTATTGTATTGTTACCGGTTCTTCGTAAGTGTACAAAGTTTCAATTAAATCTGTCCGTTTAAAGTGGGTCAAAATCGAGTCCAAAGAGTCGGTTACAAACAAACAAACAAACAAACAAACAAGCAAGCAAGCAAGCAAACATACAGGTGAAGCTAATAAAAGCGTGTTAAAAATATAATGTCATAATCATTTGTGAAATTTTGAAAAAAAAAAAGGTTCTCTTCAGTAGTATTTTTTTCATATACAAAAAACAGTACATTTAAACTACTTTGTGCGTAAAAAAAATATGAAAAGTCAAAACCAAATATTAAGCAAGAAACAATATGATAATTTTAAGAATTGACTGAAAATTGCTGGAAACAATTGCTAGTTATTTCTTTAGTTAATTTCTAGTTATAATGAAGTAATTTATTCTTCGATAAACAAAAAACAAAAAAAATAAAAAAGTAATGTAACAAAACATAATTTCTGGATATAAATTTTGTACACTTTAAACTACCGTAATGTCAAAAGCATTTATAAACTTTTAATATTTTCATGTTTGATTTGAATGTGAGAATTCTACTGTGCTAAATCTACAATTGCAACGCTCGATCAGGAAATAGAAAACAATTTTAAAAGCCGCCCAGATATTTCTTAATTTGAAGGTTGTAGATGACTATTGCGTAAGAGAAAGCTTAATTATTTAGTACTGCATTCTTTAAATTATTTTTATTTTGTCTTTTGAATAAGAGTTACTTAATTCCTCCCACACAAAATGTTATTTTACAGAGAAATTGTTATGATACTCTGAATACTTGGGTTATATAGATATATGGAAGATAACCTAAATATTACGATTTAAAATTGTCATGCTAAAAGTTACATAATTTATTTTTTTAATATTCACCATCATCACCTACTATTTAGTGGAATTTCTTTGAGATGAATGATACATTTTCGTAATCAGGTTAAAAATTTATACAAAATCTACACAAAGCAAATTACAAGACGTTATGAAACAACTTAATATTATCAAATTAATATTGCATACTTTTGCAATAAGCTATTGAATGGTTCTTTTTTATTTTAATGGTATTTTTTAGCTGAGTTATAGGAATGTCAATTTCGCCATAGTATAAGTTGTTTTTAACTTAAAGAATTTGTACATGCAATTATATCGCAAAAATAAACAAATCTGTAAAATTTCATTACAATGCATTTAATACAGAAAAAAGTATAAAAATCGGCCAACTTTTATAATACCAAGTATTTTAACACTAAGCAACTACTTATTTTCGTAAAAGGAGTTCTGGAATAAAAGAAAAATTTAATAGTATTTAATTGTTAATAAATTTAACAATCAATAGAAAAGCAGAGAGACGTTTATAAGGAAATTGATGTCACGCCGAAGTTAATTTGGCATGTGATGTGGTTTTTGAGAAGAGGCATTTAGCTTTTTTGCGTATTTCCACGTTAAATCCGTTCTGCTGTTACATGATGTCAGATATAACTTTAATAATGAAAATAAAACAGTAATGTAAATTTACAGAATATTATTACGCGATGTATTTCAAAATTACAAGAACCATGTACTTCAAAGAGTTTATATATGAGAAAACAAAGAATTTCTATAAAGGTAACTCAATGTGCATAATTTTTTTTGGTCACAAGACAGATACATTTACCTAACAAGACCGGAAAGTGATTCTTTACTGGGTGAGCTTGGAGGCCCGTGAGCCCAGTAAAGACACTTTCCGGTGTGTTGCGTAAAATATTCTTCTTGTATCTGCTTCTGCTACTCCCAAAAAACTTTTTAACTTGAAATCTTTTGCCAATAACATTCATAAAATTCAACTGACAGATGTCAGATGCATACTTTCAAAGAAAAGTGAATTAATCATTTTTAATTGTTATCATATACTTTTTTCTACGATTATGTTGAAAGTCATATTTTCTAACTTTAAAATGACTGCGGAAAATGTCACTTTGCCGCACGCCGTACAGCAAAGAATTTGCCACAAGCCTCGATTACATCTTCACACACCGGAATAAAACAGTGTGTTTACCTTAAAGAATTATTTAACTGGTAATAACAATTAAATTCTATAAATCTACATTAACTACACAGGAATTGCAATTACTTAAGTTAATGCTTGGAAAAACTGGAACATTTACATTGTTAGAAATACTAGAAATATTTATATCTGGACCAATGTTTATGGCATTTTCGTTGTCGCCCATTATTTTCTTGGAGACACTTATTTTGTTGTTAACACTATCTTCTATATATGCTTCTGCTGTTGTTGAAGAACGCCACCCACCGTGTCTTTTCAAACTGGTAAGATCCGCTCCAGCGTCAACCAAAAGAGTCGCTGACGTTCGGCGAACGCAGTGGTCAGTTAAACTTTCAGGTTTAGGAAGTTTTAAATATTTTGCAATTTTTTGACATCTCTCCAAACGTGTTTTTCTCTACCATTTGAACTGTACACTTGCCAGGTTTGTATTGAATGAAGAATCGTTTATGTTTTATGGATGCAGGTCTAAGTTGAACATATGGACGATAAAAATCCAACCAATTTATCTCCGTTTGTACCCGAAAACGTTCTAGATTTATGAGTTTTAGAATCTGGAATGAAAAATTCTCCATTGTCCTGAATGTCATCTATGGCAATATTCATCAACTCCTTCCTTCTGAGGGCACCAGCCACTCCAATAATTAACACTACCTAAAATAATGTCTTAGTACAACAGATTGAAAAAAACTGAAATTTGTATTAGCTTTAGAAGTCAAAATGTGTCATCAGGAGCGTTAAGTAAAAAGGCATTAATTTGTTCTCTGGTAAAAACTTCAGATTTCTTTGCCTTGTATTCTACAGATTCTCTTTTTAAAAAGTCAATTAGTTTCGGAAACCTCGAAATATCTACATTCTCTTCCAATGACAGAGTGCTTCTGAGCATTGAGTAAATTGACCACATCGTGGAAGATTTCAACGTTTTAGCCTCTTCGGCGAAATATGCGAGTAGGACCACTTCCGTATAAACATTCACCTTCTTTTGACGGCACCAGTTTACGAAAAGAAGTTTTTCCTTCTTATAACGTTCTTTCGATTTACGTGGAAGGAGGTTGGAACTCGCACTTTCAGCGGCTGCAACAATTTCTGCAGGAATATCTTCGTCTGAATTCATCACTTCTTCAAAAGCAGCAGATACAAGACAGAACGCGTCAGTTTAGCAAAACAATTTGTTTTGTTTGTTAGTCATGACAACCGTTTGAGCAGTAGCTGATCCTTATTATTTTAAATAAAATCTGACAGGTGGCAAATTTAAAATTTTGGAAATACTTTAAGGGAAAAACTTCACAACCGTAGAAAAAATAGTATACATTGTACTAATTCTGCGGTTGGCTCCTTGTGAAACATTATTAAATATTTTAAATAAACAAAGAAAATTTGCTTTTAAATGTTTCAAAATTATATTTTCACTCTACACGTGTTTCGGCTTTTTAGGCCCTTTTCAAAAGTACAGATGAGATGTACTAAATTATAATTTGTGTTCCTTGCTTTTATATATTGAATGTTACATCTGGCAACTTATACTAATAAAAATGCTTTGAAATATTTGTAATTTTTAGAAAAGTTAAATTACTTTATATAAAATGTGGTGACCTGCGAATATTTGTTGTTCATTTGTAACCGTTTTTTTTATTTTTGGAAGCTTTCTTAATTTCTAATATTTCTAGTGTCTAATTTTTTGCTTTTCTTTTCTGAATGAAGTAATTCTACATTATCCATATTTATAAAGTGATTGTTTTCTATACAGTGTGTTGACATGCCGGTGCTATATACGTTGTTTACAATAGACTTCTTATGCTCTTCAAATCGCTTTTTTATGTTATGTCCAGTCTGGCCAATGTATATAGTGTCGCAATCACTACATTTTAGTTCATACACTCCTGTCTTTTTGTAGTTTTTCTGTTTTATCCTTATTGTTTATTAACATTTTTCCTAGGTTATTTTTATTTACAGAAATTGTTTTGCAACCTAATTTTCTTAATTTATTGCTGACTTTATCACTAATTCCAGGTCTATAATTAATACATTTATGGATGATATTGGCGCCAATATCATCCATAAATGTATTAATTATAGACCTGGAATTAGTGTAAAGTCAGCAATAAATTAAGAAAAATAGGTTGCAAAACAATTTCTGTAAATAAAAATAACCTAGGAAAAATGTTAATAAACAATAAGGATAAAACAGAAAAACTACAAAAGACAGGAGTGTATGAACTAAAATGTAGTGATTGCGACACTATATACATTGGCCAGACTGGACGTAACATAAAAAAGCGATTTGAAGAGTATAAAAAGTCTATTGTAAACAACGTATATAGCACCGGCATGTCAACACACTCTATAGAAAATAATCACTTTATAAATATGGATAATGTAGAATTACTTCATTCTGAAAAGAAAAGCAAAAAATTAGACTTACTAGAAATATTAGAAATTAAGAAAGCTTCCAAAAATAAAAAAAACGGTTACAAATGAACAACAAATATTCGCAGGTCACCACATTTTAGATAAAGTAATTTAACTTTTCTAAAAATTAAAAATATTTCAAACCATTTTTATTAGTATAAGTTCCCAGATGTAACATTCAATATATAAGCAAGGAACACAAATTATAATTTAGTACCTCTCATCTGTACTCTTGAAAAGGGCCTAAAAAGCCGAAACACGTGTAGAGTGAAAATATAATTTTGAAACATTTAAAAGCAAATTTTCTTTGTTTTATTAAAAAAAAAATAGTATGTAACACACATATGGCAAGCGTCATTGCAAAACTCATATGCTACTTTCATACAACGTTTTGCAATAAAGCCCTTGCCACACTTGTATTACAATGTACTATTGTTAACCAAAGATAACATAAGGGATCGGTAAAAACTCTATACCGATTTCTTATGTCATTCTACAGGGCTAGAGTAGTAAATATGTATCATCCACTCAAAAATACTGACCAAGAACAGTCAACTTTCTATGGTTGCTGAGAAAATAATTAATGAATCAACATTTTAAAACAAATTGTTTTAGAATCTACTAAAACAACTACCTCATCCTAGCTAATACTAAATGAAATTGGATTAAATATTAGAATTCATAGTGTTTTAAAGTAAAAAATAGTATTCACCAAATTATTAAAAATTTGAATTACTTACCACAAATCTACATTTTTAAAAATAAACATTCCACTGTATTTATAAATTATAATTGTATAATACCAATTTAAAACATGTTTAAAAAAATCTGCAAAAAGAAAAATCTGTTTGTTTTGATTGATGAAAATATACTGGAATCTTTTTTATTACAGTTTCTATAGGCGTATTATTTTTTTGATGAAACTGGTAACTCATTTAAACTAGTACGTGTCTCCTGGATAACTCATTTAGTTAATGAGGTCAATATTAATTAATAATTTTTATACATCTTATTTTCAACTTACAGCAAACAAGGTTGCTATTTAAATGAAATTTATTTTTTACTGTATGTTATTGCTCAAAACTAATTATAAGCTTCCGGATTGTATTTTAAAAGCTATTTTTGAACGTCCGTAATGTAGCAGTGAGAGTTATAATTATTCATGTACATATTAACTACATAGTATGTAAAATTCTTTCATTACAAAATGTAATAAAACAATGTATTAAACTTAAAATATAATCATACCCCCCCCACGGCGAAATTTTACTGGATTTATTAAGAACAACATCTAGTAATTTTGAATATCATAATTAAATTTCTTATAAACACAAAGTTACTGGTATAGTTAAACATTAGCATTGGATGATTGGAATTTTAAAATCATGTATAAACAAAGATCCATAAATATTAATAACATATTTATTCCGTTTTAATAGTTTTTATTTAAATTGTTGTATACTATATATATATTTCAATCAAAATTCTCTAGAATAATTCAACAAGTCTCAGACCAAGGTGCGTTATTAAGCTTTTGTAATGAATATTTAATAAGTTTTCTGTCTTTCCAAGTAATTTATTAACGAGCAAAGTCAAGGAAAACATTTGTTTTAAATATTTTTCCATTGTCTTTAACTGATACAAAACAGATCTCTTAATACATCTTTCATGAATGCAAAGAAAATGTATAAATACGAAAATTAATATTGGAGCAATTATTCTAATAAAAGTACGAAGAATGACAAATAAATACAACTAAATTAGTGCTCGTACTTTATCTGACTGGAAAAATCAATTAACGTAATTAACGTATTAAGCATTGCTTAAGACATATGTATGTAATTATATGAACTAAAATAGTATAGCCGCAAAAAATAACAGAAGTAATAACTAAAGACAGCAATTTTTAATAGTAATGTCCCCGTTAGTTTTGTTAAAGATTGACTAACAAGAAACCCGATTTCATTCCACTTAATTTTTCCAACAATGCCTCCGACGAGATCTCTTTTCAAAATAGTTTGCATAATTGAAATATTTAATGCTACTGGTAGTAGCGAAAGATCGAATTCGATGCATTTTCTCGAGATACAATAAGATGACCTTTTTTGGTTTGAATAAAATTGGTTTTCATAAAATGGTCTCGAATTCAGAAAAAAATCTCTCCATCATTAACATTTCGATATAAATTTGTAGTTATAAACTTATATAGAAAATTTCAGCCCCTCTACTGATGGCATAGATAACGCTATTACAAAATTTTAATGCTTAAAATAATTATAATCCAAAACTCAATAAGTGTGTTTGCCCACATGGAGAGTCAATAATCCAAAAAATGTTGTTTCAAGAATATACTTTCAGCATTCTCAACAATGAACTTTTTCCCATGAAATAACTCCAGAAATCTCCTCCTGAATTATTGATATATATTTAGGAAACATTTTTGTTATTAAAAATAGTTGATTATATCTTAATTTTATTTTATATATTTTTGTAAACATACGTTAGAATTCTTCTAAGTGTAATTCTCCATAATATTGTATGCGTTTGTAATAAAACTTATTACCTAATAGAGGAGCGGCAGTCATGACGATGGAAACTTGAAAATGGAAGGGCATCTTGTATTGAAAATTAAAAATTATAAACAGTCTATTAATATTCTTCATTTAACTACGTTTTCGATTTATTTACTTTCTTTACATACATATTTATTTACGCTTGACTGCCGCCCTCGAATTGAAAACACTCAACTGATTTTGTAAACACATTTACGTAACGTTTATAAAAAATTAAGAAAAATGGAATAATATATTAAATACCTCATTTTACATTCCTAAATCATTATCATATTAAATCGTATGACTCATCTTTTAAGAAATTCTTGCACGAATTAGTTAGTAAGGTTACAGTTTACACATGCGACATTGAGTATTGAGTGTCGTGATGATTAAGAAAAAAATTATGATTTATAAATTGATTTTGGGAAATATTCAGTTTTTGGAACATACGAATGAAATAACGACAAAGGTCATGGTTTTAAAACAAAACTTTTATGACCCCAACTGGAGACATGTATCTGCTAATTTTCATAAAAAAAAGAAGAAATATGGACTACACAATTATATCAAATAAGAATGAAAAAAAAATACTTAGAACACATTTTTCTCATATATGTATTGCATGTGACGCCCTGTATAACTGAACTCAAAATTAATATGAAATTATGATTTATCACCACAAGAAACCTTCTTGTATCGATTTTGAGTTTGATGCATCAAGTAATTTACAAGTTACACCTAAAAAATCATTTAAAATAATTTCACATCCTATATCTCATTAATTAGGGACATTTTATTTAGACATATTTGGTTAAATTTTCATATTTTCAGCCAAGGAATCTCTATGTCCCATTCTATCAAGGCGTAGAAGGCCCTCAATATTGAAGAAAATTTTAATTGAAAACTTCGATTTCTGTCTCAGAATTCAGATACAAAAGTCAAAATTTTGAGTCATAGGTCAAAAATCTGTCTCAGAATTCTGACTACTATCTCAAAATTTCGACTTCCAACTCAGAATTCTGAGCTTTATGTCACAATTTTGACTTTTATCTCAGAATTCTGATTTCTATCTCAGAATTTTTACTTCTAACTCTGAATTCTGAATAAAAGTCAAAATTTGAACAGAAATTAATGGTAAGGCTGACACTTACATTAGCTATTATGCCATCTTGTTTAAATAGTGTTAATTTAAATAGCCATAATCTAAAATGATTGCGAACTCTACAGAATATTTCGTTTTTCCTCAACCTTCATTAACTTTGTTATTTTAAATGTGACACCCTGCATATTATTACATTTTAGGAGTTCTTGTAAATTCTTTATAAAATGATATATAGTTTGCTATATGTAAAGTGACCCGTTGTAAAAATATTAATAATTATATTATTTATTTAAAAAAATTGATGGAAGCATGCCCTTACTAAAACTGTTAGTCCGCGATTGATAGATGAAACCAAATCATTTTGAAGGCTTGTTGTGGCTAAGAAGAGGTACATAATGCTCTACAGGAAATACAGAAAAACATGGGTGTTCTAAAAAACATATTTATTTTTGAAAATTTTCAATTGACCAGAACTCGTTCTTTTTTAAATGAAACACTTTGTATATTTTTACACCAGCTTGTAGATAATTTTATAAGCTCTCATAATAATACATTGTCGAGTCTAAATGTAATTTAACACATAAATGGAAGAGCTGAACATAAAGAATATTATCTAATTTAATAAATGCTGGACAGAAACGTTAACCCTATTTATGACACTTACAAATGCTTCATTAATTATAATTTACAAATTTTCTTTAGCAATTGGTGAAGGTTTAACTCATATTAACTAACATTATCGACCTAATCGAATTTCTAACATGATGATTTTCTGTTACAGAATTTAATGCAAGAAATTCATTTTCCATGATTTACATTCTTAGTACTTCCTAGTCACAAAAACTATCCGTGTTTCTTCAATCCCTTCTTTCATGCTGCCAAATGCTTTTGCCTTTCAGTCAAAAATTCAGAATTTTTAGTAAGAATTTTGAGTTATAAGTCAGAATTCTGAGATAAATGTCAGACTTCTAAGATAAACGTCAGAATTTAGAATTCTGCCTTATGACAGACGAAATTTTAAAGAGAATAGTCGGACAACTCCAGCTTTAATAGAAATTACAGCTCATTAAATCAATATTACCAGAAAGAGAACCTTTCAAGAAGTCTTGTCCTCTCAATACTCTAGATATATTTCTAAATAATATAGCATATGTAAAACATAAAATATTACGATACTGTATTCATTCATACAATATTCTTTAATGTTATTCTTTGTTTGAATTAACAGTTTTGAAAAGTGTCCTGGCTTTGACGACATTATTGCGATGATAAAAGTATTTGTGTATTTTATCTTTCACGCGTAATGAAATATACCTGAGTGAAAGCTCCATATTAAGTTTCAAATTAATATACGGGCATGTCAATTAAAAACAAGGTATCTAGCATTTTGTAATTTAAAAACCGCTGCCAATTGTTACTTGGGGATCAGAACTTCCCCACTGTAGTAAAACTCGACGTTTGGTGGAGTTTATAATAAAAGTAATTTTTGACGTTTCAAAAAAGTCACATTTTTGACATTTCCAAAAAGTCACATTTTGACGTTTCAAAAAAGTCACATTGGTGGAATGTCACTAATAGTTTTTTTTAGACATTGGGACTGATTTTGCTCATCAACGGATCCAATCTCTTCCTTGACCTCTAGAATGTGTCTACCAAATTTGATAGCTTTATCTCAAAAACTGTAGCTGCTATCGCGAACCACACAGAGAGACACATAGACAGAAAACTTTTCCTGTCTGAAATTTTGTGTATCGTCATAATTCGTCGAGATTCGTCTAGAAATGCGATAAATATTTTCAATTTTTTTTTTACGAATACAACTAAAGCTGCAAATCGTTACTGTGTATCATGGTCGTAAAGTACAGATGATGTACTTACTGTCGCCGGCATTCACCTTGACCGCGAATCTCTTTCTCCGGTCCAGTCTATTATTAGCTTTCGAGTTGTGTACACGTTAAGTCACTTGGGCGTATTGCATATTGTTTTTGTGTTTTCATTTTATTTGTTGTACTGTATTGTTGATATTAATTTAATAATAAAGCATGGCAGACTTACGCAGGGGTAGAAAACGGCCATTTGCTGACAAAATGAATAAATTCATAGGTGAATTTCTGGATTTATTCTATGATGGTGCTAAAATAATTTGTAAAATGTGCGAGAAAGATTTGATGTGCTGGGATAAGCGTGATTGAGGACTTCACGTAAATAGTGTACACCATAAAAAAAATGGCGTGCCTTTGACAACACAGTTTATGTTTGATTTACTATTAATGCTGATTGCCAGTGATATTCCGCTGCACATACTCGATAAACAACCATTTCGAGAGGTCTGGAATAAATATAATGCCCAGGTGAAGTTACCAAGTCGCACAACGTTATGTAACTATCTACCAACTATACACGTAGATATGGTAAATAAGATGAAATGTGAATTAAAAAATACACGACTGTGGTTATCTGTTGATGAGACAACAGATTGTAAAAAAAAATCTATTTTAAATGTTATAGTACGAGTACTAGACCCTCTTAAACCGACAGTTCCACTGTTACTAGCTAGCAAAAGACTAAGTCAGTGTGCTAGCGATACAATTACCAGGGTGGTGCTGGAGACGTTAGAAAAATATGAACCAGAGCTGTTCAAGTACCCAAAAAAAAGTACTTAAATACAAGTACAAATACTTTTAAAAAATTTGTACTTGGCGGAAGTACAATTACTTTACGAATAGAATGTACTTAAGTACAAGTACAAATACATGTAGTTTAAAATGGACTTTTAAGTACTTTTGAAAAGTACAAAGTACATTTAAACAGCATGTACGTTAACAATTACCGTAATATTGAATAATGGAAAAACTTTTTAAAAAAGTGTAAAATTAAACATTTATTCATATAATTATGACATATTATAAGAACAAAATATTTTAAATACTCTATAAATATCATAAACTAAACATTTCTTCATGTAATTATTATAATGTAATATAAGAACAAAAAAATATATTAAATAATCTATAAATGTTAAATAAATCATATTTTAAAGGGAAAATAAAAAAATCTGAAAGTTTAACCCTTGGATTCTACTCAAACGACACACAATTCGCTTTCATTACCACTAATTGTTCAAAGTGGCTATCTGAAAGTGCAAGCAAAATTACCTATATATTAATTAATGAAAACGCCTCTCGATTGTCGCATTCTGCAATGAAAATTGAAATTGAATTGTAATAATAATTTTTATTGGTCATTGTTGATTATAGCAACAATTAACCTAAACTTAAATAGATATAAATCAATATGATAAATCATTATTTTAATAATATCGTTATGTCGAGACCTCTTTTCAGTCACAGAAATTATAGAATAATAGAAATAATTGTAACTCTCAACGCCTACTTTGTAAACAAAAATTCAGTTCGAAATAATAACCTCAAACTTTCCTAAAATATGTATTGTGTAATGTAATATAAAGTAACACAAAATTAGAAAACTTTAAACTTGAACATACCTTGTGACAGAATGATGCAAATTAAATAAATTCAATTGGTTTAAACATAAACGCGACGCACTTCACGCAATGTTTACACAACAACTAACTTCGCTTTCAGATAACAAGAGGCATCAAAGAACAACCCTTTGCGAGTTGGAACTTGCAGATGTGGGCATTTGTACTTGTGAAGGTATTTGTACTTGTAAAGGTACTTGTATTTGTAAAAGTAATTGTACTTATAGAAGTACTTGTACTTGTAGGAGAACAAAAACCACAAGTACAAAGTACAAGTACCTTCGCTAAATTTAGTAAAGTACAAGTACCAATTACTTTAGTTAATATTGTACTTAAGTACAAGTACAAGTACATGTAAAAGTATTTACTTGTGCTACCAAGTACAATTTGTACTTGTACTTGCACAGCTCTGATATGAACTGTCAAAAAGTAAAATGTTGATGTTTGTGACTGATGGCACCGTGACAATGTGTTCGGTAGGCCGTTCTTTGCAAGAACAAGGTTGTACGTTTATACATGTTACGTGTACTGTGCATGCTTTACATCTTGTGGCAGAAACTATTCGAAAAGGTTTTCCAGAGGTGGATGCATTAATAGCAAGTACAAAAAAAGTGTTTCTTAAATCTCCTAACCGTCTCTGTGCATTGCATAGCAAGTGTTCCGGTATTCCTGAATCACCACAGCCGATTCTTATACGTTGGGGAACATGGTTGCAGGCAGCTTTTTATTATGCTGAATATTTCCAACAAATAAAAGCTGTGATACTACATTTCAATCCAGATGAGGCTTCAGCTAGTAAGGAAAGCCAGACAAAATTCGAAGATATTTCCGTTGAAACAGCTTTAAAAAAATATTGGGAAGAACTATAAACCATTACATGATAGCATAAAAAAAATTAGAGAACAGTGCGTTGTCGTTAGCGGAGTTACTGTAAATAGTGGACGAAGTAAATCTACTGCTACACGATATAACTGACGCAACAAATGAGCGCGTTAAAGAAAAGTTCGCAAGTGTGTTAAATAAAGACACCGGTTTTACCAAATTAAGACAAATATGTGATGGTGCAGCCCCAGATCCGGTAAGTGCGTTCAAAGACTATTTTACGTAGGCGTGTATTACATCAGTAGATGTCAAACGGTCGTTTTCAAAATATAAGAATATATTTTCAAAGTGAAAATCACTCATGGAGACAACCATAGAAACATACCTGAAGCTGTGAAATGGCTACACATCTCCAGTTTGTGATAAGCAAACTAGTTCATCAAGCTAGTTAAGAGGGTAAGTTTTACATACATTGTTATAAATTGTAACAGTTTATTGTTTCTCGTATTAGTTAATTTCGCGTACGCCACTGTCCCACGGAACATTTTTGATAGCCCTATACTGAGGGCGTGAGGAAGTAATTATATTCTTCAAACCTAATTAAAAAATATAGCTCTACTCTTTTATTCTAAAGACTATGGATGGAATTTTTTTAAACTGTATAATAACTAATAATAATTAACCTTCCTAATCCGTGTAAAAATAGTGTTTAACACGCCTCATTCTATCTACTGATCTAAAACTTGAGATCAACAAATTTAATTACGTTTACTTAATTAATACAAAATTCCAATCTGTTTTCTCCTAAACCATTAATTAAAGTGTCAACATGTATCTAACCATGAATGATATGATGACTGCCATTACATAGACAACAAAAAAATTATTATTATTATTTTGGTAACATTATGGTCAATACAATGGTTTAATGGTACCATTTATAAATCTTTAACGGATCGCTTAATTTAAGTAATCTCTGGCTTATTACTTAAAGTGTAAAAAAACATAAAACATAAATTGACTAAAATGGTACAACACATACAATACAAGGCAATTGTTTACTTGTACATTTGAAATAATGTGGTATTATTATATTATTTACATGATAATTTATTTATTAGATGCGTTATTTTTAAAAGAATGATTGAAATATTTTAGCTAATAAATTACTCAAGTTATGAGGTATGTGTCCACAAGTCTTTTAAAAATGAAATACGGCCGATATACCCAATTTCTATCTGTATCTACTAACACGTTATTACGAATACCATTTGAGGTATTTGAACAAAGGTCCAGACACTAGTACTCCCTTACGTTCGCAGAAATATTGAGTCTATTGTCGCTGTCGGGAATGAATATTGCTGTATACTACTCCAGCTTGATCGTGAAGCAAATTCGTGTCAACAAAGTCTTCCTTGATCACCTGAACACGGCGATGCATGCTATCGATTTTTCAGCAACAGTTGAGATAAACATCACTTTGGGGAAGGGGAAGAAGGGACTAAGTTTTAGAACCTCCGATATGAGGACCAGCCTATTCGATCAAGATGGTCATCCCAATAATCGATGTATATAGAGGGATGAAGCCCACGCTGCTCTCAAAATTGTAAATCATACCTGTCAATCAAAAATCATCCGAGTGCTTGGCAGTCCAAATGCAGAAGGCAGTCATTCTAGGTTCTTTTCATCTGCGTAGGGCAGATAATTTTCGGATCTAATGCAACTAAGCCTGCGGGATGTGAGGAGTAGCTCTGATTAATTGGTCGATGTGATTCCCATGTATGGTTCGAAGATGAAATGGGAACTGTCTGGTGTGGTAAAACCGATTAAAAATAATAACAATGGAGAAAGCAATTAATAATAATAATAAACCTTCATTGGGACAAAATTATAAAAAGTATATAATAATCTTTTTACCTAAGGCGAGTCAGCCAATGGCTACTTTACTAAACCTGTAGAGATAACAATTATTATTTTTATAAAATCAAAAGAAGCAACATAATAAACGACTTAAATATTAAGCATTGTCTGTTATGCTGCATTTCATATCATTTTGTTTTTAGTAATTAGCACGAAAGTTTAACTTCCCAATCTTACTGAAAGGTAATAGATAGCTGGTGCAATGTCATAAGTAATTTGAACAAAGTAAATAAAATTTAAAGATTGGTAAAATTTGTTAATAAAAATTTTCGCAATAAAATTATATAAGAATACATTTAAGGTGAAAAGATATTTATAGACAATAATACACAAAATATAGTTGTAGTTAATCTACAGTTTGAACGATAATATTATATTTGAAACACAGTTATTGTGGCAGCACTGTTAACTCTCTTATTCATGCCAGTTATAAAGTGTCAAGGGCAAAAGATGACATTTCACTTTATTCTTGCACTTTGCAGTTGGAATAGATTTATTAAACTATAATATTATTTATGAATATCATAACTTGTGTCATAGAAACAATGATATATATATATATATATATATATATATATATATATATATATATATATATATATATATATATATATATATATATATATATATATATATATATATATATATATATATATATATATATATATATTTTAAATCGATTAATTAGTATTATATAAAAAACAAACATTATGTTTAAAACTGTCAAGGTCAACGACTTTTAAGTATAAAGCCACTTAACTACTGTAAATTCTTTTCTCAGTGTATGTAAAAAAATGTGTTTTATTCAGACACCGGAAATACTTGCCATTTTTCAGGAGCAACAGTTATACAAAAAAAATCCTATTGTTAAAGAGCCTTTATGTGGTTGAATTGATTGATTTATGTATCAATGATACGTATATATTTATTTATGTGCCTGTTATATATGCAACCAACTCGGCAACTAGTATTCTGACAGGAAGCCGGTATAGACGTATATAATATTATACGTAATTAAGCTTTTGTTCCTTAGTAGTTAGTAACACGACCGCTACCGTAGAGTAGTGTTTGGCATATGATCCGCTAACATTCTCACATAAAACGCTCTTACTAATGGCACAGTCACTACCGTTTTGTGCATAAATTACAAAAAGTGATTAAAAACTACAATTACTTTACAACAAAAAGGTAACATATTCGTACATGACGGAATTGTGAAAGACGTTTTAATTCGGCTATCCATCGACAGAATATTGCCGGGGTACAGTTACAGAAGAGGAATTTTTTTATGATTTGTGTGTCATGTTATGTGCATGTAGTCTTTCTAGGAAAGTAGTCGACAATGCTGACTTTGGAGGTTATGTAAGTACCATGTTATCCTTTATGTAGTAGCCATACATTGTGTTAAACAGATGTACCAAGTGTGTATAAAAATCTTTTGGGCTTTATTATAGACAACCTTTTTTTAAATGGAACAGGTTAGAGCTTATTTTTGTGATTTTAAAAATATATAATATACAGGTGTTTAGTTTACCATTTTGTTTTTTAATTGAGTTAAAAAGAACAGCTCATGTATGAAGAGAAAAATCATAGTCGGCCATGAAAACCACAAACGATATTTGACTTATGTAAAGAATTACTTTAATAAGACACTGCTATTTGAAAAATCCAAGTCTTCCATGACAAAAACAAACGCTATTGTCATGTGTTTTACATGGCCGAATAAACAATCAATAGTGTACAGTCCCTGCTTCATAGGTGAAATATTTTTATTTTTTCTTTATTTTTAAGTTTTATAGCCTAAAACACTACAAAAATATTAACGAAATGTTCTACGATAAAATTAAATAGATAACTGTAATATATTTTGAAAATACGAGATAAATACCAAACAAACGTACCGGATAGCTAAAGAACCTTGTATCTAAATCCAAAAATAACTATTGGGTTTAACATCTTCTAGTTCCATTTTACAAACAGATTCTCGTAAAGATATAGGATTAAAAAATTAGGCAAGAGCCAAATACGAATTTTTTTAATTCATATTATAGCCATAGATTTCAAATTCGAAACTCGAGAAATTCTACATGCCTTTAAACTCTCTGCTTCTTATTACATATCAAATTTAAAACTGAAGAAGAATTCACTCCTCATTGACAAGAATTCAGTGAAAAGTCTACAAAATGAAGCCATCAGTAAATGAAAATACATTTATACAATAAACAAGTGAGCTAAGTTCATGAAAAAAAAAAGAGAGATTGCTGTGTAGTTACAGAAAATAGGATAAAACTTACTGGTGCAGTGTGTCTGCGATGTGATGCACGCTAAATGCCTATGATAAAGTGCAGATCGACAAATTCTATAACTCCTATTGTTGATGAATTGTCTTGGTAGTGGGAATAGGCCGATTGAAAACCTATTTGCAATCTGTTTACAATTAGATAATGGTAAATTAATAAGTATTTAGAATATTAATTTGCCTATAATTATTTCATAATAAAATTTCTTTAGTTTTAAAAAGTTATCTGATGATAATTAGACTTATTCTTGCTTCTGCCCGAATGAATCTTTCTAGCTAGCACGAAGAAGAAATTTCTGAATTAAAATTCCGTAGTCTGCGGTTTCACACTAGCCTGAGCTTTGTTCAGGGTAAGTAACTTTGATTGGAAACTAATTACTTACATCTTCCATTTTAGGATTTACTTGAGAAAAGAATAATTTATTTACCAAAAAAAATTAGGCAAGAAATGAACAAAATTGAGTATAATAAAAATTCTGTATAAAAAGAAATTACATAGTATTATATAATTTGTTAGATTGAAAATTATAAAACATGCACCTACATAATTTGCATGACTACTTTTTCTGAACGTCTCTAATTAATTGTATGCAATTGAGGAAATTATAATTCGTTGCATATCAGTTGAAAAATATAATACAAATGAATAATAAAATAAGTAAGTAATGATTTGTTAAATCATTACCTATGACGATGGTTTTAAAAAATTTAGGGTGATAAAATTTCACGATGTGATTTATGTATTGGAGCAAAAAAATTATTGGCCAATATTCTGTTGTTCATGAAAAATATTTTAATAAAATTTGTATTTCAGAATAGATCAATATTTGTGTCATCAATTAAGTTGCCATTAACAAGAATTGGGTATAGCTGTTATTAAAATAAAAGGCGACTGGAAAATTATATGCAAGGATTAATTTTTGCTGTCAAAGGCAAAATCCATGTCAATTTGTTAAGCAAAATATCAAAACATGTTGAAATTATATGCTCACATTTTTTTGTCTGTTACCAAGAAAGAAGATTTTTTAGTTTTATTTCGTAAAAATAACCTACTATTTAAGAATATTAGTGCTTAGTCTATCTACTTTAATGTGATTAGTGATAATAAGATTTACAGGAAACAACTACTCAGCGGACAAAAGCCCCGACCTGCATTGAATTAAACCTGCAAATGTTGTTTGGTAGCTAAGATCATTTGTCAATTCCACTGACCACCAGAGGGATACACTTATCACTCACTATGTCTGCTTTGCTTAGTCTGCTATAGGCTAGCCTGGTTTGCTATTATTATTTGTCCTTTCGATTACTTATGGCATACTGACGAGAACATAAAAAAGTTCGAAATCGGTCTATGTCTAGCGAGGAATTGACAAATGATCTTAGCTACCAAACAGGATTTGCAGGTTTAATTCAACGCAGGTCGGAGCTTCTGTCCGCTGAGTAGTTGTTTCCTGCAAATCTTATTCAGTACTTTAATGTAACAGTTAAAAAAATTAACATCACAAAATACACTGTGTTCATTCGAAAACTATCCACCATCTATTTCTTTAAAACTATATAAAATTTAAGAATTTTCCCGGGACAAGTCACCTTTTGTAACAAGGGGGAACCTTTTTCGCGCTTAGGTAATAATGATGAATTCACCCACTAACCCCCCAGCACACCTACTTTAAAATATTAAACACTGCCCACTTGCAATACAACATTTTAAAGTTAGCTCCATCGCGATTACAACGGTTTTTGGGTTTTTCAGATCGGTTGAGATTTGGGGAAATTATGAGTAAAAAAACAAATTTGACTAGTTTTTGAGAATGAATCGGTAATACTCGTAGTAGGTGTATTTTCTTTTTAACCTTTAAAAATTGTTATTTAAATTTGTATTAATGCGAAATTGTGCCGTTTTTTAAATCTTTTATGTTTTACGCACCCTGTACAACATTAAAATCTTTTTCAACAGTCAAGTTTCGAAAAAGTGTACAAAAAGCAAACTTTTAATAAAACAAAATATACAGTTTTTTGTTCTTCTTGAACATTATCATCAATGAATAGCAAGATTTTTTTTAATTTGTAATCTGAAAATACCTTTTCCAAGACCTATTCGTCGTGTGTTCTTAATAATTTTGCTGTACACCATCCTTTAGCAGAAAGAACCAAAATAGTAATTTTGTATAGAAAAATAATGAATGTGCTATACTAACTACTCGTGAATTTAACTTAATACATCACTTAATACTATACATTAATACACCAAATTTGTGGGGAAAAGTAAACAAGCTAGAAGCATAAAACATTCTTTTAAAAATTATAATGAAGCCAATTTTCAGAATATGAATAAGTGCAGATTGGAATAACAGTATCATTGATGTCAATAGATTGTTAAATTTCTTAATAAATGATATCTCTGACACACTCAATATAATTTGTTCTACCATTGAATTTACCATATCAGAAATATATCAATAGAACAAATTAGTTAATTATGAAATAATTAATTTAATGAAAGAAAGGGATAGAAAATATGAAGAGGCAAATTTACACAGGATAATAATACGTAGAGAGAATAAATACAAAGACTTAAGAAACAATGTAACAGCTAGGAAATGAAGAAGAAAAATACTTTAATAAAATAACAGATGGAAATAAAAATAACAGCAAACTAATGTGAAAAAACTTAAAAACCCTGTTACCCAATACTAGGAAAGTTGTAGGAAAAAAATATAATATATGAGAATGTGGAAATTTGAAATGAGCAATTTGTAGCAAATAAATTGAATATATATTTCTTAGAAAGTATCGACATTATAATCAGTGAAATAATAATTCCAGAAGACTTTGATACAGTAATAGCAAACATAGACAGTCATGAGCTATTTAATGCATTTAAAGTCATTAATTTGCATGAATTAAAAACAATCGTGTACACATTAAAAATACTGCTGGAACACAAAATGGCATATCTACAAAAATCACAGGACAACATTTAGTTTGAAAAAAAAACACCAAACGCTACCTAAGTACCCAGAGGTTTTTGGCGTCGCTGCTTCCGATGCCGAGGTCGGTTAAGCTCTATCACATTAGGTTCAAGGTCAATTGAAGGGCAAACTAAAAAAGAGGTGGTTGAAAGAATCTGAAAAAAATTCACACATAGGTTTTTGGGGTCGCTGAGTCCGAATCCTGTATTCGCTTACCCTTAAAATGCATCCAAAAAATCATTTCAAGGTCATTCTGAGGTCATTTCAAGGTTAATTGGACAAAAACAGAGAAGAAGCTGTCAAGAAATCTGAAAAAAATTCATACATAAGTTTTTGGGGTCGCTGGTCTGAATCCGGAGATGGCCCATTAAGGTCACTCAGACGTCATTTTAAGGTCATTATGAGGATGAATTGATACAATTAAAAAATCTGAAGGTTTTTCGGGATTCTAAGTCCAAATATCAGTTTTTTAGATGACCTTTTTATCAAATCCGCACCTTCAAGTTACAATACACGACCGACTTTGATTTTAGCCTGCATTCGTCCGCTAGCTTTTGCTGCACGTGAAGATTTTTCGACTAACTCAGTGCAAATATATTTAACTCAATGAATCACCTACTTATTTTTTTCTGTGAAATTTGACGAGCTTGTATTCATCACATAAATCCTGTGGAACGCAAAGAATGGCCTTTAGGTATAGTTGCAGAAGCAGAGCGAACATGAAAGTATAGAGTCCCTTGAGTATTCGATAGATGGCGCATGCCCACCGCATGTGAGTTGGGGCAGAAGAGGGATATAAGCCCGGCGCAAATCACGGGCGTTGGCTTCACTCACTTGGAGCTCAATTATGTCAGGATCAAAGTAATTTAATGTTTTTTTGAGTCAGGGTTTTTAAATGTAAGTACTTTTAGCATAAAGTTTTGGAAATTTCATTACATGTCAACAGCAAATTAACGTGTAGTTGCACCCAGGGTGCCTCCACGGGGTGACGGTGGCCAACGGAAGATAGACAAAATTGCCGACAGAAAGGCAGGTAGAAAGGCAGGATGTCAAGTAGATGAACAGTGAGAAAATGCAGGCGGACGATAAATACAAACTAACAAGCAAACAAACCGGTGTGCAAGTAAAAAGGCAGACAGATAAACAGACAATAAGTAAGTAGGTGAGCATTCGTATAAATGTATTCCAATTTTTTTCACCTCCTATTCTTACTTTGAGCTTCAAACGAACTTGAACATGAAGTGATAGAGGTCAACCGACATCGGATTCGGACTCAGCGACCCCAAAAACCTATGTATGAATTTTTTCAGATTTCGTGACAGCTTCTCCTCTGTTTTTCTCAAATTAACCTTGAAATGACCTCAGAATGGCCTTGAAATGAATGAGCTCTGAATGCCTTTTAAGGGTACGCGAACACCGGATTCGGACTCAGAGACCCCAAAATCCTATGTACGAAGTTATTCACATTTCTTTAGTTTGACCTTCAAATGACCTTGAACCTGACGTGATAGAGCTTAACCGACCTCGGCATCGGAATCAGCGACTCCAAAAACCCCCGGGTACCTAGGTAGAATCCGGTGTTTTTTTTTCAAACTAAATGTTAGCCTGTGAATTAAGGACGCGTTTATGGTTACCGGAAATCGTTTTCTGGATATTCTAAATTCATCATCACAGAGTGAAATTTTCCCCAGTGACTGGACAACATCATGTGTTATACCTGTGAGCAAAGTATGTAATATTCATCTCTGTGAAGGATTTAGGCCAATAAGTACTATGCCAGTATATGAAAAGTTCTTGGAAATTGTAGTAAAAATTAAACTTTTAGAACATTGTGATAAAAATAAATCAGTCAGAATTTCGTAAACAACATTCTTATGAATCAGTAATAATAATATAGTTGATAAATGGGTTAAGGCAATTGGTGACAATAACATTATACTGGTAGTTTTCTTGGATTTTCGAAGAACTTTTGAAACTGTTAGTAGAGAATTATTACAAAAAAAACTTGAGAAAATTTATATTCGTAATACAGCACTACAGTGGTTTAAAGCTTATTTATCTAGTCGTTATCAAAAAGTAAAATATACAAATTTTGTATCCGATCAACTAGAAAATTTAAATGGTGTACCACAGGGTATGGTCTTGGGACCTATTTTGTTTCTATTATATGTAAATTGTATTGTAAAGTATGTAAAAGAGTATAGTATGAATATATTTGCTGATGATACTATGATATATAGTATATAATATGTACAAATCCTGAGGAAATGATAAGTGTAATGAATGATGAATTGAAAAACATGTACAATTGGTTGTGTAATAATGATTTATATGTAAACATTAAGAAATCTAAATATATGTTCATAAGAAATAATTGTAAATTAAACATCATTCATAATTCATTAAATATATCGATAAAAATAACACTTTGGAAAAAGTTACCGAAATGAAATATTTAGGAGTCATAATAAATCAAAATTTGAGGTTTAAAAGTCATGCAAATTTCATTATGAATATAATGTCAAAGGAATGTCACTTTTTATATAGAATAGGATCATCTCTTCGTATGAATATAAAATTAACTTTATACAAAGCATTAATTGCGCTTCATTTAGAATTCTGTTCAACAGTTTTATTCAATATAGGTCAAAATCAAATACAACAAATACAAAAATACAAAACCGAGCAATGGATGTAATAAATATAACCTAAAAAAATTAATATTAGAAGTTTTAAACTTTATAAATGTACATACAAGTCATATTTAAAACTTTAATTTTTATCTATAAAATGAAAAACATAATGTTACCAGCCTATCTATATGATAGATTAAAGTATAATCATGATATTCACAATTATCCAGCTAAGAATGCTATAGATTTTTTCATTGAAACTTTAATAGGAGCAAAACTATTAACTCTCTTTTCTCTAGAAGTTTAAAAATATTTAATGATATGCTAACACATCTAAAAATTTGTAATAACTTCACAAGGTTCGAAATACATCTTTGTGAATATCCAAAAAATTGTTTTTAAGACATGTAATTATTACATTTTTTTGTTTAAAATAATTAATTACGTTATGTGTCAAATTTGTATATACATAGCTTGAGCTAAATAAAGAAAATTACTATTATTACTATTAAAATTATTCACCAAAATAAGTCATATTTGTTTTTTTACCAATAACTTCCCAATATTTCAACCGATTTTGAAAAGCTAAAAGACCATTGTATTCTATATAGAATTAGCTTTAAAATTGTCTATATATAACGAGAGGGGTGGTTCCATTTAATATTTTAAAATTTGTGGTGCTGAGGGCATGGGGGATAAATTGATCATCATTACCTAACGCCAAAGAGTTCCCCCGTGAAACAAAAGTCAATATGTCTCAGCGGATTTTTAAAATTATTTGTAGTTTTAAAAAAGAGGATGGTGGAAAGTTTTCAAATGAACACAATGGATTTATGGAGAATTCTGTCTAGTTAATAAGAAACAGGATAACGAGTTACAATTTAAAGAATTGTAAAGCAGACCCATAATGATAAATTTTTTTTATCGCAATAACTAACAAATATATTTTTCAAAGTCGTATATTTTTATAAGTAGCAATTCTTCGAAATTATAAATCTAATTTAATGGAGACATCAACAACATTATTTGCATGGTATTTTATCTTAATCTATCGATTGAGAATTTTACAATACACCTATTAAACCCACGCAAAACATTTAGCTTACGGTTATTATAGGTTATATCCGTTTTATATAATGGTAATTTTTGAAACGGTAATCTTCTTAGTGTAAAAGAGAATTAATGAACGAATTGAAAGAGTCTGTGTTATCTCTAAATAAACATTAAATTATCACCTACCTACCACCTGCAAAAGCAATTTTCAAAATTATCTCCAACAAAAAAAAATTAAAAAATAATAACAGTTCATGACGAATATAATTGAAAATTATTACGGCTATAATTTCTTAATTTTTACATTTGACATTGGTAGTGGATAATACAAACTGGCGAAGATTTTACAGCAATTTATGATTTGGTTAGTGACAGGTAATACGCTATAAAAATTATTCACAATGTTATTGGGCGATTAGAGTGACCGTTATACTTATCAATGTTATTTAATAATGTTGATTGCCATGAATATAGTTTAAAATTTAATTGTTCCTGATGTGATAGTTTTAGTAGGACTGATTTATTTTAAGCAATAGTATTTACAAAAACTTAAAATACTACCATTAGGTAAACAATTCAGATTTTCAACGAGAAATTAAGAGCTTTGCATTAAGAAGGCCATCTAGAAATTTTATTTTATAAACAAACGTGACTTTAAACTTACGAATTCGTAAAAATCACTTTTTTTAATAATTTACTCCAAAACTTACATTTTGATATCGCAAGGTCTTTTTCAAAAACAATTGTTCGACTTGATGAAAGTTCAGTTATTCATTTAAATAAAACTATGAATCAACCAACGACCAAAAGTATACTTCAGAAATTCCTTTAAAAATGTGTTTCATATCCAAAAAATTTCAAAATTTAACAAATTATTATAAGGCTATTTATTGTTTATTAGTGTCGAGTTTAATTAAAACTATATATATCAGAATTATCAGTGTGATCAATCATCCAGATACATAATTAATTATCTTAAATACTGCGCTTTACGTGTTTGTCTGGTGAATGGGTTTTTCATCTAAGAAAAACATCAGGATATCGATGATATTATATTTTCTGTTTTGGAAAAGAATGATTTTTTCAATAAACATTAGGAAAAAATTATTAATTTTCCTCACCAATGTATGTAATAAAAAGAGTAATATGTAACAAAAAAAAATGTTTATTAATTTTTTTTGGGTTTTGCTACCAGTTTCAAAGCTTTTAAATTTAACTCCACTTTCAGCAACAAAAAACTATCACTTATTTTTAAGTACTATTGACTTTAAGAGACCAAGTTCATTTGATCTCCTTATTTGATAGGTCATGATAGAGAAGCTCTAGCAACAAAAATAATGAATGTCAAAAAAATTCTAGCTTGTTTCCCCCCTCTGATTATTTACGTTTTTCTATTTCCGGATTTAAATAATTTCACGTACCCTAGCATATTGTACATGCGATCATCCTATTACTTACAGAAATGGTGAGGGTGGTGGTGAGAAACAAAAGGAGCAGGGAGGAGTAGACTAAGGCACACATGTCTGCAATTTCACATCATCATGCCACTTCACTCACCCGTCCGCGCCCCAGCGAGCTTCGCGAGACACTGAAATCTGAAGTGGAACTCAGCCGGAGACACCGTCACTTGGCCGGAATCTGTGCTCGAAGAGTTTAACTCCGGATACGATAAATAAATACGCACTCTTCAGACAGAAGACGGACGACTCATCAGATGATACCAATAATATCGACTGGTATGGTAATTCCGCTAATTCCTTGGACAATTTGTTTTTTGAGGCGAGGACAAAGAACATTCACTAAATGAGACGTGATATGCACTATCAACTTAAGATGGCGGTGGACGAATAAAGAAATAATTATTGTTAAATTCTTTTATTTTTAATAAAACTCTCGAATTATTCTCCTTTAATTGGACCATGTTTATCAGAAAGGATCAAGCGACATTTTTTGCTAAATGACGATTGATGATTTGTGAACAGGCAATAGACGCCCCAGTTTCCACTTTGGTGGATAAAAGTCGTTTTTTAAAGCCAAATTAAACAGAATACTCAACAGTTCCAAGAGAAGTTAAACACATGCCTTTACTAGGTATGCCAAGATACCATCAGGCCCTGCAGCCCTTTTGTGTTTTAATTTTTTCGTTATAACTATGCTAGAAAGTGCATTTAAATTTGCTACAGGACAATCCAGCAACTCAGGCAAGTATACCGACCCAAACAAACTAGAAACTAGAAATATTTTTGATTAACATGATAAAATTATTTTTTGATTTCCATTAATTCGTCCTGAGGACCATTGAAACGTAATGTAACATATTTTTAAAACTGATATTTCTCCACATCAGGGAATTTTCTTAATATATCCCGCATAAAAATTTAAAAAATGTCTTTTTTCAAACAATCATAAAAGATAAAAATGTAGTAAAAGCTTCTAATGTCAAGCTTCCAAAGATCTCGCTACCGTGTTTCGATGGTAGCTATAAAGAATGGCCAACATTTTTTGACCTTTTTTCTTCGTTAATACACAATAACACGTCTCTATCTAATATTGAAAAATTTCAGTACCTAGTAACTTCGCTTTGTAAAGAACCGTTGGGTCTGGTAAAAAATATTCCATTAACTGATGAAAATTATAATAATGCTTTTACTACTCTTATGGATAGGTATCAAAATAAACGATTACTTGCAAATACATGTTGGCAAGAAATTTTTAATGCACCAAAGCTTACCAATGAGTCTGCTCAGGGACTTCGTAAATTATTTTTAACACGCTTTTATTAGCTTCACTTGTATGTTTGTTTGTTTGTTTGTTTGTTTGTTTGTAACCGACTCTTTGGACTCGATTTTGACCCACTTTAAACGGACAGATTTAATTGAAACTTTGTACACTTACGAAGAACCGGTAACAATACAATAATTTGATAAGATTATATCATTATCCTGATCAGGATCGCCAGTCCTTTCCTCACGTATCCTCTGCGTGAGAGCAAGAGGCTTAATATTGTAAGTATATTCCGTGATTCTCAGTTCGGTCGTTGGCCGAGCGGGCAAGTCTTAGTCGACGCGAAACGACGGACTCCTCGGGCGTGAGTTCAAATCCCATGGCTGAAATAAAAAAAATATTTTTTTTGTTATAATATCAGCATCAATAAGCAATATAAATATAGTTTAAAAAAACTAACACGCTTTCATAGCACATCAAACTAAAAAAGTGAAAAATAAATATAGTTTAAAAAAACTAAAAAACACGCTTTTAAAGCACATCAAACTAAAAAAGTGAAAAATAATTATTAATATAAACTGAAAACAATAATGAACGAAAAATACTAGTATTATTGTGAAAAAAGCGTGTTTTTTAGTTTTTTTAAACTATATTTATTTCGAAGTGTAATACACCATCGATATACCACAGCATTGTTTGTGGGGCATTAAAACCTTCATTCTTTTCTTCTCTGGTTCCCTGCGTTATGCTTTTACAACATCTTCTTTTTCCTCTTATTCTATTCGTTTTGGCCTCATAAAACTTTTTTGAGAATGATACATTCTAACAAATTGTCACATGAACAGAACGCGACATTTGCTACTTATACTGAACTTTTAGGTTTAGGTTTCTGTAAAATTGACATTAACTGATGTTAACAATTTTTAAAGAACAGTATCTAAATGAAATTAACTTCGTATCAATAATATGGAATGAATTCGTCTGAAATAGTTTTATGCAATGACACACATACGATTCATATCTCAAATTTTATTTTTTAAAAAAATAACAGGATTGTTTCTTCAGATAACGGGAAATACTATTTTAAATCAAATTAGGTATTTTCTTCTTGGTAAAAGTTTAAAATATAGAATGAAATGAAATATAATTTATGTTTTAAATTTGTTTTGAATTATTCTAATCTACGGGGAATTTCCACTATATAATTTCAAATATTCTGTTCTCTGAAGCCATTAAAATCACAGACCTACAAAAACAAAGTTCTCTCCTAGAGATCAGACCCAACTTTTCCAATGTATTTTGACGCGCTAAAACCGATTTGGCAAAAATAACTTTTTTGACGCTTCAATTTATCTCTATAACCCTCTACAGGGTATCTCACCAGGAATTGCATCAAACGATATAGGGAAAATTACGCAAATTCAATAATAGTATACCAAGTGTTTCATTTTTGACGTTACATTTTATAAACTTCACACCGCGAACCCTTGCTTAAGTCAAAATATTTTTTTTACATCAAGTTATGCATAATTAAATTCCTTTTTTTCTGTGGGGGTTTAAGTTACAACTTTTTTGAAATATTTGCGATTTTCTTAGAAATTCAAGATCTTTTAGTAAAAATTTTATCAAAATAACCATGATTAGAAACAATTATTAGTAATGTCAGTCATTCTCTTATGTCAAAAAATGCCACCGTGTTTAAATTACACCCACGAAGACTTTTTGAATTTGTTTATTATTTATGGAGAATGTGATAAAGTAATATCAAGAACTTGTAGTACATTTGCTACTCGATATCCACAAAAACGGAAACCGTCACCAAATACTGTAAAACGCATACTGGATAATTTTAAAAACTATGTCTCTGTCAAGGCAAGAAATCAAAAGTGGGAGCCTATTGTTGATAACGAAAACGTAGAAATACCAATTCTGGGATATTTTCATGCATTTCCAATGATGTCATTAAAACATGCTGCACTAGAATCGGGACTATGCAAGGATTCAGTTCACAGAATCTTAATTAGAAATTTCACCCGTGTTCATTCCAAATGGTTCAACGATTAAAAGAAACAGATTTCCTAAGAAGAGAACATTTTTGTGAATTTATTCTAATAAGGTCTGTAGGCGACGATTCTTATTTGGGAAATATTATATGGTCAAATGAAGCTTAATTTACCAAAAATGGACTATTTAATCGACACAATTCGTATTATTGGAGTGAATCGAATCCTCATGTGTTCAGGGAGCGAAATTTTCAAGAAAATTGGCAGTATAATGTTTACTGTGCCATAAGAAACGATGGTGGCATTAAAATTTTATCAGGAAAATTTAAACAGTAAATTATAAAGATTTCTTCTTCTGCTAATATGCATAGTTAATTTTTTGTTTTTGTTTATTTTTTAGGTGAAATCTAAATATTTTACAAAATTTGAAAAATAGCTATTTAGAAAATTTATCTCTCGCCGAACATAGAAACATTTTTTATCAGCACGACGGTGCTCCCCACATAACGCGTATTTGATAAATAACTTTTTACAAGAAACTTTTTACGATCAGTGGATCACCAATAATGGACCTTTCCTATGGCTTACTCGCTCGCCCGATTTATCAATTTTAAATTATTTTATTTGGGGAACTATTAAAAACATAATTTATGAAAGCCTATTAACAACTATTGAAGATTGTATGCAGATAGTAAGAAATGCATTTCAAAATTTATCACAGGATTCAATTAGATGAGCCATGAAGAATTAACCCGAAGGTGCGAAAAATATGTGGAGGTTCGAGGGAAGAATTTTGAATAATTATTAAATTAAAATGGAATCATGTTTTTAGTTGATTTTATCTTAGCTATTTTGACATAATGGCAGCTGTAAAATTTCATGAAAAATGTAAATAGTCAATATTTGGATAATATTATTAAGTTTTTTGGGCTCATGAATCAGAAGTAAAAATGAAATTTGACATACTGACTTTTTACATTTTTCATAAAATTGTACACCTTGTTGACAGCTGTCATTATGTCAGAATTCATTTTTGATTTCTGATTCGTGATCAGCAGCCCAAAAAAACTTAATAATATGCCCCAAATATTTACTTTTTACAGTTTCCATGAAATTTGACAGCTTGTTGACAACTGTCGTTATGTCAGCATTCATTTTTGACTTCAAATTTGCGATAAGCGACCCAAAAAACCTATCTAGAATTTTTTTCCAAAAAATGTCCCCCATAGGGGGTTGTAGAGGAAAATTTACGCGTCAAAAAATTTTTTTTGCCAAACTCGGTTTCAGCGCGCCAAAATACATGGGAAAAATTGGGTCTGATCTCCAGGACAGAACTTTTTTTTTGTATACCTGTGTATTTATTACATTAGGATTTACTAAGATTCATAGTTACTTTCAAGGTTTTCTTGACAACGCAAAAATGCAGAAACACTGTTGGTGAATGTTTATTTATTTTTGGTTTTACTAAACAGAATAGCTAGAATTAAAAATAACATTTTTGAGTCAATCGTACTGATTATAATGTGAATATTATTTTTTAATAATCCAAGTTTCAACGATTTGGCAAATAGCCGGGAAAATAATTGGTTAAAAAGATATATGTTATATTTATCTGTGATATGTTTTGTAAAAGTTAGAAAATAATAATTAGCAAAAACTTTTTGCGTTATTATATTTTATTTCATTTTATATCTATTTTTATGGATTTAATGTTGCATATTTGCTAGCAAATCGAACATTTTTTTTTAAATATTTTTTTTATCGATGCTTTTCCAAAGATTGAGAAATAATGCCAATAATTTACTTAAATTACGTGGCAACTCTTGATTAACGGTTTTATGGTATTAGGATATGACAATAGTCTTCATTAGATGTGACGTCATGATGTATTCAACCGACATTACTGAAGTCCTAACTAAACTATTACATTTTTTTTCATCGAATATTATTCTTTTATGTTGCGTCATTAAGAACCAAAATAAACCGAGCCGGACATTAGATGATATTTTTACTCCTTTTTTAATATATAATTAATATTTAAGAATATTCATTTATTACAAACTATGAAAAAAATTATTCAGTTTTAAATATATATGGTTTAGAATACTTTTCTTAACTTTCAGTATGATAATTCACTAATGCGGAGACCAAGACCCAAACTGGATTATAAAGCCGTAGAAGAAGAAGACGAAGAAGGAGATGATGATGCAGATGATAAAGAAGAAGAATTGACTATATTTTTGTATTATATAAATAATGAACATCACGCATTTGCATATCGGTCTTAGAAATATTGTTGGCAAGTCGTTCTGATCTCCATATTTGAATTTATATGAGCAAAGCGTAGCAAACTTATTTGACTTGCTGTCGCCTCTCCTACAAATTAAATGAAATATCAATAAAATTAAAATAATAATAAATAAAATGTTAATAAATATTGTAAAATATCATGAAGCTCAAAGAGAGGGCGCAGAATTGTTCAAGGTAGCAAGAAGAGCCGAGGATAAACTCGGTCTCGCATTCGACACCAGGAGAGATGGCCGGTGAGGTGTTGATGTAGAGTCAGGCACTGAGCTTAAACCAAATTGTCTGAAAGCCTAAATCAGAGCTGCTGAACAGAAAAAACTGTTTTGGCAGCATGCCGATAAACCCCAGCCTGATATCTTCTATAAGAACATAGAAACACTGAGTTCATCGACCAGGCTAACATTCGCTTTTCTAAAGTCAGCCGAGCCTAAGTCGGTCACCGAGGGATTCATTATGGCCTGCTAGGATAGTGTTATCAACACCTTGGTCTACCATAATCGCATGTGGTGTGAAGAGGTTCCTGATACCAACTGCAGGGCCTATGTACAGGGTTATGCATTATAAATTACCCACTCTTAATCATCGTTATTATTGCCTATAGAAAAAAAAGTTTTAAATAAAAGTTATGTGGTTATGATTGAATTTTGTTAAAATGCTATCAAAAGTACAGTACCTTACAGATTTAAGGGAATACAAAAAAATAATACTCTTTTTTAAATGGGACATCCTGTACATTATTAAATTTTTGGAATGATCCTTTGTTCCTGATTTCAAAAATATACCATATATTACCTCTACAATATACCGTTTTTGAGTTATTAAATGTCGAATATCTTAATTAAACTATTAACTTTAAATATGGAAAAGTTAACATTATTAAAATGAACTATGAAAATGACAACTATTATGTTGATAAGTGACATTTCTTTAATGAAATAATCAAAATGGTTCACAGTGAGGAAGAAAAAGTCCAAATATTTACTTGTTATATACAAAATAAAAAAAATAAAAGTGCAGCAAAAAGAGCATATAGGGTGTTGTATCCAAATCGTCTAACACCATCAAAAAATACTTTTAAAAATATTTACCGAAAGGTGAATAATACCTCCAGTTTTAGTAGAAAAAAGCATGTTGTTCAAACAAACCAGGAAGAACAGCAAGATATACTGCTTCATTTCGAAGTTAAGCTCATCCATATTTATTCGCGATGGACTTTTTTGAAGCATTGTATTATTTTTTAGAAAATTCTGTATGTAGTATAAATAATGCAGTCGATCAAATAGGTAAAAGTTATTCTAAAAGCCAGCGTACGTTAAAAAATAGCAGCTACAGACCTACGGCAGGAGTTTTTAATAGGAAAAATCGAAGGTCGTGGGAAAAACAAGCACAACAGAAAAATATTGGTAAAACAAATAAAAGAATCAGGAAGAAAAACTGTTAGCGTTTGGTGTGAAATTTTCAGAAACAAAATTGTTGGGCCTATATTTTATGATTGTACTTTAACTGGAGTTACCTATCTGGAAATAATTATCCCAGAAGCAGAAAATACTCTTTTGCAGAATTTTCCGGAAGCTGAAGTTGATGATTTGGAGGCAGGATGGGGCACCGCATAGTGTCCTACACGTTCGAGATCATTTGAATAATGTATTCCCAATATGGATAGGGGATAATGGACCTATTAAATAGCCATCTAACAGTCCGAATTTGACCCCTACGGATTCATTTTTTTGGGAATTTCTAAAAGACATTGTCAATAACAATAATAATAATAGTATTCAAGTCATTAAAGACAGGATTCGACTTGAAATAAACAATCTGAATGTAAATAATGAAGCCATTTCCGGTGCAATTCTAAATATAAGAAGACATTCTCAATTATGCATTGACAATAATGGTGGACACATCGAACATCTTTTACGAGTTATCATTTATTTATATTTAAATTTCCTAAATAAATCTTTACCTATTTTGTATAAATATTTGGTTTTTTCTTCCTCACTGTAAACCATTTTGATTATTTTATTAAAAAAAATGTCACTTATCAAACATAATAGTTGTCATTTTCATGGCTCACTTTAATAATGTTAACTTTTCCATATTTACAGTAACTAATTTAACTAAGATAGTCGATGTTTAATATTTCAAATATGGTATATGGTAGGGGTAATATATAGTATATTTTTGAATTCAGGAACAAAATATCATTCCAAAAATTTAATAATATACAGGGTATCTCATTTAAAAAAAATATTATTTTTTTGTATCCCCTGAAATCTTTTGATAGCATTGTCCAATATATGCAATTTCGGCCTACACCCACCAATATAATTTGGCGTTACCAGTGTTATATTACAACCTAGCGCACTCATATGAGTTAAACCAAACACCAGTGCTGCCATATGTCCCCGGAGATATTGAGTCCGTTGTCTAGAACGAGAAATGCCGGATTTATTGGAACTACTCGTTACCCATGGTCATACTAATCATGCCAACAAACTTTACACATCCTCCTCGAACTAAAGTGATGTATGTCATCGAGTTCTCGGCTCCTGCTGAGAAAAATATCACCTTGAAAAAGGAAGAAAAGCGGACCAAATATCGCGATCTCCGATATTATCTCCAAGTGTTGTACCCAGACTACTATACAAGGTGTCTCACCAGGAACTGCTTCGATCGATATAGGGAAAAGTACGCATCAGAAAATTTAGGAAATTACTAATAGTGTGGTCAATCCAACTAAAATAATTACAAGCTTCTGGCACTTCCGATTATTACGGAAGTCGATACTAACCTGCTTATTTTAAATGGAATACCCTATATATTTTAGGGTTTTTGAATAGATCATAAAATTCTGAGTCAAAAACATGTTACATTTTATGATCTATTCGAAAAACCCTTAAATATATAGGCGATCCTTCCCCTTTTATCTTAGCTATTTTAGTTTATTGTCTAATCTTCTGATTCGCTCTCCTCCATAGACGAAGGGGATGAACCTGTAACAATAGGTCGTTTTAGATTTCTTAAATGTACCTTTCTTACAGATTGATTAATTCTATTGGTAATTTCGCAGGTATTATCTGTATTCAACTTAGTAATGGTGTATGGTCCTTCATAACGGTTTTTGGTTTTATGTCTGGTTGCTATGCCACTTTTGACATATACGGTTTGTCCTTCTTCAAATGTGGTTTGTGGGTCCTTAACGTTTCGGTTTCTCTGTTGATGTACGGTTTCTTTAGTACGTTGTGATTTTTGGCTCACCGATTCGTAGACTCTTTTCATTTTTGTTTTATGTTCGTTTAAGTAGTTACTATAAATATCTTGATTATAGTAAATTTCGAAAGGGTTTCGGCTTTCCGTGTGTCCTATGATTAGCTCAAAAGGGGTAAAACCTGTGGTGGAGTGTATGGAATTATTGTATGCTAGAAGTGCGTATTTCATTTGACTTGAAATAGGGTCCTTGTTAATGTTCTTTAAAATTCGAATATGTTCAAGTATCGTTGAGTGTAGTCTCTCAATAAGGCCGTTACTCTGAGGGTTTCTAGCAGTTGTAAAATGAACTTCGATTTTATGTAATTTTAAGAGTTCTTTTACTACGTCATTATTAAATTCCTTGCCATTGTCTGTTATTATTTTTTCAGGCGTTCCATAGAAGGTAAAAAATGTAATTAGTTGATCGGATATATGGATTGCTGTTTTCGCGGATATTTCGAATGCCTGGGCCAATTTACTAAATGCGTCGATAATAGTCAGGAATATTTTTTGCTCCATGATAAATGTGTCCATGTGTAATATTTGAAAAGGTTTTGTTGGAGTTTCTGTTAACATCATTGGAATGTTTTCTGGTATTCTTTCATATTTACCTCTTTTACAAATATCACATTTTTTTATGAATTCTTCGATATCTTGTTGCATATTCGGCCAATAATATTTTAATTTGAGATGGGCTTTAGTTTCTTTTGTCCCACGGTGGTTGGTTTTTCCTTCATGATAATTAAGGATTAATTGTAGTTGTTCTTCCTTTTCTAGGACATCAATTAATTTTTTTGTACACCTGATTAGTGTAGGACCGTTATTTGTAAATTTACTGATATAGATCTCACACAGCTTTTTATGTGTCTTCTTGTTCGGTAAATATATAGTATTCTCGATCAGTCGTTGTAAAATCTCTTAGTAATTTAAATAAATCTTCTTCTATTGATTCTGTCTGAACTTCGGCTTCTATGATTGTTTTCTGTCCTCGTTTTATTACCTTAGGTTCAGCGGGATTTAAATGAACTGTTTTTATATGGATCTGGTTTCGTTTTGTATTTACAACATCGTCTAATATGGATATGCTAACAGTAGGATCTTCGTCATTTATTGAATGGGCTGTTGATATTGGTGTTATCGGTCTATCGTGTAAGTTTAAATTTTGCTGGACTTGATCTGGCGTGGGCGTATTTAATTCTCGTTGTCCTTCAGTTAATTCTTCGAATTCGTCTAGAAGGGCTTCTAATTCTGGGTCGACGTTTACAATTAGAGATTGTGAGTCCAATGGATGAATTTGGATTCTCGATAATGCATCTGCATTAGTATTTAATTTTCCCTTCTTGTATTCTATTTGATAATCGAATTCTTCGAGTTTAAGTTTCCATCTTGTTAGTTTCATATTGGCTGGTTCTTTCAGATTGAATAACCATTTTAGTGGGCGATGATCCGTATAGATTGTAAACTTATGGCCATATAAATAGGGCCTGAAAATCTTGGTTACTGACCAAATGACTGATAACAATTCTTTTTCCGTGGTGGAATATTTTCGTTCTGCTTCGTTAAGGGTTCTTGAGGCATACGCTATGGGGTGATCCTGCCCAATAGGTCCTTGCGAGAGCACTGCACCGAGTGCTTCGTTTGACGCATCCGTTGTTACGATGAAGGGCTTCGTAAATTCCGGGTATTGTAATATTGGTGCTTCAGTTAAAAGTTTCTTGTAAGTTTCGAAAGCTTGAATAAATTCCGGTGTCTGTATTACCTTAGCGTTCTTTTTTAACATTGATGTCATTGGTTTTACGACTTGTGCCATATTTTGAATAAATCGGCGGTAATAGCCTACGAGTCCTAGGAATCCTTTTATTTCCCTTGGTGTCCTGGGTATCGGATAGTTTTGTACCGCTTTAATTTTATCTGGATTTGGCATGACTCCTTCTGGTGTTATAATATGTCCTAGGTACGCTACTTCATTTTTCAAGAAATCGCATTTATCGAGTTGTACTTTAAATTGTGTTTCTCGCAAACGTTGGAAAACTTTAGCTAGGTGTTCGATGTGTTCTTGTAGACTAGACGAGTATATTATTATGTCGTCAAGGTAGACTGAACAAACCTCATTTTGTATTCCTCTTAAAACGTTGTCCATCACCCTCTGGAAAGTCGAAGGTGCTCCTTTTTAATCCGAAAGGCATTCGGGTGTATTCATAATGGCCATGTTCTGTGGAAAACGCAGTTTTTTCAATGTCATCTGGGTTCATTTGTACCTGGTGGAACCCAGAGGCGAGGTCAAGTGTCGTAAAATATTGAGCTCTACCTAACTTGTCCAAAATGTCCGTTATGTTCGGCAGGGGTATTTGTCATCTATTGTATGTTCAACTTCCTATAATCTATTACTACTCTCCATTTTCTTTTTCCTGAATTATCCAATTTTTTTGGTACTACCCAGACGGGACTTGACCAAGGTGAAGTAGATGGTCTTATTATATTTTGTTGTAGCATAGAGTTGATTTGTTTCTGAACCTCTTCTTTATGGACTTGCGGATATCTGTAGGATTTGGTAAATATAGGTGTCTCGTTTTTCAGTCTAATGTGGTGCTTAATTTGGTTGTTAAATGTAAGTGGCAGATGTTCGCTATAAAAAAATATCTCTGTATTCAAAACATAAATTTCTGATAGCGGTATACTCTTCTTTTGTTTAAATGGTTTAATCGTAGATTTTTTAAATTTTGCTTCTGGATTTGATCTATCATTTCATGATCGATATCTGTTTCCATGTGATCGATTTCCGTTTGGTGTAATTCTTCAGACGGTATAACTTCTAAAATATTAAATGGCTTGGTAATTTGTAAAATTTGTGTATCCTCCGTATTGTTGATAACAGTTGTAAAAGCTTCATTATTTTTTATTGTAACCAGTGATGCAGGTATTTCTAAATTATTTTGAAGTTTTTTATATTCCAAAAGTCCTTGTTGCAAGGTGGTATGCACTGGAATGGATATAATTGATTCTGATCTCGGTGGTATTGATTGGGTGATTTCCTCAAATTCGTTGTTATTTAAACAGGGTTGATGTTCATTTTGATTTGGGTTTTGATTCGTGTTTTGATTCATTAAATTCCCACATATATATAAAGGAATTTTCGTATATGGGGTGACTAAAAATCCTTGTTTAAAGTCGACGTTGGCCTCCAAATTTACTAAAAGATCCGTTCCTATGAGTCCTTCGTAATTTGGGTTACAGTTAAATATAAAATGTTTATGTTTTAAATCCGGTTTTTTAAATATTGTTGAGACTGGGATTTCTGCACTGTAATGATGTGTTGTTGTATCGTGTGGTGTCGTTATACAGAATGGGTCCTCTTGAATGTGATTTTGGAAATGTTTTCGGGCAATTTGTTCATTTATAAATGATTTTGTTGATCCAGTGTCTATCATAAATCGTGCATTAATTTCTGGTATTTTTATATATGGTAAACGGTTATTTGTGGACGTGTGAACTTCTATCAGTTCCGCCTGTCTGTAGTTTCCGAGGCTTCTGTCCGAAAATTTACATTTTCCACTTCGTTAGCTTCATAAGGCGGATATTCCTCGTATTCATAATATTCTTCGCCTTCTGAATATCCGGGGTCATTATTATCTTGGTAATTAGGTACTGCAGATGGTTCCAGCTCTTCTGAGTGTTGTACGTGAAGTTGTTCTGTCCTCCAGTTTTGTTGAGGTTTTTGTGGTATATTTCTTGAAGATTGTTGTATATTATTTGTGAGGCGAGTTCTTCTAGAATCTACTTCCATAGGTGTGGGTGTGTATGTCATTGGTTTATTTTTTGGTGCAAACACATTTTGTTGGCTCCTAGGCTGACTAGGACCTGGTTGGTTTTGATAGTATGGATATCTTGGCTGAGGTGGTCTTGGTGTCCAAGATGGTTGTTGGTACATTGGCCTCTGTATATTCGGTCGTTGAAACTGCATAAATGGTTGGTGCGAATTATTTGGTGTAGTTCTAGTCTGTGGTGTATTCATTCTTAATTGATGCATATTTGGCTTGTTAAACTGTTGTCCACTATTTTGGTGGGCGTTACTTATTTTTGAACGGTGATAGTTCATATTTTCTTCTTCGATGACGATCTGGATAGCTTCTTCGATGTGTGTAGGTTTTCTACAGCGTAAAAGATGGCTTAGCTGTGGATTAACTCCAGTTAAGAAAGCTCTTAGTGTGAAATTGTTATAGAAATCAATTTTCATTTTCTTGACCTCTTCTGTCACGTTTTCACAAGATAATTTCGAAAGTAGCAGACATCTGATGTCTATGCATCTATCGGCAAATTGCAATGCAGTGTCTCTTGGTTGCTGTCTTAATGTGTTGAGATCGGACAGGAGTGATTCCTCGTTTCTTTGGTCTCCAAATAAACTAATAAGTAGGTATTTTAATTCTGGAAACGTGTCAAAATTTCTAGCTGCTAAAAGTGTGGCTGCCTTCCCCACGATTTTGTTTCTTATATGAAGCATTGTGAATCTTATTCTTATAGCATCATTATCTGGTGCCATGAGTGGTAAAACATTTTCACATGCGTTAATAAAAGTTGATAATTTTGTCGGTTCTCCATCAAATGGTGGTATTAAATCCAGGTAGTCCCGGACGGAAATTTGTGGTAGTGTCATTCTGATGGATGATGCAGAGGATCGTATTGGTATTTGTACTTCGGTCGGAATATTAGCAAATTGCTCAACTAAACTGTCGATGACGTTCATTAATTAAATGTTAGTTTTTATCACTTTTGTATTATCGTTGTTTTATTGTAAACTCTGTATTCACGGTTACTTAAACCGAGGGACGGTGACTGTATAATAATATACAGGCGTGCTCTAGCTATAGACTGAATATTTTGTTTACGGGGCTTTGGTTTTTAAAGTTTTGTTTAACTTATTCTAATTTGTTAGTAAGCAGTAGTTATGTTGGATTTTAATTTCTTGCCCTACTCGATCCAGGCAATACTTTTAAAATCATCGGAAATAAAAAATAAAATTAGAAAACGAATTTTCAAAGCTAATATGAAAATTCAAAAGCAATTAAAGGTATGGTTTCTATCGATTTGTGGATAGGAAAGGTAAAATAGGAAAAAGCGGAATGATCAATATTACTTACAAAATTAAAGTTGTGATTAAAGTTGACTTCATTAAAGTTGACTTCATTGATGTTTAATCCTGTTAAGTTGTACACAATGTACTGGTGGCTCACTATCCCCAATGGATTGATGATTAACCGTAACAGTTCCCCGATGGAATTGCGTTTTGTACGAAATAGTGCCTTAATCGTAGGTACGAACAAAAATTTTAATTTTTGAAAACTTTTGGGCACTATCCGACCCGACTGCGCCAGTTAAGCCGCGTGGCCGACTTAACGTGTTTTTAAAAAAATTATTTGAATTGTTACAAAGAATATTTATTTTAACTTTTATAAGTTTTACAAAATAATTAAATTAATACAATAATATATTGTACGTCTGTATTTAATGAATCTATGACACGAAGTGCCGTATTAACGTTGGAAATTTGTGGAGGTGAGTGGGATAAAGTGCTGACTTATCTCCTCTTATCAGCAGGTGGTCAACTTAACTCACATGTACTACAAGTTCTTGATATTACTGTATCACATTCTCTATAAATAATAAACAAATTCAAAAAGTATTCGGGGGTGTAATTTAAACGCGGTGGTATTTTTTGACATTAGAGAATGCCTGCCATTACTGATTGTTTCTAATCATGGCTAATTTGATAAATTTTTTACTAAAAATTCTTGAATTTCTAAGAAAATCGCAAATATTTCAAAAAGTTGTAACTTAAACCCCCACAATGCTTATATCAGAAAAAAACGAATTATACATAAATTGATGTAAAAAATATAGGGTGTTCCATTTGACTTAAGTAGTTTGCGCGGTTTGAAGTTTACAAAATGTAACATCAAAAATGGAACACTTGGTATACTATTATTGAATTTCTTTAAACTGTAGAGCGTAGCTCACTTTATGATCTTTCTGCATGAAAAAAGCAAAGAGTATCTTTTACACGAAGAAAGTTATAAAGGTTATTGTAAACCTATACCTGTCAAAAATTTTTTTAAAATGTCAAATATCTCTGAAATGATGGGTTTGGCATAGGGTATCCTACATGTTTTTGACTCAGAATTTTATGCTCTTTTCGAAAATCCTAAAATATATAGGATGTTCCACTTAAAATAAGCAAGTTGGTATCGACTTCCCGTATAACAGGAAGTGCCAGATGCTTGTAATTATTTTAGTTGGTATTGATCACACTGCTGTTAGTAATTTCCTAAATTTTCAAAATTCTCTGGTGCGTACTTTTCTTTATATCGATCGACGCAGTTCCTGTTGACACACCCTGTATATAATGTGAAAAGTTTTGCAAGTATTTTTATTTGCATGGTCACAATCTGGAGCGATATACAAATAAGTTTTTCCTCGCTAATTATATATTAAAAATGTTGGACATTTATTAAAAAATGGTTGTTATTAAAATCATAAACATCATGAAAAGTAATGGCTAAAAATTTATCTGATTCTAGTTAACAAAACTTTTACAATGGTAGACGTATACATATCATTTTTAAAATATAACAATTTAATTAATCTTGTTAATCCAAAAACTAGGTTTTTCCATGAAGATTTTTTATGAATTTCCTCTTTCGCAGCGTTTTCAATGTTTAGAAGAGCATACCTATCTCGTTTGTTATTATGTGATGCAACAAACGTGATAAATAACCACGTACTCATGATGAAACTTATATCCATCGGTATGCTAATTCCACTAATTCTTAGTAAATTTATTTTTTGAAGCGAGGACAATCAGCATTCACTAAATGAGAAACAGTATTAACCGTTATCAATTACATATAGCGGTTTTTCATTGTGTTTTCATATAATAAGCATATTTTGCTTTTATTATTAAACTAAAATAACAATTTTCAGAAAATTCAAGTGATTGAACTAATACGTTCATCTCTAAATATCTTGAATTTTCAATTATCTGTTTAGCAAAACTTACAAATCACGTTTTTTGGTAAAAAATAATACTTACATGCATATAGTGTTCACAACTAATTTTCAATATCGTAATAGTACTTGAAAATGGCTCCCTTTTTAACACGCTTTTATTAGCTTCATTACTTTCTTATACCTAATATAAGGAAGTATAGTAATCGTGATTTTTTTCGACCTCGAGATTTTGATTGATTTATACGTTTTGAACCCTCCTGAATCCATTCTGACTATTTTCCGAATGATGTCTGTCGATGCGTGTGTGTCTGTGTGGATGTGTGTGTATGTGTGTATCTGCAATAACTCAAAAAATACTAACGGAAGACATCCCAAATTTTAGGTGACACATTAGATTTGGTGAATGTGGTACCACCAGAAGAGATATAATGAATGAAAGAAGAGAAAGGTACAATTTCGGGGAAAAAATCAAAGTTTTTTATTGCATTTCTGAACGAATCTCGACGAATTATAATGAAAAAGCATAATTTTATGAAAAAAAATCTTTCCTCATGTCTGTAGTACCGCGATAGAAGCCACAGGTTTTGAGATAAAGCTTTCAAATTTGATGCACTTGTTCTAAAGGCCAAATACAATGAAAAATTCGGTGATGAGCAGAATTGGTCAGCTGAGAGGGTGTCTACGAAACCAAACTTTTTTGTAGTAAAAAATATATTCGTGATGAAAGATTATAAATCAGGTCTACTATATCAAGCGAATAAAATATATTATCCAAGTACTTAAATAAAGCTGATGTAAACTGAAATATTTTACACTTTTGACCTCATAAAATGAGGTTAGGATAAATTTAATAGTTTCACATTTGAAAGTTTTAATTTAGTTACAAAAAATGTCAATGTCAATAACAAAATATCTGATGTGGCCAGCATATAACTTTTTTATACCAGTATGTATTATCCTGATCTAAAAAAATTATTCTATTTAATTCTTCACTTATCTCAATTAAATTTTAATAGCGTACCTTGAAATGAATTTTTAAATAATTAATTATCAGCGTCATTCGATACTGTCAATAATAATTAATGTCATATATTTTAATAATTTTTTGTTATTCATATTGACATTTTTAACTAAATCAGACCTATCAAACCTCAAACTGTTAAATTTATACTAACCCCATTTTATGAGGCCAAATGTGTAAAATATTTCAGTTTACATCAGCTTCATTTAAGTATTTGGAAAATATATTTTATTCACTTGATATAGTAGACATGATTTATAATCTTTCGTCAAGAGCATATTTTTGTAAAGTCAAATATAAAAAAGTTTTGGTCCCGTGGACCTCTTTTCAGAAAGCCAATTTTCCTCATCACAGAATTTTTCATTGTCTTTGGCCTTTTGAACAAGTGTACTAAATTTGAAAGCTTTATCTGAAAAACTACGGCTGCTATCGCGATACTACAGACTTGCGGACAGATTTTTTTTCATAAAGTTATGTTTTTTTCATTATAATTCGTCGAGATTAGTCCAGAAATGCAATAAAAAATTTTAATATTTTTTCCCGAAATTGTACCTTTTTTTTCTTCTTTCATTTATTATCTCTCTTCTGGTGGTACCACATTCACCAAATTTAATTATTAAAATATTTGATATGAATTATTATTGACAGTATAGAATGACGCTGATAAACAATTACTAAAATATTTTAATGAAACATTCAAGGTACACTATTAAAATTTAATTGAGGTAAGTGAAGAATTAAACACAATAATTTTTTTAGATCAGGATGATATATACTGGTATATATCATCCTGTTATCTGCTGGCCACATCAGATATTTTGTTATTGACATTGATATTTTTGTAACTAAATTAGACCTTTCAAATGTCAAACTGTTAAATTTACCCCTTACCCTATTTTATGAGGCCCAATGTGTAAAATATTACAGTTTACATCAGCTTTATTTAAGTATTTGGAAAATATATTTTATTCGCTTGATATAGTAGACATGATTTATAAACTTTCATCAAGAGTTTTTTTTTTTTGTAAAGTCCAATACAAAAAAGTTTGGGTCCCGTGGATCTCATTCCAGCTGGCCAATTTTACTCATCACCGAATTTTTCATTGTCTTTGGCCTTTAGAACAAGTGTACCAAATTTGAAAGCTTTATGTCAAAACCTGTGGCTACTATCGCATTACTATAGACATGCGGACAGATTTTTTCATATAGTTATGTTTTTTCATTATAATAAGTCGAGATTCGTCCAGAAATGCATTAAAATTTTTTAATTTTTTTTCCCGAAATTGTACCTTCTTTCTTCTTTCATTCATTATGTCTCTTCTGGTGCCCATTTTCACTTCGGGGGACACGTTAATAAGCAAAATAATAAATACCCATGTCTCTACGCTGAAACTGGCAATTTTCAAAAAATTATAACTTTATTTAAAAAACAAATCCCTAAGTTCAAAATGGGACACTCTTTAGATATATGAAATTTACCAACATTTAAATTGTTACTACTCTAAATAAGAACCCTCTTTTTATTCTATTTATTGCTTTTATTATGTAGGGTGCGGGAGTCAAATATTGATGTACACAACATGAGCAGTTTCTGATATAAAAACATATTACTGTTACATTTTTGTGTCACATTGTATTTTGACTTCAGACATTCTTCTACCCATTGATAATTCGGAAATTAAATTAACGATTATTACCTGGTTATTTGTACTTTGTAGCAAACTTCCTCTTATCTGATTTCCCCTTAAAATAGCAAGATATTGAGATACAACGATCAGGGTGTTATTAAAGCCATTAGCATACAGGAGTATATTATACTTGTGACTTACAGCCCATTATAGCCTTGCAGGTGGTATAAAAAATTCACAGTTTCGCAAGCCTACCCGAGTGTTATTATCATTCATTGTTGTTAAATTAGCCATGTTAGTCGTTCTTCATGATTTAAATCTTTATTAATTCCTTTTATTGCAGTTTTTATGACAATGTGTAAATATAACAGTGGACCACTGGCCAGAAAATGAGCATTAATTTGATTAAAAAAGTTTTATTGGCATTGACATGGCATTTATTATTACAGCACAGGTGTATGCGTATATTTACATTACAGTAATTGCTGACTTAAGTTTTTAATTCATTTCCCTGCTAAATGCTAATGGGCTAATGGCTACGAATTCTGGATTTATTATGTAACAAAATGATTAAAATGTTTTTATACTGGGAAGCACATGCATATTTTTAAGTCCTAGTCGTATCAGTCGTCTAAATGCAAAACCCGACAAGTCCAGAGAAATAGAATTTGGGATAACGCAAAAAACTCGTAAAATGTTTATTTAGTCGAATGAAGTAACGAAATTTTTTGAGGTAAGTTATTATTGATATAAAAAAAGTAACAAAAACAATTTACGAAATCAGGGGCATACAGAAGGTTCTAAAAATTAATAAATAAAATGGAAATATCGAGTTTTGCATCTAAACCATTGCATATTTGTAAAAAAAATGACAATATGTATTAAAATAAGATTTACTTTTTATTAGCACTAAAGTTTATATTTTTAAATGCTAAAATCAACATTTTCATCTTCATAGTTTTATTCTCCTCTTCAGTGACCTGTCCTACCTCCAAAAAATCGTGGAAAATATTTTTAAAAAAGACTAAAGCGTTTTACTTTTTTCCAGCTTTTTCCATTATGTTTTTCTAAAAGGTTTGCGTTCTTATCATTGTTAATAGGTACTCCAATTTTTAGTAACTTTGAGCTCATCTGAGAAATATTTCTTTCAGTTTTGTATAAGTCTTTGGAAGAACATATGTTAGTCATTTCTATAAAAGGCTTTTATAGGAGCAGCGCCGTTTTTAAAATAATAGAATAATAATGTTATTATTATTGTTGAGTTAAACATACAGAGATGTATCGAAGCACGTTATTCAACTGATAAATTACATAGGAGGGCTGTGCACAATTATTAAGTCAAGCTGGATCAGCTCTTCAGAAATGTTGAGCTTTCATTGGTGCATTGGAAATGTCTGTCTTTGCACCTAAGACATGAAAGGACTTGTCGATTTTTGCATCTGAGGTGAGATATTATATTCAAGTTACATTGAATTTGTCGGGATTGGCTTGATAAATTCACTATGTATCGTTGACTTTTGTATTCTTATTTTTTTTGGTATAATTAAACTCATTTTTGAAAAAATTGAGACTTGTCAGGTTTTGCATCTAGGCGACTGATATACGTTTTAAGTTCTCGCATATTTTGTAAAAAAAGCTACAGATTGGCAAAGATTTCTTCTTTTACCAACACATTATAAGCGAACTTTATATTTTTTATATTTATGATTGTTGGGGTAGGAATAAGGCTGAATTATTAGTTCTTTCTCCCAATTAAGAACACAGCAGTAACACAGTTTCCTCACAGGGGCTAAGGTAGGTCATACCCATATTTCCAGTTGTTATAATTATAAACTAGACTTTGGATCTAACAGTAGTATTTTGTCGACTCTTTCAAGACCCATCGTTCCCTTGCTATGTTCTTTACTCTTTTCTAAGTAATGTGAACGGTCATTAATTGTTGCAATATCTTGAATGAAGCGCAACTGACAATATGAAATCCTTCATTTTTTGTGATATTTTCTTAAATATAAAACCTAACTGTATAGATAGATTTGGTCTTTAAATCTGTAAATATACATGTAATACAACTTATGTATATGTTTACCTGAATGGCAAATTGGGTATTAATAAAAATTTCTAATCATGATTTAGCCATATCAGCTAACCGATCATTTTCCTTTAAATATTTCACCAAGGCTCAAAAATAATAAGAAATACAAGACAAACAGTTCGCAGAAGAGTGCAATACAAATATTTATCGAATCACGATTGCTTTTAATAATAAAAAATAAACAAAATACCAGTATATAAGATGTGTTGTTACAGTGACTTTTCGAACGTGTTTTGCATAAGAACAGTGACATCCTTGTGCATGAATGTGGTTGCACTGAGAACTGAAGTAGAAAAATGCATTTAGTAAATTTTAATGTAAACAGTAATGTTTGCTTATATATTTAAAAATACCAACACTAATTTTCAAATTGGTATACGTGATTTAAATTAAGATTTAGTTAGTCTCTTTCTAAATATTAACAGAGCATACGTCCGTTTTCTTAGAATTCAAAAATTACCTTACAGTTGCTAACGCACAATAAAGAAATCTTTATCAGCAAATGAAATTACAAATTTCAGTACATCTTGATTATCTATCATGTAACTTTAAAGTATAATAATCACAATTATATCTGATTCTAACCTGTCAAGCATGAAGTTGCTAAAACCTTTTAAAACGAAATAATAATAAATTGCTATGTTATGTTCTCAACGCATCGGTGAGTAATGTAGCGATTTTCTTTACATTTTCTGAAATTATTCGGTTTGTCTACAATAAATTCGTATATGACACGTACAACATTAGTTTTTCATTTTAAATAGTATATTAATTTATGATTTACAAAATATGGTATATAAAATATAACAAATTGTGTTGTTTATTTATACGTAGATTTAATAACTTGGCCATGACCGCTTGCTAACATGTAGCTACCTAAACATGCTCATCATGCCACCTAAATCAATAAAACTCTTCGAATACTAAGATAATAATATGGAGAGCCATAATAAAATACCCAATTTGAGGTGGAGCCCATTTATAATGTAATGAAAAAAAACAGTAAAATTCGGTTTGAATATTTGTTTGCATATTAAATTTTAAAGTTGATATCAGTTAAAGCGATGTCGGTCAAGTGTCTGCATATAACTGCGAAGCGCGGTTGAGCTCTTTTTACAACATTTTAAATAACTCGAAACAAAACATCTGGCGTTAGGTCTTCTATTTATCGACGAATGTTGTATTTGAGCTGCTGCACAATCTGAGGGATATTGACGTATACCTTTTGTTAAGATAGCCCCATGAAACAATCCGGAGCTGTGAGATCTACTGATCTCGCAGGCTAAGCTATTGAGAGATGTGTAAGGATTGTAGAGAATATGTTCATTAAATGACAATTGCCTGTCGCGATGTGTGCGCTCTCACACCGCCCTGTTGCAGTCACGTATCCTCCAATTCAACTGCTTCCAATTGGGGTAATAAGAAGTTATCCAGCATCGCTCTGTAGCTCTCTTTGTTGAGTGTGAGTAGTGCCTTCATCTTCCTAGAAGAAATACTGACTATTTTCGTCTTGCGCAAAAATTCCGTACAACATGGATTTAGGAAAAATAAATCGATAGAATCAGCCTCTTATATATCGTTTATTAAATTTTGTGTACTCCGAACTTGATTAGGGGAAATATGTAGTATCGTTAATGTTCGATCTGTCCCGAGCATTCGACACTGTAGATGTAAAATTGCTGATACAAAGATTATATGCCATATGTATACGTGGTAACCTACTAAACTGGATTGAATCATACATGACTAATAGAAAGATCAGGGTGAAACTGGAAAACCACATATTTCAGTCAAAAGATATCACACTTGGTGTTCCTCAAGGGTCAATGGTGGGCCCACTCTTATTTATGCTATATGTGATGACTTGCCAGATTTCATCGGTAGGGGTAGTGTTACCATGTTTGCTGATTACACCATTACAGTTTCTGGGACAAATTCTGACCTATTATCAGATAATATCAAAATTGTTTGTCAACAACTCGATATTTAGTGTCAGCAAAATCGTTTAATCTTGAATGATACAAAAACAGTTTGCTTAAATTTTCACAAACAAGAAACTATTGTAAATTTCGAAGCTATCATTCAGTTCTCTCAAACATCTAAGTTTTTAGGCCTTTGGCTTGATGAAAAACTGAATTGGAATAGACATCTTGATTATGTTTGTGCAAAATTCACTAGTACCTTTTTTTGCTATTTTTGCAACTAAAGTCATGTTTAGATAATTACAGTCTATTAAGTGTATACTATTTACTGGCATATAGTCATATTAACAATAACATAATATGCTGGGGAGTTGGCACTGATATAGATAGGGTTTTTGTTTCTCAAAAAAGAATAATGCGTTTGATATTTAATCTCCAACATCAGGAATCTTGCAAGGATATTTTTAAAAACAATAACCTGTTAACAGCATCCTGTATGTTTATATTAAAATGCGTTACATATGTAAAAAGTAATATGTCTAATTTTAAAAAATTGAATGAATACCACAAGTATTCAACACGTCCATGGGGATACTACAAATTCCGAAGCATAAAAATATCTTTTTTTAAAGATTCACCTCAGTATAATTTCATAGTCATGTACAATAACTTGCCAACTTATTTGAAAGAAATTAATTTATGTAACAATTTTAAAACGCAAGTTCTTCTTAGTTCAATCTGCCTTTTATAGTATAAAAGAATTTTTAAATGTTCAAGTAGTGTTATTTATTATTTGTGTTCTTGTAATGTCATGTTTATATATTGTAAATATTTAAGTGATGTTATTTATCATTTTTGTTTTGCATATCTTGTGCCTGACCAAAAAATATTTATATTTGATGTCCATTTTTATTGTATTATTCTGTTTTGACGTACCATAATGTACATCCAATGTATCACTTTATGGTTAATAAAGATCTATCTATCTATTTATCTATCGATACAATGACTCTTAACGATCTTTTCTGAATAATATGAGTGTTTTCTATTTCTCATAAGTTATAGTTCTGCTTATTCGCAAATTCACTTAAGTGGAAATGAGCTTGCCTAAGCTCATGACGCATTATGACTGACTGGTCATAATGAGTTTGTATGGAAAATGGTCAATCACGGTGTTTAAGTTTAGGAAGGCGCGTTGTTGATGGTCTCTGGGCTATAGCCACCTAAATCTGTGTGGAAATCTAACCTCAAAATTCGCCGCAAGGACGTTTGAAAATGTCTAAATGCGTGGTTCACTCACACGCTCGATATTCTCGGCTTCTGCCAATATGCCTTCCATCTGCCGTTGTCCTGCGACTATTGTCTTTTCAGTTGTGGAGCCGGGTGATGAAGGTTTCGAAGAAAATTTAGCTGCGTCAGAATAACTGACTCATTGTTTTTAATGAATAAATTTACAATTCCTTCATGTTCTTGTGATGTGTATCGATTCATCATAAAACTTGAACATGTGCATTGCACTACTGTCAAAACAAAACTGATGCAAAACGCGCGATGACAATATGGCTGCCACTTCAAATCGGGTACTTTATTATGACCCTCCCTGTACTAATCATTGTATGCTGTGCATCCGATTGTTTATCTGCTGAAACCAGAGAAAGGGAAAACTAAAAACGTTTCTGCTCTAGAATTTTGCAATCGAAGAAAGCAGTTGCAGACACCATACTATTTCTCCTTGCATTCAGTGGTCGTGCTACAACTTCTTTCTGTTCCTTTCAATCAAGGCCAGGTAAAGCTGGTGAGTTTATAAAAGTTTTGTTTGTTTGTTGTTGAGTAAGAGTCCTTATTTTGAAAAAAACTACTTCATTAATTTACCAACGTTTCGGTGCCTTGAGGATGATAATAAAATTTACAAGTTTATGCAAATTAATGAAGTTTTTTCTCAAAATAAGGACCTTTACGCAACAAACTTTTCTAACTCTTAGTGAGTATATTGCCAAAAACAAGAATGTGTTTAAGGTTGCAAAAATAATAGGAAAGTTCCAAAACCAGTATAAATAAGTAGAGACTAACTCAGGTAGTCATTTTCCTAATATTAAGGGCGAAATCAGCTCGTGTGAGAAAAAATTAACATTTTCATGTACAAAAATGATATATAAACAGGAATATATCTTACCTTATACTTTTGACGAGTGATTTTTGTATTGCCTAAAATTAGGTGAATGCGAACACGAGCAAAAACATATATCTGCATATTTTTGTATCCGATATTTTATGTATATGGTGCTCCACAAACTATAAACAATTTAAATCAATTTCGGTACGAATCGTTCATTAAAGCTACATCTAAAAAGACCGCTGCCAATTACTTGGGGATCAGAACTTCCACACCGTAGTAAAACTCGACGTGTGTGGAGTTTATAATAAAAGTAATTTTTGACGTTTCAAAAAGTCACATTTTTTGACGTTTCAAAAAAGTCACATTTTAAGGTTTCAGAAAAGTCACTTTGACGTTTCAAAAAAAGTCACATTTTGATGTTTCAAAAAAGTCACATTGGTGGAATGTCACTAATATTTTTTTTAGACATTGGGACCGATTTTGCTCTTCAACGGACTCAATCTCTTCCTTGACCTTGACCAAAAAGTCACATTTTTTGACGTTTCAAGAAAGTCATATTTTAAGGTTTCAAAAAAAGACACTTTGACGTTTCAAAAAAGTCACATTTTGACGTTTCAAAAAAGTCACATTGGTGGAATGTCACTAATATTTTTTTTAGACATTGGGACCGATTTTGCTCCTAAACGGACTCAATCTTTTCCTTGACCTTGACCAAATTTTAAAGCTTTATCTCAAAAACTGTAGCTGATATCAAGAATCACATAGACACACAGACAGGAAATTTTTTCTGTCTGAAATTTTGTGTATCGTCATAATTCGTCGAGATTCGTCCAGAAATGTAATAAAAATTTAAAAAAAAAATTTTACGAACACAACTTCCTCACTTTGAGGGGTGAGGAAGCAATAGCTGTGGCAGTCTACTTCATTGGTGCCTACACATGATGAGGCCATGGAACACATAAAAAAGGTGTATTTACAGGTGCAGTTATGGTTAGGAAAAAGTATCTCTACAAGAAATTGGGAATTGAAAATTGAGAGTAAGTTGTTACAGCTAATTACAATCACTCAGCCATCAGTCTCAGAAAATTTGCTGAAAATGATATTTTGTTCGTGTTGCATTACTCTCCAGCTTGTTCACAATGCAAAGGCAATAGCTGCTTGAATGCAACACCAGTGATATCAATAAATGAAATAAAAAATGAGGACAATGGATAAATATATTATTTATAAAAATTGTCTGTTTATATAAAAAATTAAAAGTAATCAATTTTATTGAGAAAAATGTGAAAATTCATTCGATAATTAAGAATTATTTGTTTAAATAATTAAATAATTATTAGCATTATTTTTTAATGTAAAAGATTAAAAGTTATTACGATTAGAAACTCAATGAAAAAAGTTTCTTGAAAATCCATTCACTATAAACGGGTTCAGATGTAAAAACCTAAATGCACTCGACTAAATAATATTATCACGATATTTACGCTGTATTTATTTAACAGACTTTTTTTATATTCTCTGTTAATTCACAAAAGAATATTAAAAAAATCCAGAATATTTTTTGTTATATCGTTTTGATAAACAGGTTCTAGGCATAACAAATTGCATAATGTAGAAAAAAATTAAGTATATCTTGGCATGCGATATCAAAAACAAATTAATGGTAAACATTCTAATGGAAAAATTTTGAATAAAGATACTCTCTATGGTTCCGGCATTGCATGAAAGTGGTGTTGCAAATCTCGAGGAACTGCCTTGGCGCCTTCAAGTGTACAGAGTTGACCACCGAATGCTCTCTGCTCTGGCATCTCTCGCCTTACCAAATCTCTGATACAATCTTCGCAGGAATTTATGCCTGCAACCATACCGATGTAATATAAGGACATGCATAACATGCCATGTTCACATAAATAAAGATATATATCAAAGTATATAACCAGCATTGTTATTTATGCAATTTGTTTTGATCAATTCAAAAATAAAAGAAAGTAAGTGAGATTAACTGCTAATACAAACATTACTTTCTAGCAAATAAAATAAAAATCTAGTCTTAAAATAGCTTTGCTAGAACATTTTTAACAACCACAAGTAATGTTAACTTTTTTTGTACAAGAAAAGATTCCGCTAATTAGAATAAAGAATTGAATTAAAAATAACCTCAGCCAACATTTCAGCATTGAAGTGAAATAAACAATTATTTTACTGATGTAAGCCTTGAACAAAATTGCGTTTTTACTGAATATGAATTAGCCACATATAAAAGATGTTTATTGTAATAAATGCAAAATAGAGGCAACAAAAATGCTATGGCATAATAAACAAGAAATACTTTTATTTGTCACCAGGAACAAAAGAAAGATATATAATGAAAGAGAATTATTTGATTTAGCTACGAATTTTTTAAAGGATGACCATAACATGTGGAAATTATCAAATTAGTGTTGGGACAAATCAACTCTTGGTTGATTCGTTTTAAACAAATCAGCAGTTAAAGCACCTTCATTTTCTCTAGTAATAGGCTAGTCAATCAAGAGATCTTTTTTTGCTGAGAATTGAAGAACATATTAATGTTTTTTTATTAGAATATTTTTTCCTAAAATGAAAAAAAAAACTAGTAGATAAATATGGCCGTCATCATGAGTTTTTCGGTTTTTTCAAATATTTCGTTAAATACCATTTTTACGAAGAAAATCATATGAATATATAAATGTATATCTTTATTAAACAATTAACAATATTCTATGTCTTCAAAACTAAAAGAGATATAAAAGTTTATATATTTGTTTCAATAATGACATCATTTGATAAATATCTTTTTACGTAATACTTCTTGATATTCGGTTAAGTCGCGTGAAATAAAGCTTGTCTAATATACAGAGTATATTATCAAAAAAAAAAGAAAGATAAAGGTCTGCTATAAAAATATTTTCGAAATAATAAATAGCTTGTGCTAAAAATGTTCTTCGTTGTCTTCGTCTTCTTCCAGGGAACAAGAACTCATACAACTGATGCCATAATATTAGGCATACTTCAGTTCCATTTTCCTGTATGAACAATTTTTGGCACAAGAACTTTTTTGCAATTGCAAAAAAATTAATGTTAATAGGTCTACTTGAGTAGATTGAATAGGAGCAAGATGACCATGGTCACCTTTTTTCCACCCACATTTTATGGAATCAAGATGGTTAACAATCCATTCCTGAACATGAAAAGTTGGTAATGATAACATATTAGTTGCGAGAAAATTACTAATCTACCACTGTCATACCTGAAAATATTCTACTCCACAGAGTTTTCAGTAGGGGGCAAGTCCTTGTCTTGACATACTTCTATTGTACAAAACGAGGTACAAACCATATCTTAGATGGTTGATGATTTCCTACGGACCGATATAATATTAAAACAAAACTGACTACATTATTTTAGCTTTCTTGACAGTTTTATTTAAAAACATTTCGATTTCTTGACAGAATACCTTGTTTTCTCAGTAGAGACAAGCAATATTTTTTTGATTTATTGAATACAAAGGATGTGGTATCACATCCTCATATAGCATACAAAAATAAGATATGATCCTTTAGATGTTTTAGTTTGTCTTGTATATCAGATATTTTTGTTCATCCATTAAATATCATTAACTCAACTAGACTTTGCCCAAATTTGTCCCCAGTTCTCCTGTGTGGAAGAATGTGACACAATTTCTCACATCACCTAAGACGAAAAATACAATTTTTTAGAAAAAATGTGATATCTTCTGATACATAGAAGCTTCAAGGCAATTTTTAAATTATAAATTGACTAAAATTAATACAAATTTTTCTAAAAGTGTAAATAACTCCAAAATTATTAAGATTAAAATCCATATTCATAAAACCAAAATCTAATTATGTGTATCTAGATTATAGTAAGAATTGTTTTATTTATTTATTTCAGCAAACACACAATCTGGGAAAAAATAACAACAACAAAATAACAAATGTTCCTAAAAATATTCTGTTAATGAGAACATTTTTAATCCTGGGGTCAATATCCTATTCAAGTTGCAGTGCAACATTTTTCACACTACTCGATTATATTTTTTTAAGTAATGGCTCTTCGTGATGGTGAAAAGCACTTATATTTGTACAATAAATCCTGAGAGCAATTATTTACTGATTCGCTGCAAATAAAATCGAAGTTAAAATCTGTAAATATATATTTGTCATTAGAAAATAATCGTTAATTTAAAAATTTGCAAGAATAATAATAAAAGAATGAAAATTGTTTGGAACAAAATATTTCAGTGTAAAATAAAATAAATCTCGATAATGACGACCAAATAATATAATTTAGGTAAATTGTATACTTTTACTATAAAATATCAATCAAATAAATATTCGCACATTTTTTTTATTTTCACTGAACTAGGAAGATTCAAAACTAGATTGTTGTTTTTTTTTCGAAAAACCATATTTAAAAATAAAATAATTAAATTCAATCAAACATTAATAAACTTCTTCTCCAAAAAAAATCAATTCATGAATAGGGATGGAATTCAATTTCTATCAAGCAGTCATCCGATCAATAAAAATTTAACAAAAAAAAAAAATTAAACATAAAAAACAGCACAATTAGATAGTTTATTTAGAATTTTCAGCAGCTTGATAAATAAGTGCGTTATCAAAATATGACATTATAATTAATAAAAACCTAATGTAAATATTGCGTTCTGCTAATAAATCGAAGTGACATAAAATGTCATCCAAAATTCATTTAATGAAAAAAAACCAAAATCTATAAAATATTTCTAAATTTTAATTTTATTTACCCAACCATTACATACACTTAAAGTCAGACCTCTATAAATCAAAATGACAATGATTAAAAATGGTGCCATACTAAAGTTACAAAAATAAAAAATAAATAAAATAACGCAAATTAGTGATATTTTTCCTTTTGCGGAAAAATAATGATTTTATACACGAATCGTTATTCTAAAATTAGATTTTTCTCTAAAAGTAAACAAATATATACTGGGGTATAGTCGTATTTTGACATTTTAAAATGATAACATCATACTTATTTAAAAATCAAGGATAAAATAATAAGGGGTTAAAATAACCATAAAAAATACTGTCTCAGCAGATGAAGAAACAAAATATTCTTCTTAGTGTGTGATAAATTAGTTTTACATGGAATGTTTTTATCAATTTTTAATTATTATTTTTTTAGTTAGATTCCACTTATAATTAAGTAAATAGAATATAAAACTAAGAAAGTAAATTAAAAAACCTGTTCTGCATCATTTCTCAAATAATTTAACGTGAGGTATATATTTTCTAGGAAAAAAGAATCTATTCAGGAAAAGAAATTGTAATTTTCTCACACTTTGCTTGTAAGAAAAATTATTATAAAGGAGGAAAATGTATTTTACTGCCATACAGCGTTGTTAATATAAGTGGACACAGTAGCGGCGTTAATTGTGAAAATAATTTTTTTTTTATTTCATCCATGGTATATAATTCAAAATGTGACTTTAAAAATAAAGAAGATTTTTTTCTTCATAAATCAGTAAATTAAAGATTTTTTCCTATTTCCATTCGAGGACACACTGTAAATATATAGTGTATTTTGAAAAATCTGCAAATTAAATTTTTTTTTGTTAATATTTGGCAAAAGAGAAACTAACTGTAACGACCATTCAAAAAATTCTACGAAAAATGCCATATTAATTAAAATTTAGAAAAACATCATTAAGAAATGTTGTTTGTGAAATTTTAGATCCTCATATAACTTTATGTGCAGCACGTAATTCGATTAATAAAAAATAATTTTACGGTTTTAAAAAAGAAATGGCTCTATGGATTTATCTTTTTTGAAATGATGCGAAAATGAATTTTTCCTAATAATAGTTCCATTGCATAACGCTGTTTTAGACGAAAATTTTATAAAAATATTAATTTAAATACTATAAAATGACCACCTGTGACTAATTGATGTTAATATTTCCCCAAAAACTAACTATCCCTCTAAATAATATCAACATTTCGTCAACATTGAAGAAAAGTCGTTTAATTCATCTGAAAGTCAAATTATAAAAAAATACAAAAAAGTACAACACGGACTTTTTCGTTTCTATTGTACAATTAAAAATTTTTAAAAATACAGTATAATCTGATATAACTGCAGACGTAGAAAAAACATTGTATTGACGTGTTATATTATCATTATTAGACTAATCAAATATAAACTTAATTTATTTGTTATGTTTAAAATAATTTATTTTAGCCTATTTTAAATTTAACTAATTTAATTGGTACTAAATTCATTAAAGCTAATTAATATTATTCATCAGTCAATGCTAGTCCGAAAAACATTGTGAAATCAGTCGTAAAATAGTTTATAAGCCATATTGAGAAGTATATTTTATATATTTTTCATTACAACTGACGCATGCCACTTTTGTAGAATTAAAATTTACTTTGTTCTCATGTTTCCGCAAAAACATTAAATTTATGAATTTTATCAGCATTCCAAGTTTATTTTATGTGTTGATCGTATTTTATAAATGCAGGCTATACATTTTTATGGCCTTTATTTACACCTGTACATTTCTTGATACAAAGCGAAATATTTTAAAAATGTATTCTTATAAACTCCGTATCCTTGTACTTTAAAATGTTTGTACCACCTACACACACAATGCCGTTTATATTTTCCTTATCTTTAAAGCAAATATGAATCAGTCTTTATAGTTACGACTCCAATATTATTAACATGAGATTAAGCCATGTTCCATTCGTGTGCAGGTGGTAACTGCACTAGGCTACAATAATTTAGAATATTAAAACATAATTTTCGGCATGTAATATCAAAACGAATGATACCCAATTTCAACGAGGCTATATTAGTTTCATCATATTTCTGAAATTTTGGTGTGATGTAAAATTTAAGCCGAAGGAAATAGCATTCTATCAAAATGGTATGGACAAAAGCTTGACAAAAGTCGACATATTGAAGACTTATTCAGTTTCAATTGGTAGAAACAAGGATATCCTTATGGAAGTATTTTCTAGTACCAATCCGTTCCTAGCAATTAGCTGAAATCAGCCATATTGAAAATCCATTCGGGCCCCACCAATATTTGATGCTAGGTACTTCTATTTAGATGTTATTTCTATGATTATAATATATCTTATTTTTGTTAAATTCGTAGTATGGTACACATATTGATATTTATCATCTGCTAGAGTTCTTCGTCCTTACGAGTACCAAATGACTTAACCATTTTGATAGGCTTAAAAGATAACGATTTAACTAGATTACTATTAATAAATTTCAACATGATTTTTCTAAAATTAAAATTTTCAGAAACAGTTTACTTTTGAAAATATGATATTCACACAATTGACGGCTGCAATAATTAACAAAGAAGATGTGACCATTATACTCTTCTATTAGTAGTGTGATATTTTGTTATAAAAAAGCTCAACATTGAGTATTACGTTGGCTTAAATGAAAAATTCTTCTTAGACTAAATAACTAAAAATAAATTGAAAAAAATTTATCAGAGATTTTAGCAAATAATGAATACCTGAACTGTTTGTAAAAGCTATGTCTTGTTGGTGATAAATTTAATGTTAAGACAGTGTTTCAAATGAGTAATGCTCCTTTCCTTTGATTTGGGCAACTGTAACTTTTAGATATTTAGTTTTAGAAAAATAATTATTAACAATTAAGAGAATGTTACAAATAACGTTTCATTTGACAATTGTCATCTGAAAGAGTGATTGACAAGAATTGCAAAAGCAACAAAAAAATTATATAAAATGTATGAGATTGAGCGATTTACATACAAAACATGTGATTAATCGCGTGGCAAAGAATGGAAATTTTCTGTTAGATGGAGTAAAGAATGTGACTTTTGTATCTCAAATACAACTCAAGGAGAATGACATGTGAGCTTTATAAAACAAAGATATTTTTACCACTTAATTTATTTAGAGTTTTGTGATAAAATATAGCTGACAATAGACATATGTTTGAATAGTCAAATACATTAACAATTTCACAAAAATCTTAAAAACAATATACAATAGTATCATAAAAATTCAAAGAGTGAACTTGGCCTTATCATTATGCAAAGATACGTTAAAGAAAAAATTTAATATTTATTTACTGATCAAGGGAGTTTTAATCCCGGCATGAATAGTGTTCACATTCATGCAAGGGACTAAAACACACTTGACTTCCAAGGCGCATACAAAATTTTTTGCACGAACGGGCACAATTTTTATTGCAAAAAAATGCAATGTAAAACTAAAGAATAATAATTGGACAGGAAACTTTTGTAGTTTATTCCGAATTAATCGAGGTATCCTTGTATTTAATTGTCTGACATTATTCTTTATTTATTTCTGTTTTACGTTTATATTACTAAATATTAGTAAATATTAATGTAAAATAAGTTACACTTTATGGTTTATATGTTTGATTCTTATTTTTTGTCCATTCTACAATTAAAATTTTGATTTAAAAAAATATTGACATTACGTTATTTTTGTGCTCTTCTTTGGTTTCCATGATGGCTTTAAATTTCATGTCAATAAACGCTTGTTTTACTCCATCTTTTGAGACAGTAAAATATTGTTTCATTCCCGTTCATACAAAAAAAGATATTTATTAATAATAATAACAATAACTCAACCAAGTGATGTTAATAAATTAAGTGACAATTACTAAATGAGGCACAAAATTAGCATATATAATAAAATTAACGTAACAGTCAATAAAAATAAGAAAATGAGATACATAAAAACCATTGGTGACATAATAATAAATCTTTTTAACAACCAACAAATTTTCTTCGGCAAGTGTAGACTATCAAAACATCTTTAGTGGTATGTGTGTTGCCTATGTTACAGGAAATAAAGCGTATTTTAATTTATAATAACATTATTACTATATCCAGGAACTGCAATAACATTTTAATTATTTAATTTCAGAAATTATTTTAAAAATATTACCTGCCTTTGAAATAGCACCTGCTTTAAATTCGTAAAGTTTTGCCATAAACAGTCAATACAAATCAAATTATTCTGACAATAATCAAAATTTCAATAAGGATAACTTTAGTAGTAAATATCCTTTCTTATGATAAAATTAAAAAATAGTTTTCTTTTACAAAAACTAGGAAAATTTATGTTTATGTGTCTCTATTATATCACGGTTTATAGCTGAAAATCCAAATTTACTATTGAAGATTCGTAAGAATTATAACAGCTAGGTACTTACTTTTTCAAAAATTGTTTCAGTTATCAATACGGATTATTTGTGTTTCTAATTAACAACAGTAAATTGCATAAAACAAATTTTAGACCTTATCTATCGGCCAACGAAACAGTGATTAACAGCAAAATTTCTGAAAATTACCCAAAGAATTTTAGTAACAAGGCTAAAAATTTGAAAGTATCGATTGGTCTTTCCGTATAGTGGGTGTAGTTTATGTAAGAATGGAATTGTATTGTATTATGTCTGAGATGGAATTCTATTCCAAGGTTTTAACTAGACTGTGACCAAATAAAAATATAACACGTCTACTTCGCTCTATAGCAACAACCATTGTCAACTTTCGCTTAAGAACATTTATTTGTCAATGATAAAGCATAAATATTATCGACCATGAATGAATGAAAAATTGTGTCGATTTAGTAATTATCGTAACTGAACTATAAAACTTTTAAGTTGTTAGTGCAAATTAATAACCAAAATGTTTGTAATTTTTTAATTTTGTTTTGATCAGTTGGAATCACAGACTGATATGTCAGTCATAAAGAGCAAGTCTATTACAACCTTTGTCGTAAGTTTTAGCAGACTGGAAGATACACCTGTTCCGTCTGAGCTTAAAATTCTTAACAGCGAGGATGAATTCATAACGTTGCTGTTAGTAAAAAGAACAATAATGTCTTCCAACAGTCATTTAAAGGTAACTGCAGTAGTAGCTTTTACCTTGAAAACTTATTCATGAATGGGTAAATCCATACACTATTCAGTGTAGCCGTTACAGTTTGTATTGTAAAATCAATGTTTATTTACTTCACTGTTTACTAGTGATCCGCAGGCCCAACATATTAAAATTGTGATAGGGTATTAAACGGCGGCCTTTCGCTAGTTCTGATTGGCAGACTGATCGTAAACAGACCAGCTTACGAGTTGCCGCGTACTAACTTGTTCTGCCAGAGGCGTAGCATATATGAAGCAGGTGAATAGATAAGAGAAAGGCGAATAACTTACAATAAAAATATATGTATCATATCAAAGTAATCATTGATTAAAATAATTATTACCTCATGAAAATACATAAAATAACTAAAAATTGCCATAAATTGAAAAAAAAAAATTAAACTTAATAAAACGCAACAAAAACACTGTTAGTTTTTAAAACAGTTAACAATATAAAAGAGATATAACAATAATTTCTACACAAAACACAACAATAACTGAATCATAAAAAACCTATATCATAACAAAGAATGTAAACAAAAAACATAAAAATAAATAGTGAGGCTCGTAAAAAAATATAACATCAGAACAAAAAAATATACATATACAGTGTGTCCTCTGATTGAATTCGCAATAGGTGATACGGATCCTAAATTTTAGATTTTCTTTTCAATTTAAGGTTCATCCCTGGTTATCTGAAGAGACATTTTTCGTGTACTATTGTTTTATTTTTAATAACGTAGGCCATTGTAGTTAAGCAAGAACTATTTTCCCGTTATGTAAAGTACATTGTCTGTAAAGACAGCAAAATGTCAGTAAGGAACGTTATTCAGATTAATAAGTTATATTCGTATGCTACATTTAAGAAGATCAGCCTACTTTAATGATTTTAAACTTTTTCAACTATATCTGCATTTTACGTTATAATTCACTTAAATAATTAAATAAGTTTTTTTTTCGAAATCGACATACTTAGTGATGTAAAATGACGGTTATTATACAGAAATAAAACATAGCAAAATATTATTATATTACTAACTCCAAATTGTGTAAGAACTATTATAAATAAAACAATATTAATGTCTGGATGTCTTTAAAAATGAAATGAAAATAAATAATTTTTGAAGTATAATTTTAAGGCGGCGTTAGCACGTCTTCGTCGCAAGGATAACGAACAGAAAACTTTAATTCGCTATTAAAATTTTTCTATTGATAAGAACGAAAAATGAGAACACGACATTCATCTTAAATACCATATGGATTTAATATACCGGTTGTAACAGAATCATGGTACACCCTCTTTTCTCCTTTAGTTTTGAAGATAATTTCCGGTGAAACCGGAAGTGAAAAAAAATCACTTTTATGTCAAAAAGTGCCGCTTATTATGTTTATAGGATACCCTAAATTTCAATCAATTACCTTCCAAACTAAAGGAGATAAGGTGGGTGTACCATGATCCTGTTACAGCCGATATAAAATTATAAGCAATATTTTATTTGGAGTCATTTTATGAAACTAAATAATCGTGTTTCCTATTAATGAAAAAATACGCATCAGTATTAATTGCCTAAATGATTATATATTAAATCTGTATGGTATTTAGGACAAATCATGTCTTCGTTTTTCAATATTACTGACAGAAAATTTTTAACAGTGATTTATAAATTTAAGTTGGATATCTGGTGAAAACGCAGCTTTAAAATACAACTGAGCTGAAGTTTGTATATGGTACTGCTCTTAATAAATAATCCCCGTATGAGCTATATAATCAAGTAAACAAAACATTTTGAATTTTCAACTAAAAAAATTAGCAATTGGGAAAACGTAACCATTTTAATTCAGTAATTATTCTGCTTGTTCCACTCATATATTCGACAACCGCAGAAATCGGTTTGTTTTGACCGTCATAATGGCAATGACGTCGTCATATCAATATTTGAAACAAGTGACATTCTGTCGTCACAATGCAAAATGATATGATAGCCATTTTCATTATGACTGTGACGTGACCGTGTCGTATGTCCAAGCTCACATCACTAGATATACTTATGATTTTTTTAATGTAATTAATTATTTTTTGAATACCTATAATATACGTGATTAGACGCCGCCCATGGCCTGGAATTATTTCAGGGTTAAAGTTACTACTGCCGTTATCACTAGAATTGGCTATGCCTTTTCACACTATTGTATTATAGCTTGTTCATTGTAGTATCAAAGACTCTACCTATATTTAGCAGTGCGTGAAAATGCAAAACACCAACACCAAGTGTATGATAAAATTCCAAAGAAATAATGCTCGATTTGGATTAAATTTAAAGCCTTAAGACATATCCTATTTCTAAGAACATGGCTTTTTATAAGAAACCAACTTTCTTTGCAGCTGATTTATATTAGAAGGATACAATAGCTAAGCTAAGCGTGGTCATCCAAGGATTTGTAAATATGACCAGTGGCGGTTCGTGGGTCAAGAGATAGGGGAGGTCAATTAGAAAAGTTTACTGTATTACCTACCTTTTAAAGTCGATCCTCCGGTCTTTTTGAGATGCAAGGTGGTCAATTACTTTTTCATTAAAGTCTTTTATCTTCTTTATTAATGCCCATTCTATGGTAAGCAGCTAAAGAAGATAACTTCCTGACTGGTATTTCTTAAAAATGTCTTTATTCTTTTTAAGGTGGAAAAACAACGTTCACTTTCGACGGTAGTCATAGGGAGAGTACACAAGATTTTTAACAGTTGACACTTTCAGAAAAAGTATTGCACAAATTATTGTTAATAAAAAGCTGTAACAAAGCAACTGCACCTTCACTATTGGAAAAATCTTCTCGGCTATATAATACTTCTAATTCAGTTTTAAGTTTTAAATGATTTATGACTGGATACTCCGTTTTAACTAATTTAAACATATCTTGAGGAAAGCATTTTTTATAATCTTTAAATCGATCTGCGTGAAATAACTGAGATACTGTTAAATGATTACTGGAGCCAAACCTGTTTTTGATCTCAGATGTAATTATATCACAAACTTCTATTGAAATTCTCCTTTTTGATTCTTCCGTTTTACATCTCTGGGCAGACTGCATGGATGTCTCCTCCAAATAGTTATTCAAAATTTTATTTCTGATGTCTTCAATTTTACTATTAAAGACGCCAATACACTTATTTACTGTTATGACATCGATATTACATTTTTGTAATTGATTGAACAATATCAAAATGAAAAAAATTTAACCAGTAAAGAAAATGTTCATTTTGCAAGTAGTTTTTTAAACCAATAGCTTGGTTTAGAGTGTTGTTTTCTGGTTCATTATCAATGATTTTTTCTAAATAATCTAATAATTCTGTTCGATAGGTATAAACAGTCTCTATGCACTTTCTATTAAAATTCCATCGTGTTGGAGCCGCTTTAGGTAATCTCACCTTAACAACATTATCTAACACGGCTGTTCTTTTTGGCGATTTTCCAGAGAATGAAGAAAAGCTGTGTAAATTAGTAAAAAAAAATTTATGCGTTTATCCTGACTTGATGCTTTTTGTAAAATTAAATTTAGTTGATAAGCGTAACAATGAATAAAATTTGCTCAAGGATAACTTTTTTTTAATTTTGGCTTGTACACCTCCAAAAGCATCACCCATTACTGTGCTATCAATTTTTCAGGACTTTCATTAATTTTCAGACATTCTAACTCTTTTAAAATTACATCTGTCAAATGCTGCGATATCGTTCCTTCAGGCTGAATAAATTTCCAAAATCTCTCACATACAACACCGTCTAAAACGTATCTAAACACAAAAACTACTTGTACTTTATTCATAACCCAACTTATGTCCATCTTCCAGTTTTAATATATTTTGTACAACACTCATATTTAATAGTAAACACCAAAAACACTGTTTTACTTAATTTCACGACAAGTAGAGATTTCACTAATAAAATGTTCACAAATAAAAACATTAAAAACAATGCGACAGAATTTACCGACCAACACGTACTTAGTCAGCATTAAGACTGCTCACTGCTCTACTGAACTTAGTGAACTTCGTGCGTTACCGTTTCCGTAAAATGTGTCAGGGACATTGGCCCCGCCAGTGTTTTCTGTCTCTTTTGCTTTCTGACGATTCGCGTATAAGTCTATTTCACTTTAATTCGTTGTAAATTCGGTCCGTAGCTAACTTTGAGGACACGTTGTGGATTGACCCAAGATTTTTTAAATTCTATAAATGAATAATGTAATGAATATGAATGTAGAGGCTAGGTGCTCGGGGGGGATACGAAATCCTGCGATCTAGATATTTGAATAGTATTGTGCATATAATGAACTAGAAACTTTAATATATTTTTTAAGAATATTAAAAATATATATATTATATATTTTTAAACTTCAGAAAATGAATAGCTCTATTTTTTTATTTGTATGTGGGAGGTCGTTTACCAAATGACCCTATAGAAGAACCGCAAGTGGATATGACTCCCATAATATCTAGATTATTATGGTTGTTACAATCATTTGTTTACATGAAGATTACGCCATGGAGAATTTTGTTTAAATTTGTAACGCGACGGCCATTTCGATATTTTCATTTTTTTGAATTCGTAAAATTAATTAGATTAAATAAATTTTGAGCTCAGATAGTTCCAAAAAAAATAACGAAATTTACTTTTTAGATAATTTTAAAGTCTTTTAATTTTCAGACCGGTTGACTCATATAAATAGCTAAACTCATTTTCTGTGGGCGAGATTGGAAGAAATGGTATGTTTCATGGAAATTATTGGAGAAATTCATACCTAACTTTTTCATTTCATTTAAAAAACACTTTTGAGTAATACGTGCAATTACGAAGTAAATGTTTATCCTTTATTAAATAAACCACTTTCTAACAAACTTTTTACTTTTTTGCTTACTGTTCTGTCTCTGATACTTTTCGAGATACAACGTTTTTACGTGATTCTTAATTTTTCGCCTTTAATTATTGGGAGATCGCAGTTGACCTGGAAAACAAATTTGCCACAGTTGACAGTTGTTAATGGGGAAATCTAATAACACTGGCCGACACAATTTTTGTAACATAGTTCACACTACTGTTTTTATACTGTTAATACCTCACTATTAACTGAAAAAAATATCCAACAAGTCCTAACACCTACCATTTTTGTGTGAACACAATAGACCCTATTATATTGACAGGTAATAAATTTTATGATGGGTTGGCAATTTTAGACGAGCAAGATAAAATAATGTGGGACGTTTTCAGTATCAGTCTTCTAAGTGCCCAATTGTATTTGTTAGAAAATATTTTCGTTTGTCTACATAACTCTGTTACGACAAAACTGCCCAGTCAAACGAGCTGAAGTTGCAAAACCTCACCTAACAAGTTTTGTTACATTTGTAGAGAATTCCTTGTGAAATCACAAGTGAGACCATTATCTGAAAATGTGAAAAAAGCGTATTTTCTATATTTTGGAGTTTTAATTGGAGATCAAGGCAAGCAAAGGGGAGCCACGTTTGTTTTGTTGTAGCGTGTCACTAGTACAATGGATGAAAGGGAAAAGAAAAAGCATGCCTTTTGCGATTCCAATGGTATGGCGAGACCTCACCAATCATTTCAATGATTGCTAGTTTTGTGTAACAAGAACTGAGGGATATTCCAAAAAAAAAAAAACAAAAATCAAATATCCGAATTTGCCATCAACCCTAAGTGCCGCCAACTGCACCTATAGATTGGCAAAATATTGTTTTGGGAGGTAATGGAATTAGTAACGATTCTTCAGACAGCCCAGACCAGTGTGCCGAACCTTTGTGTATTCCAGAAAGTTTTAATTGCTCAAAATGAATTGAATAATTTGGTACGTGATTTGAGGCTGTCGAAACAACAAGCAGAACGTCTTGGTTCCCGATTTACGGAGTGGAACTTACTAGTTAAAGAAACAAAGATTACGATATTGATGGTTTAATGCAGGAACTTAACATTGAGTATTCCCCTTCTGAGTGGCGCTTATTCATAGATTCCTCCAAATACAGTTTAAAAGCTGTATTACTACACAATGGAAATTTAAAACCATCTATACCAATTGCCCATTCAGTAACAATGAAAGAAGATTATGGCAGTATGAGCACCATTTTAAATAGAATTAATTACAACAAATACAAATGGCAAATTTGTGAGGATTTAAAAGTATTAGCCATTTTAGTAGGGCTTTAAGAAGGCTTTACAAAATATTGCTGTTTTCTTTGTTTTCGGACAGTCGTGCAGTAAAAGAACATTATGTGAACAATTTGGCCGGAAAGGAAAGAATTAGAACCAGGAACTAGTAATGTTAAATATATGCCCCTTATAGGCCCTAAAAATGTTCATTTTATGTTCATGTTAATCTTGGGCTAATGAAAAATTTTGTGAAGGCTATGAATAAAAAGAAGGATTTAAATGCTTAAAAGAACTTTTTCCCCAGTTAAGGACGCCAAACTTAAAGAAGGCTTTTTTATTAGTCCTCAAATTAGAAAATTGCTTGACGATGCAGATTTTAAAGGGACACTCAACAGGAACTCAGAGCTTGGAACTCATTTGTAAGCGTAGTCAGGAGATATTTAGGTAACAAAGAGGATGAGAACTACAAGCAACTAGTAAGCAAACTTTTAGATTCGTATCAAACGCGTGGTTGCCGATGTCTTCAAAAATCACATTTTGCATTCTAATTTAAAATTTTTTCTTAATAATTTGTGTGCGGTAAGCGCTGAGCAAGGAGAAAGATTACATCAAGATATCAGTGAAAATTTATTGTCAAGGACGATGGGATCCAGCCTTGATGGGTGATTACTGTTGGTTTTTAAAGCAAGAAAAAAATTAACTGAGCATATGTTTTTCGAAAATTATTCTGTATCTTTGTAGATATATCTATGTAAGTCTAATATATGTCATATACCTCATTGATATATAGCAATAAATAGATCAGTAAATTTAACAATAGTGTTATTCCTGTCTATAATGTTTTATTAATGTAACAAGAAAACGTTACATGTTACGTCTTTTTGCTTGTCATTTCTGTAATCGGAAGGCTTTATTCCAGCGGGGTACGCTATTCATGTACATGTTACAAAAAATATATATTTTTTTGTCGATTTTTTAACGGAGATTACAGTATCTCCGTTAAAAAATCAATTTGGTGTACTAATATAAAGAAAATGTCAAATATTACTACACAGCAAACAGCCAGATTAGTAGTGCAGTGTGTGTTTGTGAAGCAACAAGCTGAAGAGCGATTTATAGGTGTGATTAAACTAGAAGTATCAGTCGCAAGGTGGGTTTTCATTGTTCGAGAAAAACATTACACATAGGTGATCGCTTCACAAGATACAAATTTTATGAAATCGATCGAATACAGTTGTAAGACATTCGCCAAATTCCGAATGTTGTAGTCGGTACAGAATTAGTATGCAGACGGCTTGAAGAGGTAAATTTAAAGGCTGGGAGATCTGCAAATGGCCTTACATTATTGCTTCAACATCGCACTGTCAAGCGAAATTTAATGCAAAACTATGACGGTTGGAATAATCAAGACTGTTTCAATGTTTTGTTCGCAGATAAATTAAGGTTTTGTCTTAACATGGTAGTTGGATGGAAAATGATATGGAGGGGTTTAAGCAAAATTTAATAGCAGACTGCGAGAGTTTTAATGGTGGATCAGTTATGGTGTGATGCAGCATTCCAATGGCTCTGTTAATTGGTGATAATTTTATCCTATTGCACAAGAATGTTTGACCGCATACGGCAGCTGTAGTGCCACATTTAAATGACCAGCTTGAAGTCCTGATATGAATCCCATAGAGCATCTATGGGATGAAGAATTCGATCTCGTGAAAGGGCTCTTGATACTCTTGCTGAGATGGCTGATGCTTTGATACAAGACTGGAATAAGATACCAGAGCAAAGTATCAGAAAATTAGTTTCTAGTATACCACGCAGATTGGACATTAGTAGATGGTATAGGAGGCAATATAAGATACTAAACATTACAATGCTTACTCTTGATTTTTTACTGTTTCGTTTTTCTGTACTGCTTAAGTTTGTTATTGTTTATTCATTAAATGAAATGAAATGAAATGAAATGAAATTTTATTAAGTAGGTCTGGCCTAATATACACAATATATAATAATATCAAATTACATAATAGGATATAGTTGTTAGATATACATATACATAAATATATGTAAATACATAACAAAATTTGATTTGATTTACTAAATGTGTATACACATATACATATATACCTATATACACAGTCCTAGTATCATAGTCATAATACAAATATAGGGTCTACATAGTACATAAATGTAAGTACACAAATTCTATCACACCCATACCATCATAAGAAGTAAAAAGTATGAAGAGGAAAAAAGAAAAATAATATTATAGAAGTTGAAAATAGTTAATTTCGTACGATATGTTTTCTATACATTAAATGTTATGCGCTTAATCTACCTTATTTAATAAAAAATGGGACAGTTTTCTTTTAAAGATTGTTAGTGTTTGAGCTGTTTTTATCTCTACCGGTAACTCATTAAATTGTTTAAGACCTTTGTGAAATAGGGAATTCATCGATTTCTTGAAATTTGTTCTCTGTACGTGAAAATTGTTATTGTTTCTTGTTTGGTAATTATGGATTTCTCTATTTATTGTTATAAATCCGTTTAGATAAGCTGGTAGTAAGTTGTGATTTATTTTGTAAATAAATATCATCGAAAAATAAACTAGTCTAGTGGAAACTGTCATCCATTGAAGAACATCTAGCATTAAACCAATTGGAGTGTATCTACTGCATTTCAGAATTATCCTCATGCCACGATTTTGTAATTTTTGTAAAGCGTTCATTGAATTGTTGTCTAAAAGGTATAAAATATTTGCACAATAATCGAAGTGCGGTTGAATAATAGTCTTATACACAGTAATATTTGTAGAAAAAGAGAGTTGATTAGATATTCTTGAAAAGAAGTATAGTTTTTTTTGTTATTTTCTTTTGTATATATAAGAAATGATTTTTTAAATCTTAGAGTATTATCGATAATTACTCCGAGATATTTAAATTCTTTAACCAGTTCTAACTTATTATTTTCTAGCAGTATATTTATGTTATTTATGTTAATGTTACTATATGTAAATTTTGTAGTCAATATCATTGCCTTTGTTTTGTTAACATTTAGTTTAAGTTTATTTATCGCTAAATACTCTTCAATTCTGGCCAGTTCACTATTCATCCTCATTACAGCATCATCTAAATTATTATCAACTACAGCAATTAAAGTATCGTCTGCAAATAGATTTAAAAAGTCACAAGACGTAAATTTAACAATATCGTTTAAATAAATTATAAATAATAGAGGCCCGAGGACACTACCTTGTGGCACCCCAAATTTATTTAGACGGGGATTAGAAAACATATTGTTAATTTTTGTAATTTGATATCGGTCACTTAGGTAGTCCTCAAACCAGTTTAATATGTTTAGTTGAACGTTCTATCTTATTTATTTAATTTCTTTCACTTTGTCTTTAATTTACTCTATGTCAGGTATTTCTTGCAGAGTTGGCAAATTTAAGCAAGTGCAATCTCCGTAAATATCATTTCCCAATAATTAAAGGCGAAAAAGCAAGGTTCATGTAAAAGCGTTGTATCTCGAAAAGTATCAGAAATATAACTGTTAGCAGAAAAGTAAAATGTTTGTAAAGCAATGTTTATCCAATAAAGAGTAAACATTTTTTTCATAATTGCACGTATTACTCACAGGGTGTTTTAAAATCTTGTAAAAAAATTGTATTATTTCTACAATAGTTTTCATAACTTTAGAAAGACTTGTCATTCCATCCAATCTCGCTGATAGAAATAAAGTAAAAATTTAGCTACAAACTAATAGAAAATTTGTTCATATTAGCCCACCCCGAAAATTAAGAGACTAAAGTTATCTGAAAAATCAAATCCGTCACTTATTTTGAAACTGTGTATGTTTTTTAAGGTAAGTTTTGTTATTAAATTTAATGTTGACGACAATTTTATTATCGCCAACACTATTAAGTTTAATCTGGTACCATTAATAATAGTAAACAAACTTAGAGGTCAATTTTGTTCTCATTAAGATTAAGCTTGAAGAATTAAATAATGTTTCATATTCCTTGGGGCTGGCCTTTTGCACAATTTAGAGGACATTTTTAAATGTAATAATAGTGTTCCCAGTCACATATATTAAATTTTAAATTGGTACGATTAATTATAGCAAAGGAATTTATTTTCAACCATGGCCTTTAGAAACCTTCAGTAGTTTTCATTAATACTTAATTTAATTACACATGTCTGGAATAAGCTAACAAGACATTTAAAGTCATAATCAGTAGCATAATATTTTCAAGGTATTAATTCTCCTTTATTAGTTCTGAAGTATCAAACTTTTAAATTCAATTAAAAATCGAACCATACGAATTTTCAAAAGTATTAAATTTTCCAGTTTTAATAAATCATCCTTCTGTTATTGGTTTAAATGATTATATTGATATTTTCATGGTAATTGTTCAGTAGAAATATTTGAAACCCTCTACGTATCTTTACTAATATCAGCAATATTATGTGCCTTATTATATACTGAACATATTTTTCTAGGTTTTCTTCTCCTTGGGCTTACAATATTAAAAATAAATGTGTACCGCATCCAGGTCTTCCTAACCTACTGCCAAATACAATTAAAACGAAGAATTCATTGTACAAATAAACAATTAGTTCGAGAAAAGTAGATTTTTTTCAGTTTGTTATATTTCTAGTGTCTAGGTTTTATTATTCATAAAGCTCATAAAATAAATAAATTCATGTTGTTGCTGGTCGGTTATCTCTCAAGTATTATGCTAGTTATTTTTTAATTAGAAAGACAACGCCTAGTACCTGATCTTTGATATATTACGTGCAATTTATAGTAGATTTGTAATGATTACTAAGTAACAAATATTGCTTCCAGCAGGATGAAAAAGGTTAAATAAATCTGACATTTATAATACACGTTTTTCTTTCACTTTAACCACAAAAACTTCTGCGCTTTAACGTGGGTTATATATATATATATATATATATATATATATATATATATATATATATATATATATATATATATATATATATATATATATATATATATATATATATATATATATATATATATATATATATATATATATATATATATATATATATATATATATATATATATATATATATATATATATATATATATATATATATATATATATATATATATATATATATATATATATATATATATATATATATATATATATATATATATATATATATATAACCACAGGGTGTCTCACCAGGAACTGCATCGATCGATATAGACAAAAGTACGCACCAGAGAATTTAAAAAATTTAGGGACATACTAACGACAGTGTGGCCGATCCAACTAAAATAATTACAAGCATGTGGCACTTCCGGTTATACCGGAAGTCGATATCAACTTGCTTATTTTAAATGAAACACCCTGTATATTTTAGTATTTTCGAAAAGAGCATGAAATTATAGAAAAATTACGAAGTAAAAAATATAAAATATATTTGTATTGTCTTAGGAAAAACGGAGCCGAGGATAGATGTTAATAACCAGATAATAATCACTAAAGACCATTATAGTGGTTATTAATACTATGTCAGCACGGGTCTCCTAAACTGATCTTCCTGTGTGCATCATGAGATTTTGTATCAACAACCAAATCTCTCAAATATCACAGGTTAAAAAAAAATTATAAATCATAGCTCTCTATAACTCTTTATACATAACAGCTAAATCCAGTTGGCTGGGTAATATTAGTCTTATCAAATTGCCATGGATTCCTTTTTTCGTATGTTGGCCGAACTGTAGGATTTATTTCGGCGATTGTGTCATGTATGTTCCATATTTGACGTTAAATTTTGTAAACTTCAAACTGCAAAAACTTGTTGTCAAATGGAACACCCTGTATTTCTTACATCGTTATGTAAATTAATTTTTTTTTTATATAAATATTGAGGGAGTTTAAGTTACAACTTTTTGAAATGTTTGCGATTTTCTTAAAAATTAAAGAATTTTTAGTAAAAATGTTATCAAATTAACCATGATTAGATACAGTCAGTAATGTCAGTATTCTCTTATGTCAAAAAATGCCACCGCATTTAAATTACACCCACGAAGACTTTTTGAATTTGTTTATTACTTACGGAGAATGTGATAAAGCAATATCAAGAACTTGTAGTACATTTGTTACTAGATATCCACAAAAAACACTAAACACTGTAACATGCCTATTAATTGGATTAAAAACACTTTGCATAAACTAAAAAAGCTGAGATAAAATCAACTAAAAACATGATTCCATTTTAATTTAATAATTGTTCAAAATTCCGCTCTCGAACCTCCACACATTTTTCGCACCTTCGGATTAGTTCTTCATGGGTAGCTCGTCTAATTGACGTTTTGAAATGCATTTCTTACTCTCTGCATATAATCTTCAATAGTTGTTAATAGGCTCTCATAAATTTTATTTTTAATAATTCCCCAAATAAAATAATCTAAAATTGATAAATCGGGCGAGCGAGGAGGCCATAGGAAAGGTCCATTATTGGCGATCCATTGATCGTAAAAAGTTTCTTGTAAAAAATTATTTATCAAATACGCGTTATGTGTGGGAACACCGTCGTGCTGTTAAAAAATGTTTCTATGTTCGGCGAGAGGTAAATTCTCTAAATAGTTATTATTCAAATTTTGTAAAATACTTAGATATTTCATCTAAAAAAAAAAAAGCAAAAACAAGAAAACTAACTATACATATTAGCAGAAGAAGAAATCTTTATAACTTACTATTTAAATTGTCCTGATAAAATTCTTATGCCACCACTCTATCGTTCCTTATGGCACAGTAAACATTAAACTGCCAACTTTCTTGAGAATTTTTCTCCCTGAACACATTAGGATTCGAGTCACTCCAATAATGCGAATTGTGTCAATTAAAAAGTTCATTTTTGGTAAATTTGGCTTCATCTGACCATATAATAATTTTCAAATAAGAATCGTCGCCTACAGACCTTATTAGAATAAATTCACAAACATTTTCTCTTCTTAGAAAATCTGTTTCTTTTAATCGTTGAACCATTTGGAACGAAAACAGGTGAAATTTATGTTTAATTAGGATTCTGTGAACTGAATCCTGGTATCGTCCCGATTCCAGAGCAGCTTGTCTTAATAACATCATAGGAAATGCATGAAAACATTCCAGAATTTCTATTTCTCCGTTTTCGTCATCAACAATAGGCTTCCACTTTTCAATTCTTGCCTTCACAAAGCCATAGTTTTTTAAAATTATCCAATATGTGTTTTACAGAGTTTGGTGACGATTTCCGTTTTTGTGGATATCGAGTAGCAAATGTACTACAAGTTCTTGATATTACTTTATCATATTCTCCATAAATAATAAACAAAATCAACGCGGTGGCATTTTTTGACATAAGAGAATGACATTACTGATTGTTTCTAATCATGGTTAATTTGATAAAATGTTTAATAAAATTCTTGAATTTCTAAGAAAATCGCAAATATTTCAAAAAAGTTGTAACTTGAAACCCCACAATGCTGACAGAAAAAAAAGGAATTTAATTTTACATAACTTGATGTAAAAAAATACAGGGTATTTCATTTGACTTAAGCAAGTTTTCTCGATTTGAAGTTTACAAAATGTGACGTCAAAAATGGAACACTTGATATACTATTATTGAATTTCTTTAAACTGTGGAGCGTAGCTTATGTAACCTTTATGGTATTTCTGCGTGCCAAAAAAGTAAATGAGTATCTTTTACATGAAGAAAGTTATAAAGGTTATTGTAAACTATAACACCCGTCAACATTTTTTTTAAATGTCAAATATCTCTGAAACGGCTAGGTTTACGCAAAGGATATGATTTATGTTTTTGACTCAGAATTTTATGCTCTTCTCGAATATACTAAAATATATAGGGTGTTCTATTTAACATAAGCAAGTTGGTATCGACTTCCGGTATAACCGGAAGTGCCAGATGCTTGTAATTATTTTAGTTGGATTGGCCACACTGTCGTTAGTAGCTCTCTAAATTTTAAAAAATTTCTGGTTCGTACTTTTCCCTATATCGATCGATGCAATTCCTGGTGAGACATCCTTTATATAACCGGGTGGGCCAACAAATTTTGCACTTTTTACGTTCGCCCATAACTTTTTTGTTTATTAACCGATTTTAAAAAACTTAGTGTCGTTGCTTACAAAAAAAGAATGGACTATCAACGGAAAATTTCAAAATGGCCGATTTTTAAAAATACAATATGGCGGTCGCGTTTGAAAGTGGCGTTTTCATTGGGCTAATTCTATTTGAAGAAAAAAATATCGAAATGATTCATCCAATACAAAAAAGCAATAAAACGGACCTTTCTCTACATTTTAAGACATCGATGAAAAAAATTCGGTCCATCGGAAGCGGAGCTATACGTAATTATATAGAGCGCCTTTTTGTAATTCTTAAGCTGTAATACTTAAATTGCACTTTTTTTTGGGACAATAACTCGTCTTTGAAAATGGCCTTTTCTTTTGGGCTAATTCTTTTTGAAGAAGAACTGTCGAAATGACTCATCCAATACAAAAAAGCAATAAAATGAACCTTTCTCTATTTTTTAAGATATTGATGAAAAAAATCGGTCCACCAGGAGTGGAGCTATACGTAATCATACAAAGCGTCTTTTTGTGACTCATCCAATACAAAAAAGCAATAACCTTTCTCTACATTTTAGGACGCCGATGAAAAAGTCGGTTCCTCGCGGGCGGACCTATACGTAATCATACAAAGCGTCTTTTTGTCATTCTTAAGCTGTAGTAGTTAAATTGCATTATTTTCTTTGGCCAATAACTATTAGATTAATATAAGATTTAGGTAATTGTTATTAGTAAGTAGATGTGATTTAATTGAATTACTTAATATAAATTCGTTTAATAGTTTTTAATAGTTTTTGCAATATATTTGTTTGAACGAACATTGCTCTCCCACTGCCAATGGGTTAATAAGCAAAAAGTTATTGGCCAAAGAAAAAAATGCAATTTAAGTACTACAGCTTAAGAATGATAAAAAGATGCTTTGTATGATTATGTATAGCTTCGCCCTCGATAGACCGATTTTTTCATCGGTGTCCTAAAATGTAGAGAAAGGTTATTGCTTTTTTTGTATTGGATGAGTCATTTCGACATTTTTGATTCAAAAAGAATTAGCCCAAAGGGCTATTTTCAAACGCGCCCGCTATCTTGTATTTTAAAAAAATCGGCCACTTTGAATTTTTTCGAGGATAGTCCATTTATTTTTATAAGCAACAACACCAAGCTTATTAAAATCAGTTAATAAACAAAAAAGTTATGGGCAAACGTTCAAAATCATGTTTTGGAGAAAACTTGGATAGCCACAGAACATCGAAAAAAAAATCAATTTTTTGAGGTGTGAAAATTAATATTAGTATTTTCGATATTTCATAGAATATATTAATAATGGTGTTGTATCCATAGATTATTGTGTGTAACTGAAAATATGCTTTCTTTTATGCTCGCTCTTTTTTTTTAGTTGAAAGTTGTCAAAATGGCAGCACTAATAACAGTGTTCGAGAGAATGAACTTCCCTCTACATTTTAAGACTACGATGTGTAATGTCGGTTCATTGGTTTTAGGGAAACAGCGAATTCAAAAAGGGCCTACTTGACATTTTTAAAGTCTTTGATATTTTACCTGCCAATTATTTACTTCTCAATCAATTTAAATGAACTTACTCTTGTTATGTAGACAATAGAACCGGCTCTAAGAAATTGTGAACAAATTATGGAAGTGTCAAAACATAAAACTCTATATATCAAAGTTACGTCCTAGAGAAATAATTTATAAAAAAATTTTATCTAGAGAAATAACATGATGAGATGATAGAGGGCATTTCACCAGAAATCAATAATTAGGTCTTAAGTTCACTAAAATTGGTTGAGAAAAATTTGGCACAAAAAGTAAGGTTTTTGCGGCCCACCCAGTAGAAATTTTAAAACCACAACTGCACTGCTATTACACGCCTATACTACGACTGTCAGTTATGACGTTATTAAGATTTTTGTACAATTTTATAAAGAATATTTTTCTTTAAGTAAAGTAGGATCCTTGACGTATTGGAACATTCGATTATACAGATTATAATGTAGGTATATGTGCAAAACAAATAATCAGTGACTTCCGGTACATATTTGAAAATGTTCTTCCTGTATTTTTATTCGAATTTGGAGTTACTTACGTCCGTCAAAGGCCTATGGAATCCTCTTTCGAGGTCGTCACGCCCTGATTCCCATACACATGAATTCTGATCTACATTCCATAAGAGTAATGGTAATCATACCAGTGCAGTGTAGATATCTTATTACCTTCTAGCTTGAATTGAATATAATGTGATAATTACTATTTTTGCTTACTAAACAAAAACAAAGATAAAGGCAAAAGTTTCAAAAAATAACAACTTGTAAGTCCATTGCTTCAGAAAATGTTGAGGTGTGGTGATATATTTTTTAATTATTAGGGGAAATAATATAAGGATAACAATACTACACCTTAATTACCCTTAAAAAATTAGCCTACTTGATTTTGTGAAGTTATTTTATTCTAATACATTAATTAATCTGTTTATCCTAAAAATTAACAGGTGCTATATGTTTGCACTTAAAATACATGCTTTTGAACTAACTTCAGTACTCTTTTTAAACGACTTTTTGAACATTCTAGAAATTAAGCATGTTCCCATCCAACAGGAAGCCTACTTGTATGCAACATGTTTCAAAGGAAGTAAAATAATGTATGAGAAGTAACTGTACAAAGTGGAATTAATCCATTCCTTACTATTTTTCAGATAAACCTGAAAAGTTACTATTATTGAACTAATATATAACAATTTAAATTACCCAGTTCGATGAAAGAGCGTTAAGTCCAACAATAAGGCATCTGAAATTTGTTTAGTTAAGCAAAATGTGTTAAATCAATATGCAAACTAAGATAACTCTAGTCAGGTTCAAGCAGAACGGAATAAATCACTTTAAAAAGTTTCTGTTCCTTAAAACATGAACATTTTTATATTCGTATTATTTTAATTTCATTAGGCAACCGGAGAACAGGTGGCCGTATATTCGTGAGAATATTTTAACAGGAGGGATATTTTTCAGAGTAAATACTTTCCTATTTAGCAAATATGAATAAAATTCCATGCCGATTGGGCAAAATGAAATAAATCCACACTTTTGTCTGGCAAACTGGCATAAATCCAACCAAAAAATCATAATATTAAAATAAATATCATTGTAATATCATCTAAAGAAGAACATTACTTTAATCATTTTGTGAAAAGGTATAGATTTTTTTCATTATTCCTCTTCTTAGTGGTTTTTCCTCTTTTACAGAAAATACCATATTCTGCAGTTACTCTGAAATCATTATTGTTGTGGTCCACGAACTTTTTTCATTACTATAATATTTTTACTCATGTTAAAATTAGGGTGAGGTTCTGCAAACTAATTCATCTTAAGGTTATCAGTCAAATTTGTTTTCTTTATTTTTTAATATGAATATATTTATATACTTCACCAGGCAAACTCTGCACCACTGCAAAATACATTTTACCTTCAGCATCAGTTTAAGGTTAAATACTTGTCGGAAAATTAAAATAACTACGTTTTTTTATTGATCATTATACCTATATATGTATGTGATAATTATCAAATTTTAATCTATTTTATTATCTATCACATACTCATAACGTTGAAATGCTAATAATTTTTGCATGGCAGTATGGTTATGTAAGGCACGTACATATGTCTTCGTTATTGCATCCGTTATTACATGAAACTAAATTAAGCTTAGTAGTGTTACTATAATTCACTAAATTTGTAAGTAATATTAATATAGTTAGAATACCTGTGAATAATACGTGCAATTATGAACAAAACATTTACCCTTTATAGGATAAATCATTTTTTAACAAACGTTTCGCTTTTTTGCTCACTGTTCTATCGTTGATACGTACCGAGGTACAGCATTTTTACTTGAACCTTACTTTTCACATTTAATAATTGAGAAATAATATCTACGGAGATCGCAGTTGGCCTGGAAAATAAATTTGCCACCTCCGTAAAAATTATATGACAGGCAATAAATTAAAGAAGAAATTAAATAAAATTGGGATGTTCAATTTAACATTTTTAATAAATAGCAACAACAAATTCAAACAGCACAGAAAAACAAGATGCGCTCAAAACTTGTAGGGTCTTCTAAAATACCCTTTAATAATCAATATAATTAAACAAGTCATTAATAAAGATTATAAGGATTGATCCTTGAGGAACACCAGTACTGACAATTCTTATGGGTGATACAGTGTTGTTGACTTTAACTTGGTGCAATCGGTTAGACAAAAACGAATTATGCATTAGTTACACCTCCAATCCCATATGTTTCTAATGTTGACAATAAAATGGAATGGTCTACGCAGTCAAATACCTTCGAGAAGTCAACAAAGAGCTCTCATGCCACCTGACTTTTCGAGAGCATTTACAACCTATTCTCAAAATCATTAAAAGAAGTGTCAAGACTTTTATGTTTTGTAAACCAATGTTGATTTGGGGATAGTACATTATTTAATATAAGAGAAAATTAACTAACTGTTTATTAACAGCTAATTCAAAAACTTTAGATACACGTGACGTTAGTCTAATCCTTCTGTAATTTATAATTAGGCTAATCACCTTTTTTATGTAACTGTATAACGTTTGTAGTTTTTAATTTGCCAGAAAAAAATACCTTGTTCTGGGGACAGTTTAATTATATGTGTGAAAGGTCGACCTAGTTATTTGGCAATACTCTTTAATAGAAATGTCGATATTTCGTCTATTCCGGAGGATTTAGAATTTTAGAATTTAGATTTAGATTTAGAAGTTTTTAGTTATATCTAGTACATCGCCTTCTTTATGAGATCTAAAAAACAGTGACTGACATTTAAATATTCTATAAGAGGCACATCCGAGTTTTGCTGCAAATTAGATAAAAGGTTTTTGGGAGAATAAAAAAAATTATTAAATTCTATCATTATCTTCTATTTCTATATGACAGTTATTTTTACTTGATTTACACGAAACCATATTTAGGACATTTCACATAACCTTACTTTTTGTTTTTCGAATTTAAAACTTTTTGGTAGGTAATTTATGTCTTTAGAAACAGACGATAACAAATTCTGATATTCCTTGTTGGCTGATTTGAAATGTTGTTTAAATTAGGGATATCGCCTGCTCAGATTGACCAGAAGTTATATTAGTTAATTTCGCGTACGCCACTGTCCCACGGAACATTTTTGACAGCCCTAGTTATTACTAAGTATAAACGTGTCTAATAACTTTGTGACAGGAACAAATTTTTATCATTGTTAGGAAGGCAATACAATGCAATTGCAACAATATTACTAAATTTCCACACAGCAATATTCAAAGACATTGATCACAGATTACTCTGTATAACAAATCAATTTTTTTGTCTTTAGACTGTTTTCACAATACACTGTAACACTACTATGTTTTTGTTTAGGACGATAAAAGGATGCTGATAATTTAAAACCTGATACATTTATTACATCAATTTCATCTTCTGACTGTCAGTGTTCATTCAATAACAAAACATCTGTGTGATGATCGCTTAAGAAATCGTTTAATTGCAGAAATTTATTTCCCACACACTGAAGGTTTTGATGCGTGATGATAATACCATTAGAATTTTTTAATCCAATATTACAACTTGGGAGAGTCGTGGGTATAAAAAACGTTTATGTAGTTCCTCATTTATTGGCCAATAATTTTTTCTTTTTGTGAGATATTTTCATCAGGATGAATACATTTTTAATTTTTTGTTGGTTTTGGCTGTGTTATAGTATTTACAAGATTCCGTACTATAATAATCTTTACGTTTTTTCCTCCTTCAGCGTTTATTTCAAGATAGCTTACGTGTGCTTCTATGCAGTTGTTGAATTTTAACAGAAAGGCAATCAACATTTATGTTACGTTAGGTTTCTTGTGAGTGGGTTACTGCGGCCATCAGTAAGCCTATTGTGGCTCACACCTAGTTATATTTCACCCAGTAAGTTCACTCTCTTACTGAAACTGATAACTTTGTTGGGTGAGGATATGTCCAGGTCCTTTGGCAGCAGTTGCTCTTTGCCAAATATTGAGAATCGGATCCTCTCCACAGCGGGACAGTTGCATAAGATGTGGCCGGCCTTCTCATTATCCTCCAGGCATAGACGGCACTCGGCGTTTTCCGCTAGTCCGAGTTTATGCAGATGATAGTTTAGTCGGCACTGCCCGGTATATAGGCCTGTTAGAGTTTTCAGTTTTACCCTGTTTAACTCTAAAAGTTTCTTAGCTCTTGATTTTAAAGAGTATTTTATAAACGCTTTCGAAAGAACTAATCCTGGTAACTCTTGCCAATACTGGAGAATTTTTCCTTCAGCCCAGGTTGAGATTGCCATCTTAGCAGTTCTTGAAGATATGCCAAGTATAGGTTCTGGTCCGATGATTCGTGATCCCGCTCCTTATCTTGCCAAGAAGTCGGCTATTTCGTTACCTTCCAAACCAGAGTGGCCGGATATTCAGACCAGAATCACTTTGTTCTTCTTGCTCAAATTATTTAGAGCGTTCTGACAATTTCATAACGTTTTGGACTTACACTGGTAGGAGCCAAGAGCTTTTATAGCTGCTTGGCTATGTGCGAAAATTTTTATCGATCTGCGTGTAAGATGCATATATTCCGGCCTTCGCACACACAGTTCAATTGCATGAACCTCAGCCAGAAAAACAGTTGCATGAGTACCTAGTGTTGAGAATATCCTCACCTTTGGTCTGTAGTTATGTACTCCGGCTCCTGTTCCCTCGGGAGTTTTGGAGCTGTCTGTAAACCAGCAACTGTCGGCCCTCAGTAGGTCGGCTTTATTCCGATCCCACTCGTCTCTCTCCGGAGAAGGGATGTTGAAGGTCAGCTCGTAGTTGATCATGGTAGGCATAGTATCCGAGGGCATTCCCAGGATGCTGTGATTCTCTATGTCATCGCTGGATGACATAGAGAATCACAGCATCCTGTTCCGCTCCATGATACTAGTTTGCGGCATATTAATGGCCTCTTGTTGTAGGCTGTAGGTTGCCCACCTAGCCTCTCTCCAAATATATATGAAGAGGGGGTAAATCCAAGAGGATTTCATTGCAGCAGACGGTGTGGTGCTAATTGCCTCCGTGACGGACATGCATGCTCTGCAGTCCAGAGAGTTTGGCTTTGGCTGTCCGTTGTGATCTTTTCGGCCACCAAACAATGGATCCGTATGTTACCATTGGTCTGATGACCGCAATATAGATCCAGTAAATTTGTTGGGGACTCATGCCCCAGGATTTGCCACACATACGACGGCATGTCCATAAGGACGGCTTTGCTTTGTGGATTAGCTTTTCCAGATTCTAGTTCTAATTAAGTGATCTATCTAGAGTGATTGCTAGATATTTCACCTCCTCCGCAAATGGAATAGTTTCAACCATTAAGGAGGAAGGTCTTAAGTCCTCCAGCTTCCTTTTCCGGGTGAATGGTACTACATCCAGTGTCTCTTGAAGGTTATTAGATATTACTTCTTCAGAATTTCCTCTGACTAGTGTGACTAGATCATCTGCATATGCTAGAATCTCAACCTCCCACAGTATGAGAATAGCCAGTAGGTCGTCCACAAGAAGTGACCACAAAAAGGGGGAGAGACCTCACCCTGCGACATCCTCTTGTGGCTCTAAACCCGTTTCCCCCTGTAGGTACGTTGTTATGGTTCTGTTTGATAGCATAGCACGATCCAGTCTCCTATAGTCGGCTCAACTCATCTGGCGGCTCCTGCAGCATATAAGGAGTCGGGCAGTGCATTGTTAAATGCTCCCTCAATGTCAAGAAAACCTCTCACCACAATTTCCTTCATTGAAGGGATTGGGTGATCTTCTCGACTAGGTAGTTGATTTTCCTGTCTGATAGGCGTAATGATGAGTATTGAGGGGTTGATGATTCAGGATGTTCCCTCTGATATATCCGTCCATCACCTTCTCCAGGCCTTTCAACAGAAAAAATGTCAGGCTAATTGTAAGCGATTTAGGGCTTGTTCCTACCTATTTTTGTAATAGATACTACCTTAACCCCTAACCAACTGGATGGGATATAGTTCCATACCAGACTAGCTCTGAATAGTTTAATGAGGAAAGGGAGCAATATTTCTAGCCCATTTTGTAGTAGAGCTGGAAAAACTCTGTCCTCTTCTGGCGATTTGAAAGGTTGGAAGAATTTGATGGCCCACTCAATTGCCTGTAGTGTGATCACATTTTTAGCTGTCAGCCAATCATTTTTATAAGGTTGTTTTAATCCACCTGCTGAATGTGACAGCTGTTGGTAATCCTGATTTAAGTACCCTGGGAAGTGGTTTTGTGCTAGGAGCTGTAAGGTTTCCTTTCCAGAGTCCGTATATAGGCCATCCGGTCGCCTTAACGAACCGAATTCCCACGTCGGCTCTCTGGATAGTATCTTGTGAATTCTAGTACTGTGAGGTAGGTCAGTTATACTTTCACTGAATTTCCTCCAAGATCCCCTTTTGCTTTTCTTATTTCTTTGTATTGTCCGTTAGAGCGGATCTGTATTGGTCCCAGTCGCCTTAAGCATTAGCTCGATTAAAGAGGCGTCGAACTTCTTTTTTCATTTTATCCAAATTCTTGTTCCACCAAGACGCGCCTCTATTGTCCTTTCTTATCTTCAGTGGACAGTTTTCGTTGTAAGCTGAGACAACTGCGTTTTGGATCTGTTCCGCCGCAATTTCAATCTCACCACGATTCCTGATTGTGGTGATAGTAGATTGAATGTGAGACTGGAGGAAATGTTTGTACCCTTCCCAGTCTGTGCACTTCGGATCCCGATATGTCACCATAAGTCTTGGACCAGCATCAATATTGAATTGAATATGTTTGTGATCTGAACACGATGGTTCAGAAGATACTTTCCAATCGGTTATCTTGTTGCTCAAATAGTTTGAGCTGATTGTGATATCTAATACCTCGTTTCTATTTCTGGCCAATCAACATTTAGTTATACTTTAAAGCATGTTTATTTTCATAAACGTTACCGTTATAATAGGGCGGTGCTGCGTAACGTTTCTGTGTGAGCACAGCTTAAGTTTATTGCTTACGAACCAAAAAGATGACGTTTTTTTCACTTCTATGTCAATGTAAACTGCTAATACTATAACATAATCATCAATTGTGAAATTCTTTATCAATGACTCGATATTTTCCATAACTTGGTGTAGCAGAGCACTAGGTTTAACAATAGAACTGACATTATACATATTTTTATTTAAAAGCCTAAGCATTCATAAGTTCAGAAGCTATATAATCTTAGGCGAAGATTGTGTAGTGAATATGACATCCTTCGGAGGAGACGTAAAGTAGAAACTCATTTGTCTACAAGATGTTAGACAAGTAAAAGATCCCTACACTTCGACAAAGAAAAGGTTCTGCAAAAGTTCCAGGTTGTGGGTAGCTTGGCTTTTAGCATGGGTGATTGGCCATGTTAGCGAAAATAGACCGACGCGACGTTAAGTAAATGATTTAAAAGAAAAACGTAGAATAGAAAATTTCAAACATTTATAACACATTTTAAAAAAATCTGCAATGGTTTAAAAATGTAATATTTAATGTGAAGAAGATGTTGGATTTCAAGTGAAATTATTTATAAACAGCGGTGTTATGGTACACTTTATCGAATACAATTATTTTAGTCGCCCTAAATATAAATGAGTTTAAAGGTGCGTAGTATTTATGGTTCAGTGATTTCTAAGAAACTATTATTATATAATATGATAGCGTTGCCTTGAAATTATATTAAAGGATGTCATTATCTGGCCCAAATTTACGTAAATATTGTTTATGTTGTTTGTGGCATTCTCTAGATTTTATTACCCTAGTCGGAATGTTTGACCTGTATTATTAAAGAAGGAAAAAATCCAAGACTCTCCTTGTATGAATTATGCAACGGAAAATATTTATGTGGTAAGTGCATTTTTGGGCAATAATTAGTTAAATACACTAAACAACAATTGCAAATGTTTGCATTTGTTTAGTGTATTTAATTCATTTTTGTCCAAAAAATGCACTTGCCACATGTGTGTGCTACAACATCGATATGTTCATAAAGCAGAGAAACCTTTACAAATAGAGTATTACTGATTTATTATTATTTTACACCTCTGTTGTACAGTCTATGTATGTCAGAATTACTAATAATTATGTTTATCAGTTTAAATTTCCATTATATTAGCAATCTAAATAACAAAAGATCATCCCAAACACACAGAACTTAGATTATTAGTATTTAAAAGCTAAAACCTTCATCCTCACACCCAGTTGGTTACTTGGTAATCATTAAAATGTACGTACTAGTTGTCCTCATACATTCGCTTTGTTTCCTTTTACTTATGAGAAGAAATTACTAATAGAAATGAATTGTTATTAATGATAAGTTTAATTACTTCCTCACCCCTCAAAGTGAGGAGGTTACGTATTCGTGAAAAAATTTTTGAAAATTTTTATTGCATTTCTGGACGAATCTCGACGAATTATGACGATACACAAAATTTCAGACAGAAAAAATTTTCTGTCTCTGTCTGTGTGTCTGTCTGGACCGCGATAGCAGCTACAGTTTTTGAGATAAAGCTTTCAAATTTGGTACACACATTCTAGATGTCAAGGAAGAGATGTTCGTTGATGAGCAAAATCGGTCCCAATTTTTGAAACGTCAAAGTGACTTTTTTGAAACGTCAAAATGTGACTTTTTTTGAAACGTTAAAAAATGTGACTTTTTTGTAACGTCAAAATGTGACTTTTTTAAAACGTCAAAAATTACTTTTATTATAAACTCCACCACACGACGAGTTTTACTACGGTGAGGAAGTTCTGATCACCAAGTAATTGGCAGCGGATTTTTATAAATAGATTACAAGAAGATTGACAATTTTCATGTGATACTATTAGAGAAGTACTTAAACACCAACCAATCGGAATCTTGACTGTTTTTCAACTAAGTTGAGATCATCGAGAGGTGAAAAATAAACTCAATGTATTGTAATGGATATAAATATAAATATTACTGGAAATTATAATAATTTAACGATCCATTTCGAGAGAGAATTATCAAAATTAGCAAAGGATGTAGTGGCGACTAAGCTTGATAGCAGAAATGGAAATAAATGAAGATTTCAGTTTCAATTCAACCCAAACGTCAATTTTTATATTTTTTATCATGTCAATTTATCTAATAATTTAAATCTGTTTCTTAATTATTTTAACTATTCTATTAAGTCAACAGTGTTTACTCCTTTATCTTCTGAGAAAGCATCATCTAGATATATCATCTGTTGCCTCCTTGATTTTTTTTTAATAAACTTTGGGTTGTGTATGAAACGAATTTAAGTGTAGTGATAATAATTAGTAACTTATAAATGACATTAATAAAAAAGCCTTTCATTTATCCAATTTTTTGGAAAATATACTATAGTACGTATATTTTTATTCATAAATATAATTTGGTATTTTCCTCAATATTGGTTAAATAAAAGGCCCATTTTTTATTAATGTCATTTATTAGTTACCATTAATTATAATTAATAATTATTATCAACTCATTTAAATTCAATAATTTTGTCTGACATCCAACACAATGTTTATTCAAAAAAAAAAAAATCCCCCCTTTCTTATACACTTTAAATATTATTTTATCTTCTTATCAAGATATCTACAATTCTTTTGAAATATTTTTTTTTACTTTGGGTTTTTCATGTATACTTTTATCCAAAATTTAATTTCATTTTTATAAAATTATATTGGTATCTACATCTACAATTTTCCATATTGCTATAATCTTGTTGCCTAATGATGTGTAATAAGACTTAATTCACGAAACTCGTAGCAATAATAAAAAAAAATTGTAAGCAAGAAACCTTTTTCATTTTCAATACATGGAATTAACTATTCGACGAAAAATTTATATTATTTCACAATATTCTTCAATCTGAAATAAAATATCATATATCCTCGTATATTGTGATTCTGTATGTAACCGCGTATACTAAATTTATCACAAATAACTGAAAATAATTTAAATGAAATATTTACAGTAAATTAAAAATGCAAATATTTATGTAAAATTGTTTTATAATTATAACGTCTCCTGGCAATTTCAACTTCGATTGGAATGTGTGGTTGTGACTAATAAATAATATACATGCAACGCCCAACAGTTTGCATTGTGTATTTGAGAGAAACATTAGTAATAGAATTAAACATTATCCCTTAATAATTAAATAATTTTTTCTTAGTAGCACTATGGTTTAAAAAAAAATTTCAAGAAAATATTGTACTTATGATACATTAACCTTGGCACTAATAAGATTATTTATGAATTTAATATCCTTCAAGATACATCGCGTGTTCCAATAATTTCAGAAGGAGAGAATTTACAATTTGCTGATAACATCCCATTGACGTTCGTAGGTATATGACAGCTGCCATTTATATGCACAGTCATAACATAAGAATTTAAAATATAAAGGATCCATAAATTTCACTTTAGTTGACAAATATGGTAAATCGATTATATTTCTGCACAATATACCGTTCATTTCGTTTATGTAATTCTTAAAAATTCTACTGTGAAACAGTCAATAATACACTTCAAACTGACACTTCTTAATAGTGTGTACATTTTCATAAACTTTAGAATCATATATTTCTATAATTAACGTCTTCTGGAAGAATGGTATTAAAACATGTTATTGGTAATTTAATTATTAATGTGCCTGACCAGTTCTGCTTTAGAGTGCAAAGACTCCACATAATCGAGTAGTTCTTCAGTTTGGATCAAGTCCTTTGGGTTGTAACACTTTCTTCCAGTGATCCGAAAATAAAATCATTACCAAAAAATCATTGTTTGCTGCACGTTATTCTGTAAAATCCAATTGCAATATTCCATCCTACGTTCGTAATCATTTTCGTACAAGCGCTGCTGCAATTGGTATTTAAAAGATTTATAGTGGTATTTGTGTAAAATTCGGCATATTGTTTGGTGACTAATTTCCAATTCAAACCCAATAAATAATTAACATGTCCACTTTTTCATCTCTTGTATAAATTTGCGGCATTTTGAACACAATTAACAAGAATTTTAAACAATTTTTAAAGACACAATAAAAACACCGGTAAACCAACAAATGTTTGACAAGCTAAATATTTCATTGTTTTCAAAGCCATCTTAGTTAGTTACTTCTTAACATTTAATTAGAACAAAACTGTATTTTCTTATTTTCTTTTAACTGTAATTTTGTTTGTATTTATCGCACATTTTAATACGACATATGAATAAATTCCCTATTAATAGTACTAATAAATGGCACTACGGTACCAATATAGTTCTATTTGAAAAAATTGAGTTTTTCCCAAAAAACCGTTTTGATGAACTTTATTTGCTTATAAATCACATAATTTAGTATTTTTGACGAGATTTCAATATTTCTATCCTTACACGAATCATTTAGAATAAATCGGAACCATCATGGCACATTTAAATGGAAAACTAAAAATTATATTATAAAAAATATTGACGTTTGAAATGTCACTTATTTAGTATCGTTGGATTCAGAAAATTATGCAGAATTCAAATATGAAATAATAATATGGGTTTTCTATTTAAAAATCGCAACTTAGTGTCACTTCCGACGAAACCAGAAGTGAAAAGAAAATCACTTGTAAGTCAAAAAGTGCCGCTTATTATGTATATATGATATCTCAAATTTCAATCAATTATTATCAGAACTAAAGGAGAAAAGGGGGTGTATCATGATCCTGTTACACCCGGTATGTAGATGACAACAACGTCAAATTTTTTAACTAAGTGGTTTACTACCATGTACTAGGGAGTGATTCTCACTATCGTATCTTTTATTTAACTCTTACTGCTACCACTACATAGAAATCTTCGATATAAATTTGATTCAATTGCAGGATAAAAGTTCTCTAGCGAAAAGCTTGCTTATTTATCTTCAGAAAGATGTAATGCCAACATATATTGAGATAATAATAAGTGTCAAGACTACCTGCAAAATAATTCTTCAACAGAATGAAGTGGGCTTTACTTATGGGACAGTACCATGACCCCTACGTTTACTAGACACCAATTTTAGTTTATATCATTGGTGGGTTTTCTTTAAAAATCTAATTTAAAATTCTCACTATCTAAGATATATCATTTTACTTATAAATACTGTTAAAGATTTACAAAAAGTGTGTGTATTATAAACGAACTATATACAATTAATTAATAATTCGGTGTATCACAACCATAACCGTTAAATCCTTGTGAGATTCCTTTTACAAGTAAATTTAGTTTAAGTAACATTTCATGCAAACTTGACACCAATAATAAAATGATACCAAGAATTTTGGCACCGGGAATCTTTAATATGTGAAATTTTACTGAAAATTGTGATTCAATCTAAGTTAAACGCTTGTGAATGCTTGATGACACTACATTTACGAATTCACTTACCTCTTTAGAACATAAGGAATATTTTTTGAAATGATTAAGTGATTAAACTGATTAGTCTGATAATGTTTAATTTAACTTCAGTTGCTTTTTAATTGATCACAATCAGCAACTAAAATAACTGATCGACAAAATAATTTGAGTCCACTGGCGGTTCTTCTGTAGGATCATTTGGTCAATGACCTCCCACATACAAATAAAAAATTAGAGCTATTCATTTTCTGAAGTTTAAAAATATATAATATATATGTATTTTTAATATTCTTAAAAAATATATTAAAGTTTCTAGTTCATTCTATGCACAATGCTATTCAAATATCGAGCCGCTACATTCATATTTATTACATTATTCATTTATAGAATTTAAAAATCTTGGGTCAATCCACAACTTGTCCTGAAAGCTAGCTACGGACCGAATTTACAACGAATTAAAGTGAAATAGACTTATGCGCGAATCGTCAAAAAGCAAAAGAGACAGAAAACACTGGCGGAGACAATGTCCCTGACACATTTTACGGAAACGGTAACGCACGAAGTTCGCTAGTAGAACATTCTTAATGCTGACTAGGTACGCGTTGGTCGGTAAATTCTGTCGCGTTGTTTTTAATGTTTTTATTTGTGAACATTTTATTAGTAAATCTCTACTTGTCGTGAAATTAAGTAAAACAGTGTTTTTGGTGTTTACTATTAAATACGAGTGTTGTACAAAATATATTAAAAGTGAAAGATGGACATAAGTTAAGTTATGAAGACCGAGTGAAATTCAAAGGTGGTGGCCCAAAACCTAATATGACGATAAAGCAAACATCTCTTGATAAAAAAAGAAGTTAATAGGTATTTTAGAAATTCAATGTACGATTTATCCGAATGGATTTGCGGATGCGAGGTAAAAAATGCATTTTTTTGTTTCCCATGCCTGTTATTTGGTGATGATCCTGATCCTATATGGCCCAAAATAGGTGTAACTGACCTGAAACATTTAAAAATAAAAGTACAGAAACATTCGCTCGCATCAAGTCATATGAATAACTGTTGAAGTCTAGCAACATTTGGTACAGTTCATATTAGAATGCAGTGCCTATAGAAAAAGTTTAAAAGCTTACAACGAAAATGTTTCTAAAAATAGATATATTTTAAATAAAATAATAGATAGTTCCAATAAAGTACAAGTAGTTTTTGTGTTTAGATACGTTTTAGACGGTGTTGTATGTGAGAGATTTTGGGAATTTATTCAGCCTTAAGGAACGACATCGCAGCATTTGACAGATGTAATTTTAAAATAGTTAGAATATCTGAAAATTAATGAAAGTCCTGAAAAATTGATAGCACAAAGTTACGATGGAGCATCAGTAATGAGTGGTGCTTTTGGAGGTGTACAAGCCAAAATTAAAAAAAGTTATCCTTCAGCAAATTTTATTCATTGTTACGCTCATCAACTAAATTTAATTTTACAAAAAGCGTCAAGTCAGGATAAACGCATAATTTTTTTTTTGCTAATTTACATAGCTTTTTTTCATTCTTTGGAAAATCGCCAAAAAGAACAGCCGTGTTAGATAATGTTGTTAAGGTGAGATTACCTAAAGCGGCTCCAACATTATGGAATTTTAATACAAAGTGCATAGATACTGTTTATACCTATCGAATAGGATTATTGGATTGTTTAGAAAAAAATCATTGATAATGAATCAGAAAACAACACTCTAAACCAAGCTATTGGTTTAAAAAACTACTTACAAAATGAACATTTTCTTTACTGGTTAAATTTCTTTCATTTAGTTATGCCTCATTGTGATATATTGTTCAATCAATTACAAAAATGTAATATCGATGTCATAAGTGTATTGGCGTTTTTAAAATCAGAAATAAAATTTTGAATAACTAGTTGGAGGAGACATCCATGCAGTCTGCCCAGAGATGTAAAACGGAAGAATCAAAAAGGAGAATTTCACTAGAAATTTGTGATATAATTACATCTGAGATCAAAAACAGGTTTGGCTTCAGTAATCATTTAGCAGTGTCTCAGTTATTTCACGCAGATCGATTTAAAGATTATAAAAAAAGCTTTCCTCAAGATATGTTTAAATTAGCTGAAACGGAGTATCGAGTCATAAATAATTAGAATAAATTAGAAGTATTATATAGCCGAGAAGATTTTTCCAATAGTGAAGGTGCAATTGCTTTGTTACAGCTTTTTATTAACAATAATTTGTGCAATACTTTTTCTGAAAGTGTCAAACTGTTAAAAATCTTGTGTACTCTCCCTATGACTACCGTCGAAAGTGAACGTTGTTTTTCCACCTTAAAAAGAATAAAGACATTTTTAAGAAATACCATGGGTCAGGAAAGGTTATCTTCTTTAGCTATGCTTACCATAGAAAGGGCATTAATAAAGAAAATAGAAGACTTTAATGAAAAAGTAATTGACCACTTTGCATCTCAAAAGACCGGAGGAATTTAAATCACTTTTAAAGTTAGGTAATACAGTAAACTTTTCTAATTGACCTCCCTATCTCTTGACGCACGAACCGCCACTGATGTGAGTTACATCATATCACTAAAATAAATTTTTAGGATTTTCAAATAAAGCGACAAATTACCGTCAAAATATTCAACTCTTCAAACCCGTTTTGAAAACGATAAATATAAATAATTTGCCATATTTGGAACAAAATAAGATTTTGATAGATTATAAACTGGTGGGTTATTTTATACAATTTATGAATTTTTATTTATGTTAAATTTACTAATAATGATAAACGTAATATTAAAATCAAAAATTAAAAGTTTGAAATAAATGTCATAATTAATTTGAATTTCTATCAGACAGCCATGAATCATGAAATATGCCAAAATAAAATAAATATAGTTTAAAAAAACTAAAAAACACGCTTTTTAAAGCACATCAAACTAAAAAAGTGAAAAATAATTATTAATATAAACTGAAAACAATAATAAACGAAAAATACTAGTATTATTGTGAGAAAAGCATGGGTTGCTCGATATACGAAAAATATGGCACAAAGCGCCCCACGTTTTTTTCACAATAATACTAGTATTTTTCGTTCATTATTGTTTTCAGTTTATATTAATAATTATTTTTCACTTTTTAGTTTGATGTGCTTTAAAAGCGTGTTTTTTAGTTTTTTTTAAACTATATTTATTTTTCACTTTTTAGTTTGATGTGCTATGAAAGCGTGTTTTGTAGTTTTTTTAAACTATATTTATATTGCTTATTGATGCTGGTATTATAACATATTACGATCCAACAGATATTTCTGAAAAAAAAAATATTTTTTTTATTTTAGCCATGGGATTTGAATTCACGCCCGAGGAGTCCGTCGTTTCGCGTCGACTAAGACATGCCCGCTCGGCCAACGACCGAACTGAGAATCACGGAACATACTTACAATAGTAAGCCTCTTGCTCTCACGCAGAGGATACGTGAGGAAAGGACTGGCGATCCTGATCAGGATAATGATATAAACTTATCAAATTATTGTATTGTTACCGGTTCTTCGTAAGTGTACAAAGTTTCGATTAAATGTGTCCGTTTAAAGTGGGTCAAAATCGAGTCCAAAGAGTCGGTTACAAACAAACAAACAAACAAACAAACAAACAAACATACAAGTGAAGCTAATAAAAGCGTGTTAAAAAATCATAGTATGAATAAAATGAACAAACTGATGGAAGTCACTTATGCATCAACTGGTTGGAAAACGAAAAAATACTCTTATTTTCGCAGTGTTGGTGAAATCAACCTTTTCAATCTTTAGTTTCATGAATATTGCTTGGCGGAGGATCAATGCTACAAGACAACATATCATCTCACTTTTTTGCGTTAAAGCTTCGTAATAATCGAACATCACATTAGAAGATATCCTTTTTGTTGCAAACCACAGAGTTATAGAATTCATAATCCAAACACGTTTTCCATAAATGTTTTTACTTTAGTGTTTAATTTTATAGTAAATATTGTGAATCTACTTTTTCATGTTTCCATGTGGTGGCATATATCTGCTCATCGTGTAATCTCATTTAATAATAATTAAAATAATAAATAAGACTGAATAAATGTAATAATAATAAACATTAGATGGGGACGTCCGCCAGAGAAAAGTCTACTTTGTAATTTGTGTTTTTAGAGGAGAAGTTCCAATTTAGCCGTTTCAGTTTTTTTCCGTGGAAATAATTCTACAACCAATATTGATAGTTCTCACTACAGTTATGTCCAATTCATAATTAGAAGTTAGTGATTTTTTTAAAGAAAAATGGTTCACTTTGTTAGCATATAAGGAGTTTTATGAATTCGAGTAGTTTATTGGCTTTCTGTTAGAAAATTCTTAAAATTATTGCAATATTACTTATTATTTAAAACCAAAATCTATTTAACTTCCAATCGAACGTGTATTTATCACAGTTTCTTTATCTTTAATTTGCTCAAAATGCAATATCCCAGACTTCCAACTTGAGAGAAAATAGTATCTTCTCTTTTTATTAATAATTTAGTTAGCATACAATAAAGTGGGTACGTTTCTCGCCGACATCCACGTATATCCGATATGTCTTCAGTGGAATCTATTTTTTTTTACAATTGATTGTCCGAATTATCAGAGCTAACAAATATAAAACAAATTGATTTCACAGACACAAAATTACTTTTCAATATATTTAAAACAATGAAAACAAACAACTTGACGATGTTGTCAGCCACTGAAATATACTGAAAACAATTATCAGTTAATATTTTTTTATGATGTACCAACATCCATGTATCTTAAGATCATCGCTATACAGGCAATGTGAAATATGAAAATTCTGGTATAACGTGATGGATTTTGTAACCTTGCTAACTGTAAATGTGGGGATATAAACTATATAAGCTTAAGACATTCGGAAGGCGCGGCTGTTTACCTCTTTGGTTCCATTATTATTCATTAGTGTCAATACAAAATGAGGCTCTATGTAAGTATAGTGATACATTTTTGTGAAAAGTGCCGTAGTGATCTTCGTGAAAACTTAATTTCGAAAAAATGAAATTCGGGAATAGTGAAAGCCTGAAATATAATGCTAATTTTTCTTGTTGACAATAATATAAATTTTAAACTTATTTGCATTAAGAATGTTTAAATGTATATCGATATGAATTTTATTTAACATCTTTTTTAGCAAATGCTTCTTAAAAAGTATTTGCTTCAGTTACAATGATAAAGTAATTTTCAGGAATGAAACACTGAATAGTGGAAATATAGGTATTTAGCAAATCAACGCCTTCCTTTAAATTACTAAATTAAAATACATGAAAATTTCAATATTTATTTATGGATTTATATACAGTATTTAACCTATATTACTATTTTCGGTCTAAACCATATTATGAGCCATCAAATTCTGGTAAGGTCTTTGTTTTAGGTAGGTTTTTTTAAAACTACATTTTGACGACATTATCTTTTATAATGTCAGCTATTTTTTAGTTTTATAAATTGCCTTCTCTTCTAATAATAATATAAACATGTGATTCAGTGGTTTAGTTTCTACCCCGTAAATAGCAGACATCAATTTATTTATGCCAAAATGTGAAAAATATATTTTTTAACGATGTGCTTGTAATTTAAATGTAATATAGTTTGTTTTATTCTTTGAAAATGTTCGAAGCCCTGCTCAAAAATGAACTTGTCTTCTTCTAATACCACATGACACTATATAAACCAAAACCAAATTTATGCATGCATAAATTTATAATTTTTTTAATTTGGAAATTAAATTGGTACCGCTGTGCTAAATCACCCTGTATTTTGAGTATTTGTGAATCATCAAAATAATTAAGAATGAGTTTTCTTAAAATTTCACACACAACCGTTTTTTTATTGTTATATCCAAAATATTACCTGCAGGAATTATTTAACTATAATCTTAAAAAAAAACATTTACTAAGTGCCACCAAAAAAATAATCTGCACTTTGAACCATAAATGAGGATGCTTCTAAAGCATAAAACTATTCTTTGTAACGTCTATGTAGCCTCGTTTTACCGTACCATACCAGAATTAATTAAGAATTAATCATTGTACTAATTAACGAAATAATGAAAGTTCAAATTACTAGTAATTGACATTACCTCTATACAGTAATTTAACAAAATAAATAAATTGGTGTCAATATTTTTCTGTAGCCACTTTTGTTTTCACATGTGTTTCACTTCCCATAATAGAAGAGTTTTATTGAATTTCCATGGGATACCGTGTAAAGTAAATGGAAAAAATGTCCCTACTCTTACACCACTCGGTATTTTTATACGTGCAAGAGTGAATGTTAAATTGTTGGATACGTTTCATGTTCAAAACCTGTTAAGACTTAATATGCATAAAGCATGTAAGACATTTCATGATATTTATATGGTGGCAACATAATATATGCGTGTACTCTTATTATAAGTGATATGAAATAAGGATACTTAGTATTTTAAAGTTTACCTTGATAAAAATAAGAAATTAACATAAAATTTATTGAGGAGCCGCCTTTTACAAACTGAGATTAGTATCATTACTGAGGTATTACTTTATTTGTTCGACCAATGATTAATATGTCGTTCTAGACATGTTTCAAGGATGTTTTTTTCAGTTATTATAAATAATTTTTAACCTCCACCTCTTTTTCATAATGAAAAACCACTTCCTTGTTGGGAGTAACCCTAGACCACACAAGAATGTTGTTCCACTAAAGCAAATATAACAATGCAGTATGAAGCAATGATGTATTTTATTTTATTTTCAAACTTTTTCTCAAGAATTAACACAATTAGGCCTATACTGGGTCTCACAAGGAATTGCATCGATCGATATAGGGAAAAGTACGCACCAGAAAATTTTGAAAATTCAGGGAATTACTAATGGCAGTGTTGTCAATCCAACTAAAATATTGACAAGGATCTGGCATTTCCGGTTATACCGAAAGTCGATACCAACTTGCTCATTTCAAATGAAATACCCTATATATTTTAGGGTTTTCGAAAAGAGCATAAAATTCTGAGTCAAAAAACACGTGGGATACCATATGCCTAAACCCAGCCGTTTCAGATATATTTGCCATGTTAAAGAAATTTTGAGGTATAATGGTTTACGATAACCTTTATAATTTTCTTCATGTAAAAGATACTCATTTGTTTCTTGGCATTCAGAAAAACCATAAGGAGAGCTACGCTATACAGTTTAAATAAATTCAATAATAGTATACCAAGTGTTCCATTTTTGATGTTACATTCTGTAAACTACAAACGGCGAAAACTTGCTTAAGTCAAATGGAACACCCTGTATTTGTTTATCCAAGTTATGTATAATTAAGTTCCTTTTTTTCTGATATAAGCATTGTGGGGGTTTAAGTTACAACTTTTTGAAATATTTGCCATTTTCTTAGAAATTCAAGAATTTTTATTAAAAATTTTATCAAATTAGCCATGATTAGAAACAATCAGTAATGTCAGTCATTCTCTTATGTCAAAAAATGCCACCGCGTTTAAATTACACCCACGAAGACTTTTTGAATTTGTTTATTATTTATGGAGATATATTTACGTTTTGAGTTGTTGTGATATCCATATTGTGAACGTGAACAAATCACACATTGTAGAAACATGCCCTTGTCACTAACCACCCAAGTGTCTACGCTAGTGCACAATGCGTGTCGCGAACCACGGATTCGTGATTCTTAGAAAACACATCTTAAGCCGTATTTTCTAAGAATCACGCATAGCGCTATAGTGCAAAGTCGCAACAGTTGAATCACACATTGTAAAAATATGCCGTCTTCACAAACCAGATTATGTTGGTATCGCTGATGTCTCGACGGTGCAGCAGAGCTTCTACAGCTACAGTTACAGATAGTCCACGTGTCAGGGTTTATAACCTACAAAACTTAGTACGTTTTTGTCCTCACTGCTAAATTACATCTGAAGCAGTATAATGATTTAATGCCATCTCAAAATGATTGGACCCTGTTTTAAAGACACTGGAACAACTTGGTTCTTCTACAATTTGAACAAAGTCATCATCTTTGATGTCCATCCAATTTTATTCTGTAAAAATATTATTAGAGCGACTTTTTGTGTCTTATATGAGTTTTATAAAATAAAAGTATTACAACGTTTCGTTCACTCAGAGTCATCATCGACTTAATTTTTCTTACGGTGCCATATTGAATTTTCATATAAATGTAATTTTTTTCTGATTACAATGATATAACATATATTAAACTTTAATTTAAGCTCCGAATTATTCAAATAAACAACATATGGGAGAAAAACAAAACACGAATTTTTCAGTTTCTTTTTCAGATAATTAAGTTATTATGATATTTTTAACCGATGTTGTCACTCGCAAGATAAGCGAGATCTCTATGTTCCGAAAATTAAGGCCGAAAATCCTGTATAAGTTAAAGTTACAAACAAGAACCAACTTGGGCAAATGAAAAAAATAGGAAAAAAGTTGGTTTCTAAAAAAAAATAATTAAATAATTATTGGGTATTACATAAGCATCCATTGAAAGCTAACATGATAACAATAATAAATACCTATAGTTTTTTATATTTTGTACTATCATTGTTATCTAAATGCGCTAGTATATAAGTTTTAGGTAGATAGTGAATCAAATACAACACTTCTAATACAATTTATCGTAGAAACTATTAAAACAACTACCCAATCTAGAAACAAGAACTGCATTGAATTAAATAACAATGACAATAACATATATATATATATATATATATATATATATATATATATATATATATATATATATATATATATATATATATATATATATATATATATATATATATATACACACACATTGTCTGAACATTTACATAAGCTCGAAGCAAATAAAATTGCAGATTTTTTAAAGAGAGTAACTTAAAAAGGTTAACTATAAAATATGAAATATTTAATATTGATTTGTTTATAATATAATCACAGTAAATTTAATAACTGTGACAACTAAAAAAGAGTCTTTACACATATTTCAGTAAAACAAAGTACAATTTAACGTTTAAAGTTCAGTTAAAAGTTATTTGCAACATAGAAAACTTCGTCAACTTTGATCTCTTAGCCGTCGTCAAAGGTACCGACATTTTTATACTGCAATTAAGTTTGAAATAAACTTTACACGTATGTATCCGTTTACATTTGTGAGTAACTTGAGAATTATAACTTAATTAAAGTTATCTGAAAAATTCTGTCATTTATGACATCATCAACAAGACCATTTTTATTCTAGCCTATACTTCACACTCATATACAGAACATTAAAACGCGACTACTACTAGCAACATAAAAAGACTAAGAAAAAAGTCCATCAGACTATTTACTATTTGCTAATAACTTTATTTAAAGTAATATAGGTTATCATTTGCCTTTTTTATTTCCATAACTGAATATTTAAGCTTATGCTAAACAGAGTGTTATTATTTCCAGATCACTATAGCCGCAGTATTTACCGTAGCAGTTGCTCAGAAGCGTGCAGCCCCAGTTGCGATTTTAAAACAAATTGACAAACATAACGAGGACGGATCCTACAGCTACGGTTACGAAGCAGCTGACGGCACATTTAAAATTGAAACCAAATACCCCGATGGCGAGGTATATGGGAAATATGGATATGTTGATGACACAGGTACACTCAGAGAGGTCGAATATGGTGCCAGCAGAAGAGGATTCGAACCTACTGGTAATGAAATTCAGGTACCACCACCAACATTAAACGTTAATACTGACGCTATTGCAAGACCTCTTGCGCCAAATGAAGAAGACGACGGTCAATACAGGGAAGATCCAGGGGCTTATTATAAAAATGAACCTAACTACCAACCTGCCCAAAGAAGCCAACAACCTTTTAGTAGTTATCAATCAGCATATGAACCCGAACCAGATTTCGACTCGTTTGGCTCTCACAGCAGGCAGTCAGCTTACAGACCTGAACCAGCCTATAGACCAGAGCCTGCTTACAGGCCCGAACCAGCCTATAGACCTGAACCAGCCTATAGACCTGAACCAGTCTATCGACCAGAACCATCTTATAAACCCCAGCCCGCTTATAAACCTGAACCATCTTACAAACCTCAACCTTCATATAGACCTCAACCCTCTTATACACCACAGTCATATTATCAGCCTCAACCCCAACCTGCACCACAACCTTCCTTCAGGCCTCAATCTCAATATGGATTTGGTTCTAATAACAACTATAATCCTCCATCTTACAACAGTAACTACGGACCATCTTTCCAAGGACATCCAGCCCAAAATGTAGACATTAACACTGGATCATATAGTGTGAATTACAAAAGATAATTGAGACTGATTAGTTTTTTATTGTTTTTGTTAAAATGTACTTTTATCCATCCAAATGTCGAGCTTAGATGCGAAAGAAATATGGCAGTTTAATTAAAATGCGACTTCGTTTGTATTAAACTCCATAATGTGCGTTAGATGTTATCCAAATTTGTACACCAAATAGTAAAATCTTTAATAACATTTTCTAGCCTCACCAAGGAAAATATATTTGTTGTATATTTTGCATTATTAAAATCAAATTTTAATAAGCTGGACGGTTTGTTTTTTATACAAATATTTTATTTAATTTTTAGGTTAAGGTTACTCTACTAGTCTTGTTGTTTTTATAAGTATTTAAATTAATTTGTATGGTGTTATTCAAAATTATGAAATAATGGATATCTTTAGGAATATTTTAATTCAATGAACTTCAATGATAATCTGATCTAAGCAAGTTGTGTTCAAATTATCTGGTCAACCATACCCAGTTTTCTTTTGCTGTATATTTGTTAAGGTATTAGAAGATATGGTACTGTCAATTTACATTGTATACATTAGCCGTAATTTTATATAAATATGTGATATAAAAAATAAATTATTTAGTGAAAACAGTTATTTTCGTTTTTAATTCGGTCACAAATTTGTACTAATTGAGGTGGTAAATATATATAGTCCAACTGGTCAATTAATTACTAGTTATACTGCCATTTAAATTAACGTACAGATATAATCTGTTTAGTTACGTGATTTTTACTCCACCTTTTAGAGAAATAGTTTTATAATTACTCTTAAGAGAATACAGGAATTCTCAATGTCTTTTGCAAAGTTATATTTCTAATAAATGGGTGGAGTCAGGAAAGCCTTGAATATTCTGAAGGAATGTCATCAAGTCCTGCAAAACTCCTACTGAACTAGTTTACATTCTACATTTTTTGTTTTGTAATATTGGAATGTAATAAATGTGAAGAAAATTGTGTGTGTATTTCTGGTATATTCAATGTCTCATAGTACCAATATCTAGTCCACACACCTGTATTAATGATTCCTTTCATCCGCACATGTGCAAAATTAATACTGTTATATTATTAATAATATTGACAACGTAATAAATTTGTTATAAACAAAACTTTATAACTTAATCAGCTGTGGCCAGTGACTGACTTACGGTATTTTAGCACCAATTGATGAAAAAGTGTTGAATTGACAAAACTTATTTTGACTTTAAATTGACTTTAGTGTTTAAGCAACAACTGATTCAATTATTGTTTATAGAATAGTAGCATATAGGCAACCAATTATACATTTTCATAAATATCTTTTAAAATTGTATAACTTACTGTTAAGAAACTGTATCCATCTTACTATTATTGTTGTTATTATTATTATTATTACTAAATGATAAACTGAACGTATTATTTTGAAACACATAAATATTTTTCTAAAAATTGCATTGTTATTTTTTGTTAATTTTAAAATTTGTTTAATATTCTGCCACTTACTTATATTATAGCCATTCTATATAATTCAGAACATATTTAAATAGTGCTTACTTATTCATTTGCCTTATACAAGGTGTTCGGAAATTCCCGTCCGCGAGAAAATACAGTGGCGTAGTAAGGTGGCCAAGTGCACCGATGTAAAATGTATTGGGGTCCACAATTAATAATTTTTTTTAAATCAAACTTTCAATTATTTAATTGCACATACTTTCTTTTATCAAAATCAAAGGTGTAAACTTACAATTTATGTAATCTAACAAACAATAAGATAAGAGTAAAGTAGACAACGAAAAATTGTTTGATTTTGCCTAGTGGTATTTTGCACTGTCATCTCTGTTTTTATATTATTATATTTCCTATTAAGAATCAAACCAAATTGTCACAACTTTAATTTAATAAACGTAATAGATTTTCATGCACTCGTAATAGGGTAATAGAAAGTTCCCAATTTGTAATAGATCTATTAGAGACTTAATAGCAAGAATAACCTTGGAACTCGTAACAGAATGTATACCTTGGGGGTCTGACGCGTTTATTTGTGCCTCTTTGTGAGGTTGCTGGTTGTCGAGGTTATTTCGAACAGAAGCTTATTGATACTTGTTTTCACTGAATAATTCATAAAAAAAAATAAAAAAAATAATTTAATTTTCTTTAAATGATTCATGCATGTTAACACGTTGACTTTATTACTGAATCTGGTATCAGTTTGGAACGAAATCAAAACTTGAGCCCCAACTCAACCACAATGAAAAAAACAACGAATTCATCGGAGCCTGCGAGCCCTCCAACTGGGACTCTGGAGCACCACACCACTCTGCTCTATGATAGCTACGCCTCTGAGAAAAGAAGCATAACTTATTCTTTCTCATTTAAGAACAACTATTTTATTTTATTAAGTGTGTATTTTGTATTTTATATATATATATATATATATATATATATATATATATATATATATATATAAAGAACAGAGAATGAGTTAGACGCGGGTTTAATTACGCGGGTTTAATTACATTACAGTAAAAAAAAACAATGAATTATCGGGTACGCCGGCATAAAGAAAAAAATTTTGCACGGTGAAAAATGCAAAAATTGCAAATGGCAAAAAGATGCAAACCGTGGACACGTGTTTCTGACTAATTGATCTTCATCAGCACGATGTAGCTGAGTTAAGATGATGGACAAAACTCAAAAAAGACACTAAAGGAAAACCACTGACATGGAGCCAGTCGCAGCTTTGTGGCTTCCACTTGGTTCCACGCAGGTTGCTATAGTTGCCCGCGTGTGCGATGCTTGGACGATGCTCTAATACCAGAGTCATCCAAGTGGAAGCCACAAAGGTGCGACTGGCTCCATGTCAGTGGTTTTCCTTTAGTGTCTTTTTTGAGTTTTGTCCATCATTTTAACTCAGCTACACCGTGCTGATGAAGACCAATTAGTCAGAAACACGAGTCCACGGTTTGCATCTTTCTGCCATTTGCAATTTTTGCATTTTTCACCGTGCAAAATTTTCATTTCATAATTCATTGTTTTTCTTACTATATGTATATATATATATATATATATATATATATATATATATATATATATATATATATATATGTTAAATTCGTTTTCCGGGTATACTCCCGCGTAGGTGATAGGCCCCGAGAGGGACCGTGGTTGTCTGAACGACGTTTCGGCAGAATCTCACCTGCCATCTTCAGGTTCTAACAGATAACTGCTTACTGCGGCTTCTGGTAACTCGAACTGAAGCCGCAGTAAGCAGTTATCTGTTAGAACCTGAAGATGGCAGATGAGATTCTGCCGAAAACGTCGTTCAGACAACCACGGTCCCTCTCGGGGCCTATCACCTACGCGGGAGTATACCCGGAAAACGAATTTAACATTCACCACCCGCGAAAACAACATATATATATATATATATATATATATATATATATATATATATATATATATATATATATATATATTTTTTTTTTTATATCATTATTTATAAACTTTATTTTATGCAAATTTGACTTACCATAATGTACATTTTTGTATTTTACATGGTTAATAAACTATCTATCTATCTATCTATCTATTTTTCGAAAAGGATGCGTTTTTAGAAAACAAAGACAAAAGAGTATCATTTTCAATCCGTATTTAAGATAATACTTTTTCTAGTTTATTTATGATTTGAAGAAGTTCTAAGAGGTAGAATAGACATTATTGCCATCGCTCTTAAAATTGCATGTTCCTCAAAAACAATTTCGATAAAAAGTAATCAGTATATAACTTTTCATTGAGGATGACTGCATACCAAATTCGAAGTATTTAAAGCAATCAAAACTGTGTTCTGGAGATCATCTTCAACTGCCTGGGACTCTTCAGAAAAATTTCGGAAACATATTTAAAGGACACTCTTATCTTCTTTTTGAACTTAGATTATGCTCTTTGTTTGATAGACAAGAATTTCTGGGCATTCTGTAATCGTAATTTTGTGTTCAAATATTTATTTATTTAATCAATTTATTAGTTTTTTAAATACCAATATTATATTAACTGAAATTATTTAACTACCTGAAAATTGCTACTGTTGTGTTGTAAATATGTGATAAAATCGAACAAGAAAAAATATAGCAGTGACAATGCATAGTTATTAGTAACACACCTTCAATTATAAAAGTAAAAATATGACTTGCTTAAAATATGTAGTAAGGGAAGGATATAATGTTGTAATTATTATAAACCTATAAATGAAGATTATTTTGTATTTTCTTTTTCTAAAAACTAAAAACTAACTTCTAATTGTTTAGATGATTTATAATGAAAGCTATACGGTCTGCGTCAATTAATGTTTTTATTAAATAATTTATCCGAAACTATTCTAATCTTGTGTACAAGCCTTCAAATACGAGACGTTACTTAGAAAAAATGTGATCCTTGATTAATTTAAGAACGATGACCGATCTTCACTTCAGTTGATTTATTACAAGTATTACTGTTAGTTCATTCAGTAATGTTGTTACTTTTAATATAATTAGCTTGTCAGCTAAAGAAGAATTTAGAAACGTTGACGTGAAAAATTAGTCATTTTTACAATATCATATTGCCACTTTATAAATGTCTTTATCCGTTAGTATACACAATATATTAAAAAATGTCAGGTAACTTAAAAGTATGGTCTTACGATTTAGAAATAATTTATTTTACACTAAGATAATAGTAACATTTTATTTATTGCCTTTTACATTCTAGTAAGTGTTTACTGTGTGAATAAATGTTGTAATTACAATTATTACTTAAAGTCAAGTTTAAATATGAACCCATTATTTAGAAATTCATGCTCTGGATATTTAAAATCAACCTCATAATACATGCACGAATGAACGGCATTAATTAATATTTTGTAAACAGGAAATATATGTTTAATAATAATAAAATAAAACATTACAGTTTACCGAAGTTTTAAATCCTTGATGTTTAATAATACAAAATTAAAGTTTTAGTCAAATTTAGTTGTATTTGCACAAAAATTATTTAAAAAATTAACTAGGTGGATATATTATACAATTTAAATTATGTAAACGACAAATATAGCACAAAAAAATTAATGGTCCTGCTAAAATCAATACGACCAGTGCTGCGAGAGATAGGGCGCAACGGACAAAAATCATAATACTGCTCTAAAGTCACTTACAGACCCGTATTTCTGTTTTTTAGTAACAAGGTGCATGTGGGAGTATTTGTGTACATATGAGCTCAAGAAGCAGTTATCGTGTATACCTAGATTAAACGAGTAAAATTGAATGATAGGTGTTTTAAACATGTGTGTCATTTGCTTGTAAGTAAATTGAACAAATCGTAAAGTTTAATAAGGAATCAACTTATACATATCTGAGAAACATAAATAAGAAGGCCTAAATACTAACAACCTATTTTAAAACATACAATCTGGGTGGTTACTAAGGAGCACTTGTATTCTAATTATCGCTATCTGAAGACATAGACAGCTCTGATTCCTCATCACCATATGACATAGTCTCAGCTAAATCAAATTTATAACTGGAATCTAATGGTTCTTCCTCAACTAAATATTCCCTTATTTCGACGTCCAGCTCCATAGGTCGTTTGGTAGTAACTTGTCTCAGGCTTGTTACATAGGGATCAGATGTTAATAATAGCATATGCATTAAATCAGTATTGGTGTTGGACCGTGAAGACTTCCGTGTGTGACCTAATCGATACCTTCGAATGTCTTTATGCCTCGCTTCAATAGCTTCCTCAGATAAAAGTCCTATTGGCAGTTCAAAAGACGATATTACTTACTTTCCATGTATAAGTAGCTTGTGGATAAAACTAGGCATGTAATACTATCTATAAAGCTGCAGATACAGGTCTCTCGTCTCGTTTATAAGGCCATCAAACTTTTCTAAGTGAATTTGTTTGCCACTGGCTATAATTCTTAGCATGAGTCTAAACTTACGTATCAAAATTTCGTCAATACCACTAATTTCTGAACTTAATGCCGGGTTGTTGAAAAAACGTCTTGCACTATTTCCATCATTAATGGTTCCGCAGCCCGGCTTCGGAATGTCGATAGGTAAAGCCATCCTAGCTCTGAATTCATTCTGAATTGCCTTTTTTGCGTGCATCAAAAGCTGCTTTCTTTTCTCTGCCTCTAACTTGCCAGCACTTCAAAGGAAGTCTATAAGAGATGTGTAGGAGACCTTCGAAGCACCGAATCCATAAATGGAGGGACAAAATGCCAAATTGATAATGTTGGGGATGTGGTGATTGCTGAGCAATGGACGCTGAGTTCATTTGCTTTGGTGTTGCACCACAGATGTAGCAATTTTGTGCCGCTTTTGTACCTGACAATGTATTTATTGCACTGCCATCGAGCATAGTCAACAACATTTCATAGTTAATAGCAACATTTCGCCCTTCATGTTGCATCTGAAATTCTTGAAGCTTCTCAATGCTTGTCTTCATTCTTGCCTCTTCATCTGTAACTACCGTCGGGCATTCCTTTAAAAACGCAAATCTGACGGGCCTACAAAATAAGGTCGACGAGGGACGAGGGTTCTTCCAAATTAGTCGCCCATTCAATCTATCAACTAATCTTAAAGGTACTAAAGCGGTTACAAAAATGAAGGAATCAGTACTTTCTTCACAGTCAAATTTCTGCTTGTACTGGGAATGTCCCGAGCTCCAATCAAAGCCCCACTTGCACACTAACGTCAACGTAGAAATATCATTCAATAGTGACCCATGTTTGATAAGTTCACAAATACTTTCCGCAGTTTTATTTAATAAGTTCTGAAGATTCACTTCTGCGGTTATGTTGGTAACTACTATATCTCCCAGTAGTAGTTCGTGTAGAAATGCCCTTAATTTATAGACACTGGGGAACAAGTCTTTATGCACTGCATTGACTACTAAACGTAACATGTTGTACTTTCGCTCCGAAAGATCAAGATCTAGGTACAATGCCAATGCTTGTGCTATTGATAGAGCATCTCTTTCCTTTCTGCCGACCCTGAAGAGCTCGTGGATAGTTTGGCAGCAAACGCTAACTCTTCTGGACTTCTAGTAGCAAGTAGATCCGCAACACGCTCTTTTTTCGTTTGTATACTACTCTCTTCGGCTGGCCTCCCTCGACTCGTTCCAGGTGTTGCCACAACTCTTTGTTGTAGAAATTCTTTCACAGCTGTTGGCAACACGGGCTGCTGTTTCAGCCATTTGTCATGACGTTTTAGTAAATAAGAACGCACTCTTGATGACTGCTTCCATTTAGAATAAGCTGTCAACGAAAAATATTCTGCCATTTCAGTTACCTGCCGATGGACATCATCTGGACACAAATGTAGGTCTAAGGTATCGTTAATCTTCCCCGCAACAGCCGAAATTTTATTTTCCTTATCACTTGCAGCCCATATTTCAAATAGGTCTCCATTGGTTAGATGTACAGCTGATCCTAAAAAAAAAGAGTACTTTAAGAATTGCAAGTATTTGCAAAACAATTACGTATCTCTTGATAGTAGAGCCATAACGCAATTTATAGGTGGCAAAATGTCGAACATGGTTTTGGATGTATTTTTGAAAAGCTTGCAGAAAGTTACTTGTTGTCTTTTATTTAGAATGACTTTTGACAATTAATTTTATATCAGAACTGCTACGTTTCGAACTAATTACTTATGTAACTGTGTTGCTCTTACCCTGGGATATAAGGTCCATAGTGTCTGAAAAACCAATCGAAGCACGAATCTGAAATATACACTTTTTCGTGTCACTGTCACAACGCACCTAGTCTACTTCGTCTGATATCACAGCAGTTTAACGACTGCCAGTACCACGCATAACAATAACAGCTACGCAGCAATGCTGCTATTGGAAGGGGCAATTATCGCTGGCCAGCCGCAAGTAAAAGACGACCGCAGATACACCACTTGCGTTTCTGAATTTTGTCCACGGGTCGCAGCACTGTGCGACGTGAGGAAAAAGAAAATTTCTGATAGTCAGTTCAAAAATCGAAATTGATGTAGAAGCATAATTTGACAACAGTTCATCTGATGCGAAAAAAATGTTGAGGATGTTGTCAGACAACACAGATAGTATCAGAGGCTAAGAAACCTTCATTACAATTTTATTTTGTGTTAACTGGAAGTGCTATTGTGGAGGTGTTGGGCTGTTGGGAACAACAGATATTTTGTACTTAAATTGTCTTATTGCATAAATAAGTTTTATTATATTAATTTGGAGTGTAAATATGAATAAAATAATGTTAGTTTATATTTATACCAAACTTTTTCTTCCATAAATAAATTACATGCAAGGAGTGTCATATATAAAGGTTTGGAATAGAATGTATTCTATCCGGTTGACAAATGTGACAAACAATAATTCATACAAAAGTAAAGCAAGCTTAAACTACTATAATTTAAGTGGATGGTGTTACCACAAAAAATAGGGGAAAAATTTATGTAAAATGAGTAAGTCGTTTAGTCGAATTTCATTGACATTTTAAACCCAAATAACATTTAGAATTAATATGCAGTGACAATTTAGATATCTCTCATATACATTTTTCATTATTTCTGAATGCCATTGACTTCACTGGTTAACTTTCTTTGTTTAACTAATATACAATGAATTAGCAACAAAAATAATTCTGCACTCAGTCACTAATAATGAAGTGAAAAAATGCACAGCCTTGTAACTGACTCAATAATGGAACATACAAGTTAGGAGAAGGATATTTGACCTTCATTATATAATATTTTATTTAACATTTTACCAAGTACTGTAAAAAAGTGGTTCTATTGAATGCATTTATTTTAACAGTGTGCATTTTTCGATTCGCAATATTCTTTTACATATTTTAGAAGACTAATAATTTTAATACGGTCAAAATGTCATAAAATTATTCATAAATACTGTGAACAAAATCATACACTCTTATCAATTTTGATAGTTAATTAAAGAGAATATGTCCAAGAGGAATGATATTATCATATTCCTCTTGGACTTGGTGAATATCTTTCCGTATTGCCACGATAGAAGTCCTCATTTTCAAGGATTTATATATTCGTAAACTGAAAAACTTAACTTTTGGACCTATATTTCTAGAAAATAATTTAAAATAATAACAGACCTTTATTTAGCACTTTGCTATACATATTTTACAATTTTACAGTGGTACGAGAAAAAAATATGTATACATATACATATATACACACATATGTACACATGCACACATACACACATATATGCACCATAAATATCACCTATTTAACTAGAAAAATAAAATTAACACTTTCTCTCTTAACTATACACCTATCATAACTTATCTGTAAAAATTTAATTCTTCTTTTAACTATATTAATACATGTAATTGAAATCTATATATATATATATATATATATATATATATATATATATATATATATATATATATATATATATATATATATATATATATATAAATATCTCTAACTATTCTTTTGAAAGAAGCTATGTTACTAGCCTGCTCTGCTTCCCTAAGGCTATTATATGTATTTAAACCCCTGAAAAAAATTGACCTCTGTGCAGCAGTTGTGTTTACTCGTTGCAATACAAAATTTGTTCTACCTCTAGTGTTATAGCTGTGAAAATCTTCATAAGTTTGCACATTTTCTTGCAGATAGGGAGGTGTCAGTTGCAATTTAGTTTTATGTATGAGAATCAATACATTGAACTCGATATAATTGTACACATTCATCCAACCCAATATTTTCAACATGTCATTCACTCCAGTGTAAATGTTACATTTTAATATTACCCTCATGGCTCTGTTCTGTAACTTTTGCAGACGATCCATGTCGCTTTGGTTTGCGAGATATAGAACCGTACTACAATAATTAAAGTGCGGTAAAACGATAGTGTTTTATACTAATTTTCTACTTGCTATAGTCAGATACCAACTACCTATTTTTAACACACCAATCTTTTTAGCAATCTTTTTACACACATAATTGACATGATTACTGAATTTAAGTCTATCATCTATGATTACTCCTAAGTATTTAATCTCCTTGACGACTTCAATCACTTCTCCACTAGCTCTAAACTCTAGTCCTTGCTGTTCTATTTCGTTTTTAAACCTCTGTTTTCCCATTATCATACCTTTTGTTTTAGACACATTTAACTTCAGTTTATTCACTTCCAACCATTCACTCACTTCATTTAGAACTTCATTCATTCTATTCATCATCGACCCACCGCTTTCTTCTGTTATATAAATGACCGTATCATCTGCAAACAAATGATAGCAGCAATTACTAAACAAAGCTGCCATGTCATTAATGTATAAAATGAATAAAAGTGGACCCAAAATACTTCCTTGCCGTATTCCAACATTTATACCACTTGCTGTTGATACATACTCGTCATACTTTACTTTTTGCATTCTGCCACTCAAGTAACTACATAACCACATATGTACAACTCCATCAACTCCATGTTCTTTCAATTTTTTTAGTAGTCTATCTCTATCTACCATTTCAAATGCACACTTTAAATCTAAAAAAACTATACTTTCCATTCGTTAATAACATACTGCAATGCACTTTCACAACTATGTCCTTCCCTAAAGCCAGACCGAAACTTACATATCAAATTGTTTTCTATCACAAATTGTAACATTTGCACATATACAACTTTTTCCAATATTTTTTCAATCGCTGCAAGCATATTTAATGGACGAAATTCCTCTGCCTTAATGATGTAACTTAATCGAATATGTTTCAAAATGTAGTAGTTTAATAACTGATGCTTTAAATATCTAACCAAGATGAATGAGGCAAACTGTAGAACAACTTCATTACCATGGGGCTATTTGACATATGACATATTCGTATTTCGATATAAAATGTTAAACAACGGTATTCGCAATCAGTAATTTGATGGTAACCCAAATGAAATGTTGTAGAACTAAAATTCTACAAAAAACTCAATTAACTAGAAAAAATAATATTACCAAAAACCACCCAGATCACATAGAAGGCCCTCCGCCATTAGAAACATAAAAAAATGCCCGAGACCGAAATTTTTTAGCCAGTTAGATAACTAATAAAAAACCATATTCAAAACTTCAAACCGCAATTTTTTATCTCAATTCTCCGATTTTTACAAGTCGAAATAATAAAATTAATTTTCATTAAAAAACCGCTCCGCAGTATAAGCGCGACGCAACGCGGCACACTTACAAACATTAAAATGACGAATACTCAAAGACGTTCATAAGCAATAACTGCAAACCGGTTTGAACGATTTTATTGCAATCCGAGAGGCACCACAAAATTTTAATTTCAGTGGTTGACAAAAGCAAATAATTATCAGATGCCAAAGTCATCATAAAATATTCAAAGCTAAATTTCTGTATTTCTATATATAAATTTTAAAAGATGCTAGTCGTGCACACTAAAAAATTTATTTTTATAAAGCCAATTACATAAATAATAATTAATATCAAAGTAAATAGTTTAAGACAAAATAATAATAACAATTTCAGGCAACAATCATTGTCTCCACCTCGTCTCATAAACTGCTAGATTTATTTATACGAGACTTAAACTTGTAAAATTGGAGATTGGTACACCGTGTAGCAGACCATTCAGACAGACAAGCCGTATCGGGGGCTTTTACCAAATCGGAGCTTTCGAGCGGGGTAGATTTTATTTTTACTACGCGTTTTGAAAAGATGACATCATATTAATATCGCAATAGATGATTACACAACCTCTATAAATATAAAATTTCAGACATGTTGAGAAAACTCTACCACTTGATACTAAAGAGCAAGCATCGTGGTATTAAATTCAATTTTTAAGTAAAAATAATCCTTTTTGGTTTTCAAATAGCATAGACATCACTCCGTGATCGCATATGAATCAACTTAAAATCGGGTGTGAACCCCATTATTAAACACCAACTGATCTAGAGCCCTTAGAACAGTCCCTCGTTGACCGTTTCACAGGTAATAGATCTCACACGGGTCCCAGAAGTCGTAAAATAGGCACTAAGAAATTTCTCCACGTACCAGGCTGGGTTATTTCTTGGTATCCAAGACACGAAAACGGCGTCAGCCACCTATAAAGTAATTTTAAAACATTCACCGCAGAAAATCAGAAGCACTTCTTCGGCAGCTTTTATCATCCGTGGATTTTTGGCTTGAGAAATCTTCCGTCATTAGATTTTACTGTAAAAATCTATATTGTTTTTTATTTATTAAACATTTTGACGTTTCAAAAAAGTCACATTGGTGCAACGTCACTAATATTTTTTTAGACCGATTTTGCTCATCAACGAACTTAATCTCTTCCTTGACCTTTGGAATGTGTGTACCAAATTTGAAAGCTTTCTCAAAAACTGTAGCTGCTATCGCGAACACAGACACACAGACGGAAAATTTTTTCTGTCTGAAATTTTGTATATCGTCATAATTCTTCAAGATTCGTCCAGAAATGCAATAAAAATTTTCAAAATTTTTTTCACGAATACATAACTTTCTCACTTTGAGGGTGAGGAAGTAAAATTAAACGTTTATGCAAAAGATCATCATCGGCTGTGATCTTCGAGGACAAGATAAGGAAGTAACTTACATACTTAGAGAATCATTTTTTAAAATTAATTTTTTTCGCGAGGCTAGGTTTGTTAAGATAAATTCTCGAACCTCAGTTTTATATTAGAAAATTTAACTTGTTTTAAAATTAAAGCTTCACTCAACTTAAAATTCATTTATTCAACAAAATTTGATTAGTTCTAAGTTTCCCGGGTGTTTAGTAGGCTGTCACAAAAGTTTCAGAATTTGTTGAAATTTTTTGAGTTTTAAGGATCGACAGCCAAAATTTTTACAAAAAAATAAATTTCGTCTAAATCATTTTGTTAGTCCACCAGGACATAGAAAAATGAATTTTTAAATTTTCAATAACTTTCTACAGTCGGTTGAAAGTAAATTTTCAAATTTATTTTAATTTTATTAAAATAATATTAAGCATAAAAAGATACACTGAGCAAACAAGTTTTTTTTCCGATTCAGACTTTTCCGAATTTTAATAAAAAAAAATTTTTTTAGTTTTACAAATCGTTCATTATTAAGAAAAGTTGTGAAGTCATGCGCAATCTTTTAGACAGGCTAGCAATATCCGAGTTGTAGGTCAACTTGCTGTCCAGTCTGCTGAATTTCAACAGTTTTTTGAAAGTATTTTGTGATTGTGAATTATACGTTTATCTAAAGGATTCTCTGTCAAATTTTATTTTTGGTTTTAACAACTTAGTGAAATAAATTTTACATTTTCACAAATCACCTGATCTCACTAGTAAAATTTAATTTTGTAAGGACCTTCTGTTCAAATTATTTTTTGGCCTTCAACGACTTTGAAAAAAATAAATTTCATAGTTCTAAAAACATTTGCAGGAAAGTAAAAAGACATTTATTTTTACATAAAAGTTGACTGAACAAATATTTTCAGTATTCCATAGTCATTTTGCTCCAATAAATAAATAAAAAGCAGAAACCGATTGATTAAATCTTTCAGCCACAAAGTTTGAGGTAGAAACAAGTTCCTCAAGCCAAGTCCGCCGAGGAGGAATGCAGAAGTATTGCTCAGCTCTGCTAGCATAGCCAAAGGCACACAGAAAATTCAACGAGGCTAAGAACAGGCTACCTTACCTCTCCGTATAATAAAAATCTACCTTGAGAAAATTCAATTCCTACGATCAACTACCAAGGCAACAAAACTAAAATTATTTTCGTGGCAGCAAGTCACGTGGCGCCCAACTTAATGGAAAAATATAATAACCCAGCTAGGAAGAAATAATAGAAACAGGTCTTCCAAAAAACACAAATAAGAAAAAACCACTTTATTGTATTTGTGACAGAAGTACGGCGATCTCGTCGCGTCTTCTAGCGGCTTGTATATCAGCGCATACGCAGAAGCTATGAAATCTTAGGCGAGAGTTGTGTAGGTAATATACTATCCTTCGGAAGGGATGTGAAACAGTTGATCCGTTCTCTAGTGCATGTTAGGCCAGTAAAAACTCTTCGATAGAGAAGAGGTGCGGCAAAATTTCCAGGTTGAGGTGGCTCGTCTCCTGGCGTCGGTATTGATTTTAGTTGCGGAAATAGGCCGACGTTAAATAAATGATTATGATGATCCTTCTTCTTATGTATTACTTATGCGGGGTGCGGCAATGATTAAATAATAGGTTTTTAGACAAACGTACCAACAGAAGAGGGCCACTGAGTTGTCAGGTGTTCATAAGGCTTTCAATGCATGTTGGTTATGTTCACGAGTGCAAATCACTTAATTGAAAATTTCTCTTAAGGTAAAAGCAGAATTCTACATTGGACAATTGAGTAACCACTAACGTAGGTCATCTCGAATATCTATTTAAATCACCACAAAATGTGCGGTGAAATTTAAAGACTT
>JANEYF010003111.1:0-290351 GCA_029963845.1 Rhamnusium bicolor
AGTTATTTTATGCCATTATGGTAACGTCACTAGAAGTATTAAAGTGTCATCTTTAGACCAATAAGACCATATAAATGCTTTATTCCAAATTAATACAATATTTCAACATCAGCTTTAAAAATGCTAAAATGTAGTACTAAATTTCAATTATTTTTCGCTTTGCATTTCTGAATGTATGAAGAAACAAAAACGTACATTCAAATCAAATTTAACAATTGAAAGACTTAAGAAAAAAATGAAAATACGAATTAAGTAAATTGGTTATATGTACAATTTTACGTTATTTTTTTTGTTATTCTAATAGGAACAATGTAATTTTTACAGTCAACAAGAAAATGTTAAAATATAATAGAATGAAACATCCGTAGGCAATTTTGCTCAAACAAAAATAAAATAAAAATCATGTTGGTTTTATTACATTCTAAGGCTTATTTTTTCACATTTCCCTAAGAATTCACTCGGGAAGTTATTGTTTTATGTTATTTTATTTTTATATACTAATAATTTGAAAAACAGAAACAAAACAATTTTATTACAGCAATTTATAATGAAATTTCTTTTTGCCTAAAAATATCACTTGTATTTTTTTTTTATTTTTACCCCTCCAAAGACAATTCAGAAGATGTACGCAGGATCTGTGCCTTACAATATACAGGGTGTCCCAACCAAAAGTAGGCACCCTAAATAACTTTGGAGATAAAATTTTTTGAAAAATTGGTGGAACACGTCGACCTTGTTTCCAAAGGGGACATATTTTAATGTAATACTTGTATACCTATCATCATCCCTCTACCTTACACAGTCACCTCAAAAAATTCAAATAGCAAAGGGGTCGAGTGATATATCTTTGAAAGGTCTTTCAATTCTCTATATAACTGTGTATTTATTTAAACTTTTATCGATTCGTTCCTGAGAAATAATTGTTTCATTATTTTACGTACGGGAAATAAAAATAAAAGAAGCAGTTTAAATTATCATATGTATTTTGCAAAATGACCCCCACCGACTTCCATACAGTAGTATAGTCTGTCTTGAAATTCTGTACGAACATTTCTGAACACATCTGGCGTCAATAAACGGCATTCTCGAACAATTCTTTCACGTAACTCTTCCATAGATGCGAGTTTTGTTGTAAATACCTTCGATTGCAAATGTCCTCAGAAAGAAAACCAAGGGAGTTAAATCTGGTGACCTAGCGGGCCACTCCACGGGACCTCTTCTTCCAATCCATCGCTCAGGAAATTATCCAAAAATTGACGGACTGTTATAGCAAAATGTGGGGTGCCCACTCCTGTTGAAAAACAGTTCGCCCTCTAAAAGATTATCGTCTTCTTCGTGGATTTGGGTAATCATTTGATCGATGTTATTTTTCTAATAGATCGAGGTACCTTTCTCCATTTAAATTGTCAGGAATAAAAAACGGCCCGACAATGTGACTCGTAAGATGCCAGCCAAAACATTTAACTTCGAGGCCTTTGGGTGTGAATTTCCATGAACAAATATGGATTGGTTTCACTCAATACCTACAATTGTGCCTGTTTACCTCCCAATTTAACTGAAATGTCGATTCATCAGAAAAACACGTACTGTACAATAGATTGGCATTACCGTTTAATTGTTCAATAAAAATCTCACAGAATTCAAGCCGACGATCGGGATCATCTTCGTTTAATTCGTGTACCAATTTAAATTTATACGGATGAAATTTGTGGGCCTTTACAATTCGATGAACACTGCTTCGTGATACACCGGAAGCCTCAGCTACTTTCCTGATCGATTGAGCATTATCCATCTGCAAATGACCAAGAACTGCCACTTCGACTGCTTCATTCCTAATCGCTCGCTGAGGTTCATGCTTTTTGTTTCCTACAGAACCGGTTTTCCATAAACTTTGTCAATAATTGTAAAACACACTGAGAACCAACCCTTCTATCTGGGAGGTTTCTATTGAATATGCGCTTCGTAGCTCTAGCACAATTATCGTTTTTAAAATAAATGCTGACAATTTCTATTCTCTCCTGAAGGGTATAAACCATTTTGAGAACTCACTCTGGACTATCAAATACTTATGAGTCTTTTATTATTCTAAAACTAAACGGACAAGGAAAGTGTTTTTTTGTCGAAAAAACTCGTGTTGATTTGAGAACACTAAAAAATGAAGTTTTTTTTATAAATTCCATTACTCAGTGCCGTGTATTTTAGATTTTTTAAACAATTTCGATTGTGTGTAATCATCAAAAATAAAATAATTTTCCTTAAGAACCCCCCCTTGCCATTTGAAATTTTTGAGGGCTGGCCGTGTAAGGTAGAGGGATGATGATAGGTATACAAGTATTACATTAAAATATGTCCCCCTTGGAAACAAGGTTGACGTGTTTCACCAATTTTTCAAAAAAATTTTATCTCCAAAATTATTCAGGGTGCCTCCTTTTGTTGGGACACCCTGTAGAACAATTTAATGTGGGTTAGAATAGGAAATATAGTAAGCAAATCTATTTTTCTTTGTCTGATTAAAGTGATCAGTGATAACTATATACTACAGTACATTGTTTCAACAAAATATAAGTTTTCATCATTCAATACATAATAAAAAGGGCGTTTCTGAAAATATAGCACTTATTTATATTGTTAAAAAGAAGGTTATTTCGTATAAAAAATTCATAATCCCATTATTTCTGTCTTGTAACAGTTATTTCTTTAAAAACGTTAAAAATTACTATCATGTAAAAAAGTAAAACTTTTATATGCATTTTAAACAAACAGTTAACATAAGGAAGTCACTTTTATAATTATTTTCTTTCACTTCATAAGGTAATAGCTTCAGTGTTTAGAATGAAGATGATGATGATTAGACCCATCTGGAATTTGCAATTAAATTAACGACAATATAAGTGAAGAACCAAGTACTGAAAGTAAATGAGAGTTTACTTACAAAACAATTTTGGAAAATAGTAAGTGTTAAACTGTGTAAAAATATTCATATCGATAGAACAGCGTGACATTGTCTAGGCATACTACTCTCCATGATATTTTTGATATAATTTTGAGAGCTATTGGCTCAAATTCCTGAAATGGTTGCTCCAAAGCCTCTTATTGTTTGTGGATGATACTGATAGTTACGTATGATTCATAGAAAATATCCCACATGTGTTCGATGAGGTAGAGATCTGGTGACCTCAGTAGAAGTGGAAGTGCCGGAAATTCAAGTTTTGCATTGGTAACCATCCTTACATGAGAACGGACATTATCAACTTAGAAAAACAAGTTCTCACCGATGCCATAGTACCATGAAATTGAGCAATAATATTGTTTATGATAATGTCAACATATCGTTATATCAACAATGAACAAGTCTGATCGTCTATTGAAGCATATGCCTTTCCACAAAACGATTGAAACACCGCCATAAGGATAGATTTAATGAAGTTCATACCCTAATTCTGTTATCTTCTGAAAATCTACTCACTCAAGTTTCATCGGTGAATATGACAGAACGCCACTCGTCTCGCCATTGTAGATGTTCACGCATAAATTCCAATCTTGCTCGTTTATGATGTACGGTCAAAGGAAGCCTTCTCAGATATTTTCTAGAAACTGTACCTAGCTCCCTCAAACGTTTTCTATCGATACTCGTACTCCACTTGTCTTACCTAGTGCATCTGCTGTTTGTTCACCTACAGCATCTCTGTTGGCAGTCAGACAAATGTCACAGTCTTGAACTACATTGATTTTTTTGGACGACCACTGCCAACCCCCCTCAGAAACTGATCCAATGTTTTGGTACCGTGAAACAAGATGACACTTTGAAGACATATTAAATTCCGTCGCGATTTCGCTTGATTTCGACCAGTGCGAATCATTCCAGCGGCCATATATCTTTCCTCCGAAAACATAAAAAGCGCGTATTATAGATGCTTACATATTAATTTCTTATTTTTATATTCTATTAACAATATTGAAACATGCAGTGCTTAAATCATTAGTATCTGTTCTTTTGTTCATGTTTTTATATTTTTTTATATTAATCATTTCTTGCTTAATTCTTTTTTTATAATTGGGTTGATATCCAACAATCTTTACATCAATAAATGAGAAATGATGATTGGTACTACTATGTGTTACTAAAGCAGATTCATTGGCTTTTACATCTGTCCTATTAATTTTTTTACGTCATTTTGGTGCCCATACATCCGTTGTTTTAAATACCTACCAGTTTGTCCTATATAAAGTTTATCGCAGTCATTGCAAGGTATGCTGTATATTACATATTTGACAATAGGTTGATCAATTGTTAAATATGATTTGAAGGAAACAACTACTCAGCGGGCAAATACCCCGACCTGCATTGGATTACACCTTCAAATCATGATAGATCGATAGCCAATATCATTTGTCAATTCCTAACTAGACATAGACCGGTTTCGAACTTATTTGTTCTCCTCAGTATGCCATAGGTTATGGAACTGACAAATGATAGTGGCCAACCTGCTAGTCATATACTAACTACGGTAAATTGAGTAGTGGTGAGAGGAATGAAACTTCTCGTATGGTCTAAATGCTACTATCTGACCGACATCATAGATGTCTCTGTGGCGGATAGCGACTTGCAAAGCAAGTACTGAGAGCGGCGACTTCTAGCCTAGGAGGACTAAACCACAGTCACAATTATGGGTTTGAAGAAAAACTTATTTGAATACCAGTTACGAGACATCTAATTAATATTTTTGAATCATTTTCATTTCGTAAAAATGTACAGGGTGGCCAAAAATTAGTATTCAATTAAGAACTATTTAAATTGAATTTTCTCAATTTCTTCAAATGCAACACCCTGTATATTTTACAACGATGTGATGTAAAAATGAAAAACGAACATTTTTTGTAAGTACTTTCCTATGGCTAATTGCAACCATTTTCGTTTTATTGAGCAATAATTACAACATTCAAAAATAAACTTAAAAAAAAGAGGTTTCTTCAAATAACTCAGTAGAAAAAAATTATAATAAATATTCCACATGTTGGCCATTTTGATTGACACACATCTCTATGCGCTTTTGAAATGAGGTTCCCACTGTTCCTAAAACTGCCGGTGTGATAGATCTAAAGGCAGTTATTATTCTTTTCTTCATATTTTGTACTGTTGTTGGTGTGTCTCTATAAACAATTTCCTTCACGTATCCCCATAAAAAGAAATCCATTTTTGTAAGATCTGGGGATCTAGCAGGCCATTTAGTGGGTCCATTTCTTCCAATCCATTGATGAGCGTAGGTATTATTTAAGTGGTCTCTAATTGCATTTAAATAATGTGGTGGAGCACCATCTTGCTGAAACCATATCCTATTTCGAATTCTTCCAGGAAGATTTACCAATAATTGTGGCAGAGAGTTTTCCAAAAAATGAAGATAAATAGCTCCAGTCAATGTACCATCAAAGAAATGTGGCCCTATTACATGTTCTCCAATAATTCCTCCCCAAACGTTTATAGACCATATGTGTTGGTTATCAACTTGCATAAAAAAGTGAGGGATTTTCCCAAGCATAATAATGGAAATTGTGTCTATTAATAAATCCATTTTTATGAAAAGTTGCCTCATCATTGAATGAAACATTATTGAAGAATGATATTTTACAAGTTGTTGGCTGTTAAAGTAGAAATTATTTCTTCAATAAAAAACAGAAAAAACTTTATTTCCTATTTTTATTTTTAGAGGACTTTCCAGCCAGGTATATGGACAATTATTTATCTTACGTTTCGTCCGAGTTTTCGGATTTTTTCAAAGGTTAAAACTTATGTAAAACCATTATTTTTGCTCTTAACCTTTGAAGAAGTCCGAAAACTCGGACAAAACGTAGGATAAATAATTGTCCATATACCTGGCTAGAAGTCCCCTAAAAATAAAAATAGGAAATAAAGTTTTTTCTGTTTTTTATTGAAGAAATAATTATTATTGAAGAAGTTGACATCAGCTTGCATTTTACCTCTGGCCCAATTACAAAATTGTAGGCGCTTTTGAAAATCGTCATCAGATAATTCCTGGTGCATTAGAATATGATATGCATGCAACTTTTTTAAGATTCGACCCACAGACTGTCCACTTATTCCTACTAATGAGGTCACTTCTCTTTGACTAACATGGGATTCTCAATCGTTGCCAGCACCACAGAAAACTGATTTTCTGCGTTCACAACACGTTCTATTCTTTCACTTTTTTTATGTTCGACATATGCAGTTTCCAGAAATCTATCGAGAAGGTTTTGGAAGCTGCTAACATTAGGGAAGCCTTCTTTCAGGATAACGTTGGTGATAAATTCTATTGGCAAGTAAACAATTTCTGTCTGACTCGCGCCCAAAACAAAAGTCATGTCTACAAGTTCCGTTTTATTAAAATTCATATTGTAACATTCCAAATATTTTAAATTCAATACAAATTGTAACTAACGACCGATAAGTGTGATAAATGCTCCTTTGTACACGACAATTTGTACCAAACTGAGGTTTAATTGGTTGTCGAATAACGAAAACAGCAAAAAAATGTACAAAAAACATTACAGTAAAGGACTGGTTAAATACTATTTACTCATTTCAATGAAAATGGTCCCACTAAATGGACTCATTTCAAAATTGCATAAAGACGTGTGTCAATCAAAATGGGCAACACGTCTAACAACTATTATAAATTTTTCTAATGAATTATTTGAGGGAACCTCTTTTTTTAGGTTTATTCTTGAATTTGACACTTATTTATTTATAAAACAAAAATGGTTGCAATTAGCCATAGGGAAGTTTACAAAAAAATGTTCGTTTTTCATTTCTACATCACATCGTCGAAAAATATATAGGGTATTTCATTTGAAAAAAATTGAGAAAATTCAATTTAAAAAAGTTCTTAATTGAAAAATAAACACTTATTTATTTATAAAACGAAAATGGTTGCAATTAGCCATAGGGAAGTACTTACAAAAAATGTTCGTTTTCCATTTTTACATCACATCGTTGAAAAATATACATTTGAAAAAAATTGAGAAAATTCAATTTAAAAAGTTCTTAATTGAAAAATAAACACTTATTTATTTATAAAACGAAAATGGTTGCAATTAGCCATAGGGAAGTACTTACAAAAAATGTTCGTTTTCCATTTTTACATCACATCGTTGAAAAATATACATTTGAAAAAAATTGAGAAAATTCAATTTAAAAAAGTTCTTAATTGAATACTAATTTTTGGCCACACTGTACATTTTTAGGAAATGAAAATGATTCAAAAATATTAATTAGATGTCTCGTAACTGGTATTCTCATAAGTTTTTCTTCAAACCCATAATTGTGACTGTGGTGATTTTTTTAATATCCATCTGCAAATGTCATTATTTCAAAAAAAAAATTCATTACATCAAAGTGGTTGGGAGATAGCCAATAATAATATAGGAATGAATAGAGCCTAGAAAGAGGCTTCAAAAAATGTACTGATATACATAGCATTCCATTTTAAAAACAGGCATTTGGTCCTGTAATTTCGTCTTGGCTCGCCCTTGTGTTCCAGTTATAGACTTTTTTATCTAGTTTACTTGCAATTTTTTAAAAAATTTCTAGCTATCGTAGAACTCGAGATATCGAGGTCTGACGCACTATTGCCCCACCCTGTATATATATATATATATATATATATATATATATATATATATATATATATATATATATATATATATATATATATATATATATATATATATATATTTTACAAGGCAGGCGATAAACACATTTTTACAAATTATAGACCAATCTCAGTAATAAATAATATAGCGAAAATTGTTGAACATTCTTTAAAAGCTCGATTATCTAGCTATTTAGAGATATTTAATATTATGACTAAGAACCAATTTGGTTTTAGGAATAAAGTCAGCACTGAAGACGGAGTTACAGACTTTATTAAAAAAATTGTAAATGCCTTAAATGAAAACAAAAAATGCCTAACGGTATTTCTGGACTTGGCCAAAGCATTTGACACCGTCGATCATACAATATTATTAGAAAGGTTAAAAGATATTGACATAAGAGGTGTTATTCTTAAATTATTCCCGAGTTATCTAACGAATAGACTGCAAAAATTAAAAATAAACAACACCATAAGTGAACCACTAACATTTACCAGAGGCGTCCCGCAGGGAACAATATTAGGCCCTATCTTGTTCTTAATTTATATAAACAAATTGGCACTATTAAAAAATGTAGAAGGACATATTGTTTCCTACGCTGACGATACGGCAATAATATTTGTGGATAATTCCTGGAATGCAGTATACAAAAAAATCAGAAAACTCTATGAAACACACACAGTGTTGGCTAAACGAGAGTCTGCTGAGTCTCAATATTGGCAAATCCAAATTTATAACGTTTACAACCACCGATACTGATCAACCGCAAATATCTATCTAAAGATTCATAGAAATGATTGTAATGATACAGCTAACTGTAAATGTGATACACTAGATAAAATAAAACACGTTAAATACTTAGGAGTTATGACTAATTAGTGTCTTCGGTGGAGTGAACACGTAGATTATCTCGGAAAAAGACTCGGAAGATTAACATACAAATTCTATCAACTAAGGGACACTCTTAATAAAAAAAATCTGTATACTGTGTACTATGCTTTGACTGAGTCTACGCTAAGATACTGCATAACAATATGGGGTGGCTTATACGAGAACAAAATAAAAAGTTTTCAAGTAAGTCAAAACACACTATTAAAAATCTTATTTAAAAAAAAGCAACCGATATCCATCAGCACTTCTTTACACAGAATTAAATATGTTTAACGTAAGAAAGCTATATACATACCACACTATGCTATGAGTGCACAAATTACAGCCGGACGTTGTCCAGCATGATTATCAAACCAGAAGCCAGACTGAAATGGCAGTTCAGGTACCTCTTTCTCGAAAATCTCATACCCAGAGGTTTATATTTTACTATGGACCGAAGTTATATAATCTGCTACCTGTAACGATAAAAGAAATTAGAAGAACTTACCCAACATCTCTTCATTTATTCTTTCTCTCACTAATACGTAAATATATCTGTACGTAAATGATCGAAAAATATATGTACCTACCTAAGCCTGCTTGCTACCTGTTCCTCCCTCCTCATTTGTTTCACAAACAACATTTCTATTCTATTTTCTTATATTTTTTTTATATATATATATATATATATATATATATATATATATATATATATATATATATATATATATATATATATATATATATATCAGGGGCATCTTTTAAGAAAACATTAATTTCGTCTCTGCTTAAAATTCTAGACTTTTTTCGGCTTATGTTTATCATATTTTCGTTTTAGAATTTTTTCTTTAGAATCTTGAATATTTAGTGACATTCATATTATCGTGTAAATTTATAGTAGCCTTTAACATAGAATAATACGACCAAAGGAAAGAGGGTTTATGGCTCCTAGACTTTTCTAAAAAAATATGCAAGAATCACATTTTCTTTGTAGACTTTCACATTTTTAAAGTTACACCATCTAAAAAATTTATCATAGGTATTGTCATGCAATTTCTTCGATTTCGTCGGTAATAAGTTCAATTTCGCTTCCTCCACCGCTTTGAATATTTCAGGAGGCGCCCGCAATATTCTTCTTATCACTATCACTACTAAAATTCATATTTTCTTAACAATCTTTCAACAATTAATAATCTAAAATGTTCTTCTGTACACTGTCAGATATAAATATGGCGATCATGTGAATGGCTTTATTTGACCGCTGCTAGGTAATGGCTACGAATTGATTCATTTAAAATATTCTAGCAACATTTTGCGTTAATTTAATATTTCTTAATATTATACAGACTAAGTCATGACTAATGCTAATAATGGAAATATTTTTATCAACAATCTGATCATACATAGGATGGACAAAAAGGGCATATCAAAATTGTTAAATAAATACCTATAATTAAATGAGCTCCTATTTTTATGTAAATTTTAGTTATTTATTTATATGTAAATCAAAACGAATCTAAGTTTGTAACTGACCCTACATACAATTTTGTATGTATCACGGGCGTAACAAGCGTTTATGGCCCTTGGCGTGTAATAGTTCTAGGCTAAAGCCTCTGGCTATTATCTTCACGCCGCGAGCCAGAAACGCTTACTTTACGCCCTTGATACGTAAATAACTATAAAATTATCATTTTTTATTGAAAATTTTATTACTTAGTTACTCAAATATTATTTCTTACATTATGATCAACCAAAAAATGGCTTTTGATTAAATATAGTCGTTGACTACTTTCACATTAACTTAATACTTTGTAATATTTAAGAAAATGTTTTAAAATTTAAAAAAAAAACGGAATATTTTAGTGTTTCTTTGTAGTTTCAATAATAGGTAACTGCAAATAAATGTGAACCTTAATAAATAAAAAGATGTAAGGAAGTTCTTTTATTATAATATATAACTGGACACGCGTAAAATAAATATATATATATATATATATATATATATATATATATATATATATATATATATATATATATATATATATATATATATATATATATATATATATATATATTTTTTTTTTTCTTGTTGTTTTTTCTTGGGAATATGGTTCTTGTTTTAATAATTAATTTTTTTAAATTGTGATGGAATTCATTTATTATTATTTTTTTCCGTATAAACGTTTCGGTATGGATTTATACCTTTTTCAATATATTCTTAAATTCATCGGTTGTGCTCATAGAGAGAACAGAACAATGATATACAAAAAGAAATATTATTAAAAGTGGACAAGAACCATAAAAAAAGACGTTAATAAAGTAGTTTAGTGCCACATTTAAGAATCTAAATTTAAGAATATATTGAAAAAGGTATAAATCCATACCGAAACGTTTATACGGAAAAAAATTATAATAAATGAATTCCATCACAATTTAAAAAAATTAATTATTAAAACAAGAACCGTATTCCCAAGAAAAAACAACAAGAAAATATATATATAGAAACAAGGTTCAAGAAATAAAAAAGAATATATACTTCTTAAAAATATATATATATATATATATATATATATATATATATATATATATATATATATATATATATATATATATATATATATATATATATATATATATATATATATATATATATATATATATATATATATATATATATATATATATAACATATTCCCAAGAAAAAACAACAAGAAAAATATATAATATATATAAAACAAGTTCAAGAAAAAAAAAGAATATATATTTAAAAACATATATATATATATATATATATATATATATATATATATATATATATATATATATATATATATATATATATATATATATATATATATATATATATATATATATATATATATATATATATATATATATATATATATATATATATATATATATATATATATATATATATACACGTTTTCCATGCAAGTCGAGATGCTTATATTTTTTAGACAACCCGAGATCCACATGGAGTATGCAGCAATCTCACTCACAAAGGACTTATTGTCTAGCCTTGATATTACAGACATTGTAAAAAAGTTTTCAAGGAATTATTTAATGCAAGTACATTTTCATACGATCTTTTGTAAGACATAACTTGATGTAAAAAAATACAAGCTGTTCTATTTAACTTAAAGTAAGTTTTCGCGGATGGAAATTTACAAAATGTAACGTCAAAATTGGAACACGGTTGGGTTTAGGCATAGGGTATTCTACATGTTTTGACTCAGAATTTTATGCTCTTTTCGAAAACACAAAAATATATAGGGTATTCCATTTATACAAGCAAATTATATATATATATATATATATATATATATATATATATATATATATATATATATATATATATATATATATATATATATATATATAGATATGATATATATATATATATATATATATATATATATATATATATATATATATATATATATATATATATATACACAAAAACATACATTTTGGTAAAAAACGCAAAAATGATAAAATATAAAAATTTAATAATATAATAAAAACTGCAAGTATGTTCATATGTGCATATGGATCAAAAACCAGTTTTATCATATTGGACAAAGAAGGGGAAAGTGTGATACTTTTGATGAAATATGGGAGATATACGTTACGGGTGAATAAATATAAGTGCTTTAACGTACCTATCAGTTGTGTCTTATGTCAATAAGGTTAGGTTATATCAAGCATGATCATAATGAAAACAACGCATGTGCATGATTATTACTTACGGTTTTCTGTAGTAGGCTTCTTTGGTAACGCATAATCGTCAGGATTAAAATGTTTCTTACAAACGCGCGAAGGTTTCGACGGAGTAAAGTTATTCCTGCGAATCGCTACCAACTACTATTTTAGGCGAGTTTTGTCTCTCGCAAACAGATGTCCGCCTTTTGTTTCCGAACAAAATGGAACTGCACAACACTGAGGCATAATTAACAATTTTTTTTATTTACCGTTGTACGAAATCATTATAATAAAACATTATAAACTTGTTCCGCGCCTAACAATAACTTATGACAGCTACCTTACTCGCCAGTGGCGCCAACGGGTGAACATGAAAACGGTAGCACCCATTATCCAGTTTGTATTCGTACAACATTACACTTTCTTTTATTTAAAAAATATGCCTCAATTTCTGCTTCTACATCTATGGCTTCAAACACACCTTTAGGTAGTTTTTTCGCTCATTGAGTGTCATTTGTTTGTCGTTGTTTTGGTTATTTACCTCTGCTTGGTTAACTTTGTTAAATTTGTCTTCCTTCCCTTCTTTTTGATCTTCTGGTTTCCTTTCCATTTTCTGTCTTTTACATTTGATCACAATTTCGGTCTCATCACTCTCACTGTCACTTGAATATGCACGCCGTTTATTGATAATTTTAGATATATCAACACCCCTGTGATACCACTCATGCATGCTTGGTAACTTAATAGTTTTCTCTTGAGAAACTTGTGGACTTTGTCCAACAGCAGCCATTTCGCACAAAAATTATAGACACAGTACCTACACACTTCAAATAAATTTTTGCCACTTTAACTTACTTTAAAAGACAAGCCACACAATGTATCAAAATGACAACACTATTTCAGATCAGCAAGACATCCACCAAGATAGAATGATCTGTGCATAATGATAAGAAAATTGCATTAATCAAACATTTTAACATACAGCCCCCTCTTTCTCCGTAAATACCCAAATTGGCGCCACACCCTAATATAATCATGATAGGTAGCTAGCATGACCTATTTCAAGTATTTTATTATTCCCAATAATATGGTAATTTCTAGGAATGTCCCAAATTAAAATGTAATTTTAAGAGGCCATCAGAAGGGTAATAATAACCCCTGTATTCCAGGTATCTTAACGAAAGGAGCTATATTTAGGGAGTACGGGCACATTTAAAGTTTGTGTACCAATATAATAGTAATATAACTAGAATTATTGCTATTTAAATGTATTAGCAGTGGCGATTATTATAATTAAGTAACTACTGCAAGTTTATTTTGTATATTGGTCACTTATTTATTATAATACTGTCTTATTAATTTCCTTCATATTGTCAGTTAATATCATTGATTTTTTTAAACTAGCTATTGACAGTTGCAAAACTGAAAACTAAAATAGGGTTTGCGTTTGGCAATATCGTTTGCTTGAAGGAATACCATAACTACGTGTTTTTTTGCATGGCAGTGCATAGTGCAGTTAGGTATATATAATCTTAAATTAGAAGTGTACACACAAAAAGGAAGGGACCCAAAATAGAGCCTTAAGGAACATAATATTTCACTGAAGAATGAATCTGATTAACAAATGATGGTATCAGTACCCGTTACATTTCATAGGCATGTCTTACAAAGATCGTATGAAAATGTACTTGCATTAAATAATTCCTTGAAAACTTTTTTACAATGTCTGTAATATCAAGGCTAGACAATAAGTCCTTTGTGAGTGAGATTGCTGCATACTCCATGTGGATCTCGGGTTGTCTAAAAAATAAGCATCTCGACTTGCATGGAAAACGTATATATATATATATATATATATATATATATATATATATATATATATATATATATATATATATATATATATATATATATATATATATATATATATATATATATATATATATATATATATATATATATATATATATATATATATATATATATATATATATATATATATATATATATATATATATATATATATATATATATATATATATATATATATATATTTTTTTCTTGTTGTTTTTTCTTGGGAATATGGTTCTTGTTTTAATAATTAATTTTTAAATTGTGATGGAATTCATTTATTATTATTTTTTCCGTATAAACGTTTCGGTATATTTACACCTTTTTCAATATATTCTTAAATTCATCGGTTGTGCTCATAGAGAGAACAGAACAATGATATACAAAAAGAAATATTATTAAAAGTGGACAAGAACCATAAAAAAAGACGTTAATAAAGTAGTTTTAATGCCACATTTAAGAATCTAAATTTAAGAATATATTGAAAAAGGTATAAATCCATACCGAAACGTTTATACGGAAAAAAATTATAATAAATGAATTCCATCACAATTTAAAAAATTAATTATTAAAACAAGAACCGTATTCCCAAGAAAAACAACAAGAAAATATATATATAGAAACAAATTCAAGAAATAAAAAGAATATATACTTCTTAAAAACTATATATATATATATATATATATATATATATATATATATATATATATATATATATATATATATATATATATATATATATATATATATATATATATATACCGTATTCCCAAGAAAAACAACAAGAAAATATATATATAGAAACAAGGTTCAAGAAATAAAAAAATATATACATATAAAAACTATATATATAAATATATATATATATATATATATATATATATATATATATATATATACATATATATATATATATATATATATATATATATATATATATATATATATATATATATATATATATATATATATATATATATATATATATATATATATATATATATATATATATATATATATATATATATATATATATATATATATATATATATATATATATATATATATATACACGTTTTCCATGCAAGTCGAGATGCTTATATTTTTTAGACAACCCGAGATCCACATGGAGTATGCAGCAATCTCACTCACAAAGGACTTATTGTCTAGCCTTGATATTACAGACATTGTAAAAAAAGTTTTCAAGGAATTATTTAATGCAAGTACATTTTCATACGATCTTTGTAAGACATGCCTATGAAATGTAACGGGTACTGATACCATCATTTGTTAATCAGATTCATTCTTCAGTGAAATATTATGTTCCTTAAGGCTCTATTTTGGGTCCTTCCTTTTTTGTGTGTACACTTCTAATTTAAGATTATATATACCTAACTGCACTATGCACTGCCATGCAAAAAAACACGTAGTTATGGTATTCCTTCAAGCAAACGATATTGCCAAACGCAAACCATATTTTAGTTTTCAGTTTTGCAACTGTCAGTAGCTAGTTTAAAAAAATCAATGATATTAACTGACAATATGAAGGAAATTAATAAGACAGTATTATAATAAATAAGTACCAATATACAAAAAAATAAACTTGCAGTAGTTACTTAATTATAATAATCGCCACTGCTTAATACATTTAAATAGCAATAATTCCAGTTATATTACTATTATATTGGTACAAACTTTGAATGTGCCCGTACTCCCTAAATATAGCTCCTTTTCGTATAAGATACCTGGAATACAGGGGGTATTATTACCTCTGATGGCCTCTTAAAATTACATTTTAATTTGGGACATTCCTAGAAATTACCATATTATTGGGAATAATAAAATACTTGAAATAGGTCATGCTAGCTACCTATCATGATTATATTAGGGTGGGGAAAATAATTTGGGTATTTACGGAGAAAGAGGGGGCTGTATGTTAAAATGTTTGATTAATGCAATTTTCTTATCATTATGCACAGATCATTCTATCTTGGTGGATGTCTTGCGATCTGAAATAGTGTTGTCATTTTGATACATTGTGTGGCTTGTCTTTTAAAGTAAGTTAAAGTGGCAAAAATTTATTTGAAGTGTGTAGGTACTGTGTCTATAATTTTTTGTGCGAAATGGCTGCTGTTGGACAAAGTCCACAAGTTTCTCAAGAGAAAACTATTAAGTTACCAAGCATGCATGAGTGGTATCACAGGGGTGTTGATATATCTAAAATTATCAATAAACGGCGTGCATATTCAAGTGACAGTAGAGTGATGAGACCGAAATTGTGATCAAATGTAAAAAGACAGAAAATGGAAAGGAAACCAGAAGATCAAAAAGAAGGGAAGGAAGACAAATTTAACAAAGTTAACCAAGCAGAGGTAAATAACCAAAACAACGACAAACAAATGACACTCAATGAGCGAAAAAAACTACCTAAAGGTGTGTTTGAAGCCATAGATGTAGAAGCAGAAATTGAGGCATATTTTTTAAATAAAGAAAGTGTAATGTTGTACGAATACAAACTGGATAATGGGTGCTACCGTTTTCATGTTCACCCGTTGGCGCCACTGGCGAGTAAGGTAGCTGTCATAAGTTATTGTTAGGCGCGGAACAAGTTTATAATGTTTTATTATAATGATTTCGTACAACGGTAAATAAAAAAAATTGTTAATTATGCCTCAGTGTTGTGCAGTTCCATTTTGTTCGGAAACAAAAGGCAAGGACATCTGTTTGCGAGAGACAAAACTCGCCTAAAATAGTAGTTGGTAGCGATTCGCAGGAATAACTTTACTCCGTCGAAACCTTCGCGCGTTTGTAAGAAACATTTTAATCCTGACGATTATGCGTTACCAAAGAAGCCTACTACAGAAAACCGTAAGTAATAATCATGCACATGCGTTGTTTTCATTATGATCATGCTTGATATAACCTAACCTTATTGACATAAGACACAACTGATAGGTACGTTAAAGCACTTATATTTATTCACCCGTAACGTATATCTCCCATATTTCATCAAAAGTATCACAATTTTTCCTTCTTTGTCCAATATGATAAAACTGGTTTTTGATCCATATGAACATATGAACATACTTGCAGTTTTTATTATATTATTAAATTTTTATATTTTATCGTTTTTTTGCGTTTTTTACCAAAAATGTATGTTTTTGTGTATATATATATATATATATATATATATATATATATATATATATATATATATATATATATATATATATATATATATATATATATATATATATATATATATATATATATATATATATATATATATATATATATATATATATATATATATATATATATAATTTGCTTTGTATAAATGGAATACCCTATATATTTTTGTGTTTTCGAAAAGAGCATAAAATTCTGAGTCAAAAACATGTAGAATACCCTATGCCTAAACCCAACCGTGTTCCAATTTTGACGTTACATTTTGTAAATTTCCATCCGCGAAAACTTACTTTAAGTTAAATAGAACAGCTTGTATTTTTTTACATCAAGTTATGTATAATTAAATTCCTTTTCTTCTGATGTAAGTATTATGGGGGTTTAAGTTACAACTTTTTGAAATATTTGCGATTTTCTTAAAAATTCAAGAATGTTTAGTAAAAACTTTATCAAATTGGCCATGATTAGAAACAATCAGTAATGTCAGTCATTCTCTTATGTCAAAAAATGCCACCGCGTTTAAATTACACGCACGAAGACTTTTTGAATTTGTTTATTATTTATGGAGAATGTGACAAAGTAATATCACTTGTAGTACATTTGTTACTAGATATCCACAAAAACGGAAAATAACGCGAAACATGCCTATTAATTGGATTGAGGACACTTTGCATAAACTAAAATGGCTAAGATAAAATCAACTAAAAACATGATTCCATTTTAATTTAATAATTGTTCAAAATTCCGCTCTCGAACCTCCACACATTTTTCGCACCTTCGGATGAATTCTTCATGGATAGCTCTTCTAATTAAATCCTGTGATAAGTTTTGAAATGCATTTCTTACTCTCTGCATACAATCTTCAATAGTTGTTAAAGGGATCTCATAAATTTTATTTTTAATAGTTCACTAAATAAAATAATCTAAAATTGATAAATTGGGCGAGCGAGGAGGCCATAGGAAAGGTCCAATATTGGTGGCCCATTGATAGTAAAAAGTTTCTTGTAAAAAAATTATTTATCAAATACGCGTTATGTGGGGGAGCACCGTCGTGCTGATAAAAAATGTTTCTATGTTCAGCGAGAGGTACATTTTCTAAATAGTTATTATTCAAGTTTTGTAAAATATTTATAACTTCCACCAAAAAAAAAAAAACAAAAACAAAAAAATTAACTATACGTATTAGCAGAAGAAGTAATCTTTATAATTTATTCTTTAAATTTTAGTGATAAAATTCAAATGCCACCACTCTATCGTTTCTTATGGCACAGTAAACATTAAACTGCCAACTTTCTTCAAAACTTCGCTCCCTAAACACATATGGATTCGAGTCACTCCAATAATGCGTATTGTGTCCATAAAAAGTCTATTTTTGGTAAATTTAGCTGTACCTAACCATATAATATTTCCCAAATAAGAATCGTCGCTTACAGACCTTATTAGAATAAATTCAAAAAGTTTTCTCTTCTTAGGAAATCTATTTCTTTTAATCGTTGAACCATTTGGAAAGAAAACGGGTGAAATTTATGTTTAATTAAGATTCTATGAACTGAATCCTTGCATAGTCCTGATTCCAGAGCAGCTTGTCTTAAGAACAAGCATGAAAATGTCACAGAATTGCTATTTCTACGTTTTCGTCATCAACAATAGGCTTTTGAATTCATACCTTGACAGAGCCGTGGTTTTTAAAATTATGCAGTATGTGTTTTACAGTGTTTGGTGACGGTTTCCATTTTTTGTGGATATCGAGTATAGCAAATGTACTTCAACTACTTGATATCACTTTATCACATTCTCCATAAATAATAAACAAATTCAAAAAGTCTTCGAGGGTGTAATATAAACGCCGTGGCATTTTTTGACATAAGAGAATGACTGACATTACTGATTGGTTCTAATCATGGCTAATTAGATAAAATTTTTAATAAAACTTCTTGAATTTCTAAGAAAATCGCAAATATTTCAAAAAGTTACAAATTAAACCCGCACAATGCTTATATCAGAAAAAAAGGAATTTGATTGTACATAACCTGATGTAGAAAAATACAGGGTTTCGCATTTTTTTAGTATTTTTGCGGGGATTTCGACTATTCTAGCATTACATGAGTCATTTAGAATAAATCGGAACCGGCATGGCACACTTAAATGGAAAACTAAAAATTATATTATAAAAAATATTGACGTTTGAAATGTCACTTATTTGGTATCGCTGGATTCAGAAAATTATGCAGAATTCAAAAATGCAATAACATACAGGGTGTTCTATTTAAAAATCAAAAATTTGTGTCACTTCCGGCGAAACCGGAAGTGTCAAAAAAGTGCCTTTTATTATGTATATAAGATAATTATCTTCAAAACTAAAGGAGAAAGTGGGGTGTATCAGTATCCTGTTACACCCGGTATATATGTATATATGTATGTATATATGTATAAATATATATATATATACATATATATATTATATATATATATATATATATATATATATATATATATATATATATATATATATATATATATATATATATATATATACATATATATTTATATATATATATATATATATATATATATATATATATATATATATATATATATATATATATATATATATATATATATATATATATATATATATATATATATAATTTTTTTTGTTAAATAATTATTACCGTAGCATTTAAATTTTTGTATTAGTATTATAATATGCACTCGCACATGATTTAAGACTTTTAAAATGTATCTATATATTATATTAGGACGTGCTATAAATATTTTATGTAACGTAGTCAAATAAATGTCTATCTATTTACCCTTTCTTTGTATTTTTATTTTTCTTTTTTTAATTATTTGCAAATACGTTTCGAATTCTTTTTTTTAATGCTATAATTTTAATTTCGGAAAATTAAACATGCTTTAAAACTTTAATGAATGACATATTTACAAAGTAATTAAAATTTAAAAATTAAAGTTGCCTACTTGCGAGCTTTAGCGCTACCTAAAATGTGGTATCTTTGCTATTTTTCCAATTTTTAAGTGAAACAGTGTCTTATAGTTCTATTCTTTGCAAAAGTAATTTCGAAAGATTAAAACACCTGATTAAAGATACAAAATCAATAATATGAAGACTGTAAAAATGAGATTAATCAAATGAATGCTTGACCGATTCTCTATTCAAAGACAGCAGGTGTACCTATTTTTTCACCCATGTTTTAAAATACTTGAAAGTGATTTTTCAAATCCAGACGACATTATTATGATATAAAAGTTTTTAAACCCTACTAATGACTTGTCACAAAAATAAAAACAGAATACATATGTTAGGACAGATTAACCCCGACATGTTAATCCGCAAAATGTTCCCTAACTACTCGTAACTTAAGAGAACAGCCCATATGCCACAGTACAAAATGACTATTTATGGTATCCTGGACTGGTTATATGATACGTAGCGTGACTTTTTCATTTCTCTCTAGTCATTTAAACCGTTTTAAAGCCATTTCGGAAATCCTTAAACTCCATAAAAGTAAATGTATGTTTGCAAATTATAACTAAAAGCAGATATCGACAAGAAGGGTGTAAAGATCACAGCCGTCTGCGATACCGGAAATCGTATGTCAAGATTCAATCCTACCAAATGTTTGCGTTGGATGAGTTCTTATGTGTTTACATGATTTTAAGATTTTAAAAGTACCACGTCTAACGGAATGTAACATATTTGCACGACTCGACGTTAAAAATATATCTTCAAATTTATATGTCTGTGTTTGAGTTGTGCAGACTTAAATATTTAAATCTGTGGAGACACAAATATCAACATCTTTTTCAATGACACTGACGTAGTTTTTCATGAAATATCAACATACCATATACTGCATTCGACGCGCGTTTCACCAACCAAGTTGGCATCATCTGGAGATGAACTAACATGGTTGGCGAAATCAACTTAAAAGGCGTATTGATCGTCGTAAATGAACTTTTTGGTGTTTAAGTATATTTATTTTACTGCTACTCTAATCAAGTTTTAACTCGAGTCGAATTGCAATTCGAGTAAAGTTGTTACTCGACTCGGGTTATTGCTACTCGAACCAAGTTTTAACTCGAGTCGAGTTGCAATTCGAGTAAAGTTGTTACTCGAGTCGAGTTATTGCTACTCGAATCAGTGAGTTAATATGATTTAAGTTTTAAATCGAGTTGAGTTTGACTAGAGTCTAGAGTCAGGGCAGAGTCGAAATCAAACTCGAGGCGAACTATAGAGTAAGTAGTTGGAGATGATTCAGTGGTTTGCTAAACTGTAAGTTTTTAAAGTGTATTTAGATTTTTTCTTTTGGTAATCTTTCAGCATTTAAAACATTACCATCTAATTCCAACATAAGTTTGAAAAATCGAAAGGATAAACATAAATCATAATAATTGAAATACAAAATAATAAATGGACCTAGGTCAAATACTATTTTTCCGGCAAATCATCACATTTCAAATACAAAATTAAATATTTAATTAAAATTGTATATAAAATGACATTTAAAGAAAACCAACATAATTTTTTTTTTATTAAATTAACATTAAATTAAACTCTTGTTTAGCACAAAATATTAAATAAATACAGTATTTATTTAATATTTAATACACACCGATTACAGTTTTTTATTTATTTCGAATTAATTGAATCGAAAAACAAATCTTTATGAACATGAATGTGCCAGTTTGATTGCTGCAGTCGTGTGAGTCTTGAGTTTAAAGAATTCTAAGTTCTAATTTCTAATTTTCTAATACGTCGTAATAACGTCGTATGTAATAATTATAGGTTTGTACGTAGAGGCGATTTGTGATAGTTTTCTGACTATAGAGATGCAAGTATTACGAGAGCTCTGCAATAACACACGTTCTGATTGAACAAGCGCATCTCTACAACAATGTGCGCATGCTTCTGATAGTTTCAAACGGTTGGAAACCGCTCTACGAACAAACCTTTTAATTAATAATTATACAATCTGACCTACAAACATGAAACAAGAAACCTGGAGGGGAATTCCCGATCCCGATGACCCGATGATATAGTAATTGATTAGTGATTTCATTCATGGTTACATGTTTTCATCATTATTACTTTTACAAGATTAGTGCCTTCATGTAAATAATCTTTCATATTTATATTATATAAACAAATCACACTGGTACTACAGAATATTTAAAAATATTAATAAAACCATAAACAATTAAATTAGAGAAACTTGAATCGAGTCAAAAAGCGACTCGAGTCTAAACGCGACTCTAGTCAAAAAGCGACTCGAGTCAAAAAGTGACTCGATTCAAAAATCTACTCGAGTAAAAAATCTACTCGAATCAAAAAGCGACTCGAGTCAAAAGTCGAGTCGATTTTTTTGAGTTTTACTCGACCTAACTTTTGACTCGACTTTTATAACAATGAAACCGAGTTTCAACTCGAGTACATTCGGAAACCTACCGAGTTATTCGAGTGAAAAAAGTCACTCGAGTCTCATCACTACACCAAAATAAGAAAGAATGCCCACTTTCAAGGCACAGTTTGGTGATAAAATTTTAAAAATTCTTAAAACTTAGATACAGTTTTTGAAGACGAGGGCTAGTGTTTTTTTTTATTTTCTCATTGGACTTTTAGAAGTATTATTAAGTTTCTGGATAAATTTCCTACATTTATCTTGATAATTGAATCGGTGGTGTATGCAGAAAGGTCGCTAGTCCAAAAAGACACATTTTGGAAAATTAAAAAAAAACATTTATATCCTACTCCAGCTTACTTTTATTATTTTTGATACGGACATCCATTACTATTAGATAAACATAAAGCGTAGATTTACTAATTTCTTATGAACTAATCAAGATATCTGCATTATTAATTATTTAAAAAAAAGGACTTGTGACCTTTTTGCATAAAATAAATAAAAGTCAACTGTGTTTTTTTCCGTTTATTATAAAGGTAAGTGAACATTAACGGTAACATAGATAGTAGTGGATAGTAAAATATAAATTACATATCCTCATTGTCGTCATTCCTAGTAGTGGACCATATAAGTATGGGGTTATAAAATTCTTTAAATTCCTCTTCGACAAATGTGGCACACTTTCTTACATGATCAATTTTTTTGCATTTATGGGCACTTTCCTCAGTGGATAGGCTAGTGATGAGGGCATATTTAACTTCGGTTTTCCTGGTTGAAGTAAATTAAACGTGTGCATAATGGCGCCATTAATAAATTCAGAAACGACGACGCAGCCAGGATTGCTGTTTTCATATATAAAGTGTGAGAATGTGCTTATATTAAAATGAACCTTCTGATTTCGTGGAGTACTTTTCAACTTCGTTTCTTCAGATATGCAGTTCTTTTTATACATTGCAGGCCACCAAGTCTTGAAATTTATTATTTCTGACGTTTCCACCTCTTTGAGTAAATTTGTTTGATGCGGAACTTGTTATAATAAGTTCAGTTATTTGATGAATAGTAGAAATTCTGTCACACTTTCGTAATTTTCTTTTTATCGTTGCGAAATCCCTGTCACAAGGAAGGAACGAGTGTCCTCTGGATAGTAATGAACGATTTTTGAAAATTTATTACTATCAGTAAGTGAGAGGAGCATACGAATTAGAGTATGATTTTTATTCTGCCCCCAGCAGTTGTCACTAAATAAATGCAATTATTCTTTTATATCATCTCCAATATCGTTTAAATAATCCAGTAAGAACGAACAAATTTCGTTAGCTGTCTTTTTGGCCTATCCCTCGTGGTACACATAGATCTTAGCAGTATTATCTTTAAGATTATGTTTGCAGAAAACAGATACTGTGAGTTGACTGTAGTAGAACACTTCACCCACAGGAGTTTTAGGTAACTGTATATTCTGCATATAATCGAAACAAAGTGCGTGATCTGCTTCATTTCTAGCTTCGTCTGCCAGTTTTGCGTAAAATTTTTTACTCCGACGTTTATGAACCATAAGTTCACCAACTGCTGTATGCTTAGCTACGTCATTCAGAATTTTGTCTTTTATTTTATTCCCTAAGACTTCACATGAAGAACATACGTCCACTTGTGGACGTTCAAAGGGCAAATTAAAGTTTTCACGGAAAAAATTTCTGTAATAGGAGTAACTTATTTTTATCTCAGGATACTTATTGTTAAACAATTGATACATCAGTTTAAAGATAAGTTGACTATCTAAATATTTGATGTTTCGACCTGAGTAATGACTTATTTTAACCGGAAACGATACTATATGTTGTCGCACAGCAAGGTGAATCTCAACTCCAAATTTATTTCCACTAGGATTTTTACCACGTCTATCTCTTGGTGATTGACCTAACACAGCAAGATTATTTATTCTGGTAACTCGTTTTTCGCCTACTGCGTACAACGCTAAAAACGCTTTTAAACAAACTTCTATTCGGATATTATTTTTCAGAGCATAATATTTAAAAACATTGCTTTTAGGTTTATTTTTTTCCTCAACTCGCGGCCGACGTCTTTGTATTTCATGGACTTCAATAAGTCCTTGTAAAAAAAGATCTTGTTGGTCTTTTGTTTCAGGAGAATAGAAACGATTAAATAGTTCATGTGCCTCCTGCTCAGTGAACTTGTTGAAACATTTCGCCTTGCACCTAAAAATATATTCTATATGTTGCATACATACATAAAATAGGAAACATCTAAAAACTTACCTGCAAGGGGGGCCTATAACCTTTGCATGTATATTTTCACCTGCATAATTTAAGTAGGCTGTACCTGCAACTCGACTTGTTTTTATTATGTTTCTTTTATACAGGCTACTATCTGCTTTTCTTTTTTTTTTTTGTAGAATTATCCTCCATTTTTCACTTTATAACCATATTACTTATTACAAACAAAAATGTGCATTCTTCATTTCAAGGATTTATCACACAACTAACTAGATTTCTTGTATAACAAGTGGCGACATGCTGCTATCCCTTCCAGTCATAAATATTAAATTATGCAGAAAAGACGCATGTCCGGGACATGTGACCTTACTGCATATTATCGAATCATTAACAGCTCAGCTTTGCCATAGTAGTGCACAGGACATGAGGCCTTTTTACATAGTATGACAAAAGTACCTTTAAAGGAGCGTTTGGAAAAAAAAAGGCAAAACGTGGACATGTGACCTTTCTGCATACACCGATTCAATTATTATATAAAAAATTTATATTTCTATTAATTTTTTTTACAATTTTTTCTTTCTTTCTTCACTTCTTTTCTTTGTACTGATATGACATATCTACCTTGTGTACCTTTTATTATCAGTATTATTATCATACAGGGTGTCTCACCAGGAACTGCATCGATCGATATAGGAAAAAAGAACCTACGCACCAGAAAGTTTTGAAATTTTAGGGAATTTCCAACGACAGTGTGGTCAATCCAACTAAAATAATTATAAGCACTTCCGGTTTTCAGATGTCGATACCAACTTATTTATTTTAAATGGAATATTCTATATATTTTAGAGTTTTCGAAAAGAGCATAAAATTCTGAGGTAAAAACATGGATACCCTATGCCTAAACCCAGCCTTTTCAGAGATATTTGACATTTTAAAAAAACTTTGACAGGTGTAATGGTTTACAATAATCTTTATAACTTTCTTCGTGTAAAAGATACTCATTTGCCTTTTGGCACGCAGAAAGACCATAAGGGCTACGCTATACAATTTAAAGAAATTCAATAATGGTGTACCAAGTGTTTCATTTTTGACGTTACATCTTGTAAAGTTCAAACCGCGAAAACTTGCTTAAGTCAAATGGAACACTGCATTTTTTTACATCAAGTTATGTAAAATTAAATTCCTATTTTTCTGATATAATCAAGGAGTTTAAGTTACAACTTTTTGAAATAATTGCGATTTTCTTAGAAATTCAAGAATTTTTAATAAAAAATTTTATCAAATTAGCCATGATTAGAAATTAGTAATGTCAGTCATTCTCTTATGTCAAAAAATGCCACGGCGTTTAAATTACACCCACAAAGACTTTTTGAATTTGTTTATTATTTATGGAGAATGTGATAAAGTAATATCAAGAACTTGTAGAACTCAGAATTTTATGCTCTTTTCGAGAACCCTAAAATATATAGGTTAATCTATTTATAATAAGCAAGTTGCTATCGACTTGTGGTATAACCGGAAGTGCCAGATGCTTGTAATTATTTTAGTTGGATTGGCCACACTGCCGTTAGTAGCTTCTTAAATTTTCAAAATTTTCTGTTGCTTACTTTTCCCTATACCGATCGATGCAGTTCCTGGTAAGACACCCTGTATTTGTCTTAATTATTATCATTATGAATATTAATCATATTAATTATAACTTATGCCTATCGCCCAATATGGTAAAGCAAATGCGAACATAAATCTATTCAGGAGGTTGGATTCCCATTTCTATGAATTATGCAGAGTTTATTTATCTAAAATCTAAAGAACAAAAACAGAGGGGTTCCATAAATTTCTTATCTAAACAAACCTTAGAGATAACATATGGAAATCAAATAAAAATATTTATTTATGATCCTCATTCGTAGAAATGTTCGTATAGCTAAGTTGAACGTTAAAGGGTTGAAACGCTAATGTGAGTCGTGCAGCCTGGGGAAAAACGCGGAAATTTACATCAAACTTTTAAAGTCAAAAGCTTACTCAGGCTTTGCCGTACAATTTACGATTTAGTGAATGTTGACAAGTACTATGAATTTTAATTTATCATTAGTTTCCGTTATAAATATACTGGTTTGAATAAAAAGTGCAATACTAATAATTCGAATTTTAAAGTACTGGGTATTTCAAATTTTAATTTTTCAAGCAATAACGATAATGTACGATTCAAAAGTCGTTTTATTCAAGACTGGTACATTTTAACGAAACATTACAATAGTACATACGTGTTTCACAAAAAAGTATGTTGGACAAACTAAATGATCAGTTCAAACTAGATTCAAAGAGCATATGGCCAATCTCAAATATGGTAGAACAGATAAGTCTAGTGTTGCTCAATATGCGTTTGAGAACAACGATAAAATAGATATTAGCAATTTAAGATTAATAAGGAATGTACCACATACTATGCAGCTGTGTTTATTTGAGAGCTTAAAAATCACGAAATGTAAAAATAATATAAATAACGAGAGAGAGCCTATTTCAAATAGCCTGCTTTATTGATTAGTGGTTCACGGTTCACCGAACCGTGAGAATAGTTTAGGTATTAACAGGTTACATTGTTAGCATAAGATTAGTTTTAATCATCTCCTAATGATCCCAACTTGGTCGGCGAAACGAGCGTCGATTGCAGTACACAGTTTAAAATACGGTGTAAAATTTCACACCAAATTGACACCACACGGGGTACATATTGGGACACACCAAGTAGGTGTATATTAGACACCAATAGTACGGTGTAAAATTTTACCATTATTTATGTGTAAAATGTTCACACCTATGAATTGTAAAATTATACTTTATTTTTGATTAAATTATACACCTTATAATCGTTGAAAATGAAAATGCAAATTTTCTAAAGGGTGACATTCTTAAGGGATGGAAAACACACTAATTTTAAATAAACTACAAAAATGTGAAAATGTCATGTATTTTATTAAATGTAAATGCCACATTTCAGATAACTCAATTAATTGTACACTGTACACTATGGAGTACATTGCCATTGGAACTAAAAAACTTTAAAATGACATAACTAGGTATATTTGTCATTCATTTTCCGTAATAGATTTTAATAATCCAATCACTATTCTCATTCTTCTGTTTTCCTTTGTGTTCTACAGCTCACAGCACATAAACCGCCACTGAAGATAACATATAAAATATCTACCAAATGCACTAAGTCAGGGCACGATTCTGTGTATTGCAAAATCATCAACTGTTACTGATTGCTGATTATTATGCTTCAGATATTTGACGCATTCGCAGAAACGTAAAATCACACTACGCATGGTGTATAACATATGAAAATGTAGTTTTTAATATCATTTCTAATCCAAAAAATGGTAAGATTTACTCAATAAATGAGTGTACTTTTTACAATGTTGAATGGTGTTTGATTTTACACCAAAATGTGCAAATTTTCACACCACTTTTACAATATTTTTAGTGGTAAATGTGAACACCGTTAAATTTTGAACTGTGTTTATGGTGTTTTGGTGTTTCGTGGAAAACTACGTCAATGTTACCAGTATTGAGATGGGAAACCGGGATACATGTATGTTATACATAAGCTTGCGTTGGACTACGACTGTGTACGGTTGGTTACTTTGGCGGAGAGGTGTTTGGCATATGGTTCGCTAACCTGTCATACAAAACAATGTATAAAATGCATGCAAATCATCTGCGCGGTTTGCTACTACCTGCTAGTGATGGGATTAATCAAGCTATTTCAATAATTGATTATTATTAATCGAGATATTTTAATAATCGACTAACATTAGTAGCAGTAATTTTAGTAATTTTGGCGTTCTTGAATTATTTGTTATTTTTGTGCATTTATTTGTCATAGACTAAGTAGTACTTTTAAATTATTTCACACTAACAACTAATTTTCTTAACTACTAATATTAATACTATTAATTTTTAGAAGACATAATCGATTATCTCAAGATATTTAAATAATAGACTAATTCGATTATCGTATCTCGATTATTCCCATCGCTAATGCCTGTCCTTGTTAACGATTTTAAATATGCACCATTAATTTCGGTAGATACGGAACGTTCTTTACCCTTGTGTAAACATATTTACAGGGTAGCAAATTTACAAAAAAATATACACACACACGCACACACACACCCACCCACGCACGCACGCACGCACGCACACACATCCACAGATACACACACACACGCACCGACAGACACCATTCGGAAAAGAGTCAGAATGGATTCAGGAGGGTTCAAAGCGTATAAATCAATCAAAATCTCGAGGTTGAAAAAATCACGATTACTATACTTCCTTATATTAGATACAAGAAAGTAAAAAAAGATCGAGAACGTGTCTCCAATTTTTTTGTATCTCTTACAGTTACCGAGTTACCGTATACAAACATCGAAATATGCCCACCATGCTAATAAAATCTATTTTACAATAAATTTTCTCATGGCCTACTTAGAAAACTGAATTTTTAAATATTTTACACCAGTAACTAACTTTTTCCTAATATTGTGATACATCATTGAAAAGTAAATTAAGAGCACTATTGAACTATGAAAAAATCCAATATGGCGCCCGTAAGAAAAACAAAGTTAGTGGCATTAACTCAAAAAACAAATGACGATAGAAATTTGTTGGTAACGTCAACGAAAGCATATTAAAAAAGTGTTCTAATAATGTATTTATTAAAATATCACGAAACATCAAATTAGGCAGATACGGGAAGTTGTTTAAAATGCACCTTTACAGTTTTTTGAAAATATCTGGAAAACGGACAAAGTTAGGCTTAATTTAAAAACGACATCGAAACGGTCATAAAAGTCTTCAAAAAAGTTCCTATTTAACCGTTTCTCTATCTTTAATAATAACCGAGATAGCAATGCATGCACCCCCAATTTGGGACACAGTGTATGCTAATGTGAAGTTATAAGAAATACCTAGTGGTAGTTGAAAATTATTCACTCACTGAGTTTCATTCAAATATTTCTGCTACTTCCAAAGAAATTTAAAAAAAAAACAAGTGAAGTATATTCACCGCTGCGGTGAAGATACCATATAGATTTTCAAAAGACGGACAAAGTACATCGGATCGGTTCCAGAATGATTCCAATCGATTCCTTGGGTCCGATTACCTAGAAAACGATTCCGCTATTAAAAGTGCTTATAACGCCTTCGGGAATGATCGGAGCGGTTCGTGAATAGTGGGAATCGGTTCCTTGTGATCAATTTTATTGAGTCTTACGCTAATATGCCTATACTTGTACCAATTCGGTCAATATTTGGGGCATTTATTGCATTTCCAAAAAAAAAACAAAATTCTTAATTTTTTTTTGCCCCACTTCCCGTTCTCGGAACCGGCTTAAAATCAACAGGCATATGTATACCGTAAAGGTCTACCCCTGTTGCAAATTTCAAGTCGATGGGTCAATATTTTGAACAGATATCGCATTTCAAAAAAAAAAGAAATAAAAATTGCTTTTAGGCCGTTTTGCCCCACTTCGCGTTTTCGAAACCGGCTCCAAAACAATAGACATATGTAGCCCTTAGAGGTTGACCCCTGTACCAAATTTGAAGTCGATCGGTTAATATTTAGGACAATTATAGCATTTCAAAGGAAGGTAAAAAAATTGGATGTTGGGCCGTTTTTGCCCCACTTGCCGTTTTCGGAACCGGCTCAAAATCAATAGGCATATGTAGACCATGGAGGTCTACCCCTGGTAAAAGTTTGAAGTCGATCGATCAATATTTGAGACAGTTATCGCATTTCAAAGAAAAGTTTCCGGACTTCCGGAGTTCCGGACAGACGGAAAGTTTCTGGAAATCTCGAGATTCGGATAGATCCCAAATTTGAGGTCGATCCGATCAGCCGTTCTCGAGATACGGGGGCCCAAAGTCGCCGAGCATAAATGTATAAAATATATAGATTTTTTTGAGAAAATCTATATAACAAGAAATAAGGAACATTAAGGGTACATTTACAACCAATTCGGTACGGGCACAATCTGCTGGTGGATTGTAAATTGGGTTTTAAGCATATCTGGTTGAATGTATTTGTTTACAATGAAATTTGAAGTCGGCACGACCTTGAATTGCACTTCAGGTTTGAATTGGATGCTTGCAAATCGCAAATATTCAATTCAATTGCGGCACGAATTTCAAATTGCGCATGCGTATTACGACACAAATTTATTGTTTATATTTAAAGTCGGTTTGTGATTTGAAATTGGAAGATTAGATCTTTTAGTAAGTATTAGAAAATATGATGTTTTTAGAAGTTATGTTAAATAATTGTAATTATTTCATCAAACTGAATTTACATATACGTAATATTAAAAAATCTCAACAGATGGCAGCTTCTAACTCATTATAAATGACCTAAATTTTACCACGGCACAATTCACAATCCGTTAGTAAATTGTACCTGTAGCGAATGGATTGTAAATGTACCTTAAATTGGGTTTTAAGCATATCTGTTTGAATGTATTTGTTTATAATAAAATTTGAAGTCGGCACGACCTTGAATTGCACTTCAGGTTTGAATTGGATGCTTGCAAATCGCAAATATTCAATTCAATTGCGACAGGAATTTCAAATTGCGCATGCGTACTACGACACAAATTTATTGTTAGTGTTTAAAGTCGGTTTGTGATTTGAAATTGGAAGATTAGATCTTTTAGTATTAGAAAATATTATACTTTTAGAAGTTATGTTAAATAATTGTAATTATTTAATCAAACTGAATTTGCACTCACGTAATATTAAAAAATCTCCACAGATGGTGTAGCCTCTAACTCATTATAAATGACCTAAATTTCATCTCGGCACAATTCACAATTCGTTAGTAAATTGTACCTATAGCGAATTGGTTGTAAATGTACTTTAACATTGTATCGGAAACGGTCGTGATTTCGAAATAAGTCCAATAATTTTTACTTTTTCAATCAATTCTGGAGTTTTCCAGATTCAAGTTCGAACCACCTTGTATAAGATAAAAAATACTATCAATTAAATTAATTGCAATTAATAATAATCTTTTATGCATTAAAAAGTTTTCATTGATTATGTATGTATACCCCTTTACATTATTGTGTTTCATCCCTTTGCTTTAAAATGTGCTTGTTAAACCTCTTTAAGTTCGAGCCTGTTTCAAAAACAAAATTAGACTAGCAATCCTCAGATTTGTATCATTTGCAAAAGGGTATGTTACCTTTGTATGCATATTAAAGGGGTTATGACGTTAGTCAACCAAAGCAAATACACTGTGTGGATAATAAGGGGTTATTTATACCGCAAGGGGTCGCAGGATGAATACGTAAACCTAATATAATACTGCTAATATCCTTTAGCAACTCGAAAAGCTTTTTAAAAACTGTTTTAGTAACACTTGGTTGTGTGGTTATTTCATACACTTTACCATTAAATTAACGTAAAAAACGCCTTTATTTTGTTCAGTGTTTGTATATGACAAAGAATATGAATTAAGGTTAAATTTTGTAATTATCTAGTATGTCACGTACTTATGTTACATTTGCACAAGGAATTTGAGTGTTTACGTTTTACTAAATAAAATGTCTTAAAATAAATATTTATATCTTTTCTTTGAATATCATTTTAAGAGCTTTGCATAGACCTTAAGTAGTTCTTATTACATTTCTTCAATGAGTATTTTAAAATATGTGATTATTGCTATAAAGTAATTTTAGAAAACTCATTACATTTTCAATTTTATTGTTGGTATTCATTCATAAAATATGAAACCAGACAGGCCCTCTAAAAGCGGTGTAACATTTAAAACAGAACTAGAAGTTAATTTATGGAGCAGTTAATCTTTAGGGATGGCTTGGAAATGCCCTAATTGACAATTTAGTTGATTTTAAGAAAGGGGACGTTTCCTACTTTACCTATTTTAAAGCAGACATATAAACGACGTCTGTATATCTCAAAAGACCCCTTCAGACTCTAAAGGTCTGCGTTTTTTACTCTATGTATTTATTTATGTAATCACCTTCTGTGTTAATAATGCATATAGTTTTGAGGGTTTTATAAGTATAATTCTGCTATAATATAAAATTAAAAACCATATGATCCATAATTTGAATTTAAAATAGTTGTATTGAAAACAAGTGATGTTTACAGTTAGTTATTCCATTCCTTTACAATATAATCGATTCATTAATGCTAACAGTGAACTCTAATAGTATAGAGTTCACTGAATGCTAGGTGTATTAAACTTTTCAGGTATCACTCGTACTAAATCTATTTCTTATCTCGTGAACAAAGGACAACAAAAGGTTCTACCTGACTATCCCAAAGAATACTGTTAAACTACCGTCTTAATGATTTTATGGGCCTTGTTTATACTCAGATTTAAATATAAGTACACAAATAATACCAGGAAAAATAGGAGGTTACATGTATCTATTCCATGTGCATCTAGATTGTACTGCTTGTCTATGATATATAAATTAGGAAAGCCGGTCCATTACACCAACTAGTTTCTCTGTGATTAATTCCAATGATTTTATACCTAAGGTAAAGAATATCCAGAAGGTGACATTTTCATCTCCTTTGATGTTTGTTCATTGTTTCCAAGTGTTCCGATACCACAAACCTTGGACTATTTTATGGATTTACTTGCAACAAAAAAATCTCAGTCAAGATGTACTACATAGAGAATATATTCAACTCCACAAACTTTGCATGAAACAAAATTGTTTTCGATTTAATGCCACCATTCATGGCCAGTTTCTTCATAACAGATTCGAAGCAGAAGCAAAAGAAGAACTTGGGTATTGTTGGCATTGTTTAAAAATGCAGCTGTAAGTAATTGGTAAAGTGTAAGTTTAGTTGTTTAAATAATTAGGAATTAGGGTTTTTCCATCTAAAACCCAACTTTGTGTGTTGAGCTTTTATAAAGTAATTCTGCCCATCTTAGGTATATCTAGAACAGTTTGAGCTACTTCTAAAATCTTCTCTAAAGTAGGTATCTCTCTTTAGATTTTTATCGATCTGCATTTTATAAGGATGTGGTGATTGTTTCGATCGTTTCTCACAGTACCAGTACTCGTCGACTTTTCAATACTGCTCATGTTAGCACACAGCTCAACGGTTTCATCAACTCTGGGACTTTTTAGCTAGTTGTAAAAGTTTAATAGAAGTATTTTTTCGTTCACTGAAAAGAGACAACTAAATTCCAAAATAATATATTTGTCATATTTTAGATTATTGATTAATATTTTTAAAATATAACTAGAAATGACAATATCATTATCGACAAGGATGCGCCATTATCCGTCGCACCAATTAAATTAGATTACAGCATCCTGCTTTTCTTCTATCAATTCTAAATGTAAATTGTAACACAAAGTTAGACATTTATATTTGACGTACACAGTTTGATTCTGAAGTAAAATTTACAGAAAACGAAATCAGATACACCCTAAGAACTTTAAGGAAAATGTAATCATACTTAAGGAACCTATTTAGTTTAACATTTGAATACATTAATTAAGTAATTTATATAATTTAAAGGTAGTTCATCAACACATCAGAGAAGAACACAGGGAGAAACAGGCGTGCTAGAGCTAAAGGGACGGACTCTATAATTACAGATAGCGGCTTTCGAATAGGGTATTCCCAAGTCTGTTTGAAATATTAGTTCCAAATGTAAGGTGACTCGTGCGGTTTGGAAAGAGGAGGGTGTTGATTTGCTTATATGTAAACAAAACTATAGAAAACTCTCAAAACCCATGTTCTATCATAAGAGACAGTATGATTATTTGATTTGAGATTAAACTTAATAACAATTTCATATGAGTTTTTAAGGCTTAGAAATCAAACATAACCAAAAAACTCAGGCACTGATTAATATAGCGTGTTTACGTAAAAATCAGATATTTATTTAATAAGTATGGTAGATTCAGGGTCGGGCGCAATACCAATGCCATCGCGCGCTTGTTTACGATGACGATGACACGACACACTTCAGTTGTTATCTGTCGGTCGATGCATAGAGTACTAATAAATAATAAATAATGTTAAGCGTAAAGAGTAGAAAACGACCGTACGCTGATAAAGTGAATAAATTTTCGGTGAATTTCCGGATTTATTCTATGATGGATGTAAAATAATTTGTAAAGTTTGTGATCAAGACTTAACGTGCTGGAATAAATACGGCTACAAAACTCATGTCAATTGTAACCGGCATAAAAATAAAAAAATGGCATGTCTTCTTTGGAACCTCAGTTTATGTTTGATTTACTGTTAATGCTGATTGCCTGTGATGTTCCCCTGCGCATATTGGATAAACCAGCATTTCGGGAGTTCTGGAATAAATACAATCCCCAGGTGAATTTACCAAGTCGTTCATTGTTACGTAGATATGTACCAAGTGTTCGTGAAGACATTGTAAATAGGATTAAATGTGCATTAAAAAATACACGGCTGTGGTTATGTGTTGACGAGACGACAGATTGTAAAAAAATTCTATTTTAAATGTTATAGTACGTGTACTCGACCCTGTTAAGCCAACATATCCACTTTTACTAACTAGCAAAAGACTAACTGCGTGTATTGGCGAAACAATTACGCGGGTGGTGTTGGAGACTTTCGAAAAATTTGAACTGTCAACAAGTCAAGTGTTGATGTTTGTGACCGACGGTGCTGCGACAATGCGTTTGGTGGGCCGTTTTCTTCAAAGAGACGATTGTAGGTTTTTACATATTACGTGTAAAGTGCATGCGTACCATCTTGTAGCAGAAACGATTCGAAAATGTTTTCCAGAGGTAGATGCATTAATAACAAATACAAAAAAAGTATTTCTCAAATCTTCTAAACGCCTTCGAGCATTTCACACACTGTGCCCTGGTATTCCGGAACCGCCAGAGCCGATTCTTATACGTTGGGGAACGTGGTTGAAGGCAGCTTTTTATTATGCTGAATATTTTCAATAAATAAAAGCTGTGATACTACAGTTCAACCCTAACGAGGCTGCAGCTATTAAGGAAAGCCAAACAAGCTTTCAAGATGTTTCTCTTGAAACAGATTTAAAATCTATTTATAACAATTATAGAGGACTACACAACGCAATAGAAAAATTGCAAAAAACTTCCTTGTCGTTAGTGGAATCGCTGCAAATAGTTGACGACGTAAAAAAAATAGCTACAGACTATAAGTGACGCAAAAAATAAGCCCGTTATTGAAAAATTTGAGAGTGTATTATTACGGAAAGATTTACCAAATTAAGACAAATTTGTGATGGTGCATCTACAGCTGCTTTAAGTGAGTTCACAGAGTGTTTTACTTATGCCTGTATTACTTCCGTAGATGTCGAACGGTCTTTTTCAAAATACAAACATATTTTTTCACCACAGCGAACATCGCTTACTGAGACAACTGTAGAAACATATCTAATCCTACACAGTTATTATAGAAGTGCTCCAGTTTGTGATAACGACAACCAAGCTACTTCATAAATCTGCTTAAGAATGTGAGTTTTGTACATATTTTTATAAAGTGTACCAGTATTAATAAAATTTATTTCCATTTATTTTATTTATTTATTTATTTATTATTAGTTATCACTTAGATATACAATGTACATATGTGAACGTCATTTAACAGTTTAATAATAGCGTGCAGCACTAAGCTTACAAAATATAAGGGAATACATAAAAAAAGAATTTAAAGCGAACGAAATGGTACAAAAACACATCACAATATATAAAATATTTTTTTTATTATTGTACTTATTCAAGTATTATGATACGATGCATACCCAGTACGTCTCTGTAGGATTAATGACCTTGGCCAGGCTTATTAACAAGACATTAAATTTCGTTGCAGCTTGAACACTGGATACATTTTATAGTGCCATATTTAGTTTATCAACTATTTCAAACGGTTGCGATAAGAAGGAAGAACAATATTGCAATTGATTAATAGCATTTGTTAATATACTGCAGTTTTCTTGTATAGTGCGTAATTTTGCTGCGATTTGTGAATTTTCAAACTGTTGCTGACTTTCCTTTATAGATTTGGACTCTTTTGCGTTGAATTTGGAAACTACAGATTTAACTGCGTTTATAATAATAAAAAGCACCCAGTCAATTTCCCCTTCTTGTTAATATTGGTTGCAGAAGTTCACGACATGTTAAATTCTTTAATGTGTTTTGGAGATTTTCAAAAAACTTTTTTGTATTTGCAATTAATTTGTCGACATCCTAATAACTGCTTCGAATATGTTCTGCCAGACGGTTAAAGTCATGAAGTAAATAAGCACAAGATATTTTAAGTGATGTAACTGCTTTAATCATATACGCAACCCCTTCTGTCATTAATATTAAAATATTGTTATTCTTATATGTGCAAAATTTTTCAAATGCTTGTATTATTAGCTATTGAATTGCTTCAGCGTTGTTTTTCTTTGCAATATTTTACTTGTGATTAAATATGGCATCGTTACTTGATTTGGTGTTAAAATATGTACTACTTCCCTATTTTGTCATTTATTATATCCATACTTTCATCAACAGTTATTCATAGTAATTCCGATCGTTTGTCATTCTTAATTTGTTCTTTTGCATGATGAACATGACGTTGTAGTCCTTCCCTCATAGGTAGTGGCCACTTAGCTACCTATTCTTTCCAAAATAACCGAAAATATTCATAAGTACGTGCGGCGGAATGTTCCATACACAACATAAAAATAAGATTATGCAGAAACACCCAGTATAGAACCTGTAACTGACCATTTTTTATATAACATTTGCTTTTTATTATGTTAAAATTACTGAAATTTCGGCCCACAAATAAAGTACTTTATTACGACTCGTAAGGTAATTCAGAAAAACGTAAGAAATCTATGTATATGTATCACAAATAGCAAAGCTCTCACCTGCGTGATATTTTACAATAAGTATATCACCAACACGCATCGATGTCTTTCAAACAACTTTGGCGTGGACTCGTGCTGTATCTCCTACTCTGCCATTATCACCTGCAGTAAAAAATTCAATGGCAACGTTACGACTTTACTCATAAAATGTATCATAATATCATTAATTCATAAGTATATTTAATTAATTAAACAACATTAGTATAAAACAGTATTAATGTATTCTGTTAAATTCTCCTTTAGATGACGGAGAAACATATTTTTTTCTTACCCATAACATGACAAATAAAATACGATAAAATAGAGGTCCTCCTCAAGTAATATCCAATAACCATAAAGAAAGGGCCAAAGAGCTGATGTTAACCAAGATGTTATAAGTGTGATAAAACCACGCAATATCCCAAGATATCAGGTGGTGCAGACTGCACCACTGAAAGCATATGCTGGTTATGCATTCATACATCAAACTGGATATTTTCTGGAAACTCAATTTCCCCACAAGATCATTAGAAAAGTGTAGGGGAGAGTGGATAATGTAATGGTTTATAAATATTGACACCTTGAACCTCCTTACCAACAAAAATAGATTGAATTGAAAGAAATTATAGTAAATTTCAGATAAAAACAAACGTAAATTGACTTGAATTTAAATATTAATAAGAACAACCAACTGCATTTTGTTATTACATTACCTTCACAAGTAATGAGAGAACTTATTTTAAATAATGTAGCGTACTAAGATTAAAATTCTTCTAACGATTAAAAATCTCAAAGGAGACTCAAAAACAGTTTCATGAATGATTCTTCAACAATACTATGATAATAAAAATAATGAATAAACTATTCATAATTTTCATTATAGGTCTTGAAGTCTTGTGGAAATAGGTCAATCAAATCAGAAAAAACTACTTTTTTTAATTTAGTCGACATTTCGCTATATTTATTGCATCCTCAGGACTAGGTAAACTGTGATTATCTTGTTCATAATCAGTATTAAGTTAAACAAACGAAAACTGCTGCAAAACATAGGATGAAGTAAATACGACGTAAAACACACACACTTTCTCAACGACACACAGAAAATGATATGCTATGCGTCTTTTATGTTTTATATTATTTTTACTTTAACCTGCATTTTGTACCAGTTTTCGTACTTTACCAATAAATTTCACTGATTCCTTCAACTAAATCACCAGCCCAAGCGTCAATTCCAACTCTGATTTTATGCAGCTACAAATTAGGATGTGCAAATAGATGCACTGTTCAACAATGTACTCCAATTGCCATGGCCAGACCTGCGAGCGCAGACCCTATCGAAGACGATGATAACATCGACGCTGACATGCCATGATTTGTTTGATTTTTAATACAACAAACTGAGCTCCAGTGGATGAGGTCACTTAAAAATTCGCGCTAACAACTCTACCACAAGGGGACAATATCCAGCTCAACAATTTAAGTCCTACTTTTCGAGTAAATCATACACAAAAGCTGCGATAGGCACGTATGTAGCAGTGCACTTCGACTTACTCTCTAGGATTTATACAAAAACGACTTTTGAAAAAACCGGTTTTAGAATTTCATTATTTCAAAAAAAACGGTTAAACCGGTTTTTTGAATTTTTTACAAAAAAAAGAAATGTAATATAATTAAAACAGTTAAAAATATGTACACTTATAATAAAAGTTTTCATTTTATTTAATATTTATGAAACGACAAAAATATAACAAAATAAAGTACAGTATATTTTATTTTATACAAAATCCATAGATTTTTAAACCAAACAACTAAAGTAACTAAAATCCATACAAATTCGTACGTTTTCAGTAAAACTAGTTTACGTATTAACATTTTGAAATGAAATAAAATTGATACACATTCCTTCTCATCTAAACACTATTTAAGACACTGAAACTGTACTTTCGTCATATCTAGGTCAACAAATATACACAACGCTTTGTGTTTTCTATAAGCTAGAATTGAGGTATTTTGTTTAAGTATCTGATGAATAGGGCATTCTATTTATAAACAAAAATTTGGGAACAAGAAGGGCGTTAGGTACGAGGTTGAAACCCCTACCGCTATATAGTAGTGTTGAGCGGGTAATAGAGTATTCGTTACTCGCAAATACCCGAAGTACCGAATACCTGCTTTTAAAAGTAATCGTTACTTTAATCGTTACTCTCTTTAGGATTTCAAGATTATTTTCAATTTAATGAAAACATAAACAAGTGTGTATCCTGACTTCAAGACGACATAGGTATCTATTATTATTATTTGTTAGTAAAATGCTATTAATAAACACTCTTAAACCTATGGAAGAGCTTTGTTTATGTTACAAGTAATCATAATCATTAATCACTGAACTTTATTTACTTATACGAGGCGAGTGCTGTACCTATGGGATACGCAGTAAATATTAGGTAGGTATATACATACCTACTTCATAAATGTGCCTTAATGATTACAAAGTAACGATTACTATCCGTAGAAGTAACGAATACATACGAGTATTCAAAAGTAACGAGTATTCCCATCACTACTATATAGTCTTTAACAAGGAACCAATGAAATGTCTTTACAGAATGTAGATATTTCCAGCCGTTCATGAGTTTTAAGGAACAACATAGTGTGACGTTATCGCTAAAATTGGCTGGTGTAAAAATATAACTCTTTTTCTTTTTATCATAAGTTGTCCGATCGACCAGTGCCCGTTGTGTCCCTGGCTCCATGAAGGACGAAAATGCTAAGAAAGCACTTAGGCCTTCACCTCCTAGAGCTACATAGTTCATCCTCACCTTGTCCGATGATCCAGATGACAATGTGTCAATTGACACTTTGTGTACTGGCAGTTAATCCCAAGTCACAGAATATCCACACAGTCCCTGACAGACCGATGACTGCCCCCGAGGGTGCCAAGCTGGCGAATAAAGAAGACGAAGTCAGAAGAGCGCCAGGAGAGGCCCTAGCCACCAGGATTCATCAGCCAGGACCCGGGAGGTTGGCCGACATCTTCGGCACCGCTCACGTTTGTGAGTGGGGCCGTTCGTAAAGTAAGCTAACCGGCCCTGCACGAGGCCGGTCCAGGTCCACAGCGCAGCGATGACTAGGGTAAAAAGGCAATAGTCCTGCCTGGTCCTAGCATCCTAGACCGACATCAAGCCATATGGATATTGGCGCGCATAAAAGCCGTCGCTGATAATCTCACCTCCGTCCTATCTCTAAGGATAATAGAATGTTTTAAAAATGTTTTCTTACAATGTTTAACCGCGTCGCAAGTCACCGAGGTAACTCCCAAAAAATCATATGATTTTGTGTTGAGTTAAGAGAGACGAGGCACTACAATTTATAGTGAAATCCGAACCACATCTAGGGCATCGATAGTTCAATTCCATCTTAATCCGAAACAGATTACCAATAAAATTACTTACTCCGGGATGGATTCGAACCATCTATATTCGGTAGCGAGTGAATAGTTATAAGTGCTTTACCCATTCAGCTACCATGCCCTTGTTTGGGGATTTTCATATCAAACATTCGCCTGACTCATGAAGTATAATTTTAGACAGAACATTTACTACAATATGCCTTCGCCCGAGGCGATTTCAAGTCAAAATGTTAACGTTTTTAACGAAATAATTTACTAATTTTTAAACGTTAATTTTAGTGTCTAAGACCGGCTTTTTAAATTTAAAAACCGGTTTTTTGAATTTTACACATTTATAAAAAAAACGGCTTTTAAACCAGGTTTTAAAAAATTTGTAAACCCTATTATCCTCGTCTGCGAACCGCATTTGCGCGAGTACTTTTCATACTTAGCGTACTTGCAGAAAATTAAGCAGCTCAATAGATAAATGTGCTAAATCGTACTTGGAGGTAGTTCTTCTAATTTTAAAGTATGAATCTAACACAGTGAGTGAAAGAACTTGCTTTTCTTTTAGTTCTACCTTCAACAATGTTCCTGTCAAGTTTCAAAACTTTATAAATTTTTCCCCTAATTACACCTAATTTCTCTGGACTATATGTGCAAATACAAATTAGTATATTAAAACTATACCTAATTTCTATTTAAAATTTACCTTATTGTGTAATTCAAAACACGTCTGCGATAAAAAAAATTTTGTACATAGACTAATATTACATTATATTAAAATCTTTCCGGTTCCGGTCTCCCCCGCATTGCTTTTACACAAAAGCCTACAGACCTAAAATCAAGGGGCTCTTCGTGAGGTTAACTACGCCAAATTGAACCGAAGGGATGCAAGTAGCAGTCCCCCTTTTCGAGGGTCAAAATGTCTTTCTTTTCGCGGCTTTTTATAACCGATGCCACCCTACCATATTAAGCTGTTTTACTCATACGATGGTCATCCACGTGCCTTATCTCGGTAGATATAAAGAGCAGTTTAGTGTAGTTTTAGGGTTCTCCTGCTTATAAAATACCAGGGAAATCACATCAAAGTTCAACCTGCGTACGTGGCTATACATTATGATGTTTATGTGACCCAAGCCTTAGATCAGCAATGTTTTCTTTTCAGGAAGACCTTTTATTTTGCAGTTCACTGCGGTTTACAGAATTCAGGAATGGTATTGAATTATGTATGAAAAGGGAAATGATTAATGATATATCTTGGTGTTTATATTTAGCTAATAATTTGAAGAAAAATGGAGGCATAAATAAACTTCTTATCGTAGGATATGACAGAAAGGATTTACTTATAAATGGCATCCTAAGTATAAGAAACATTTCGAAGTAAACTTTTTCCATCGAGTCCTACACAAGAAAGCCTGAACAGATAGAGGCGTGTAAACTTTTTTATTCCAAAGTGGACATATTAATAAATATACTATAATTTGCTAGGAACTTTAAGAAATATTATACGAGCTGAACATTTGTTTCTGTATATACGTGATAAGTTTAATTTTATTTCTAAAAAACTAGATCATTTCCGATAAGGAATCGAACCTATTATTTCTACCTGAGGAGATAGAAAATTTGCTACACATTATTTATAACATGTCATGTACAGGTTACAGTGAAAGCATGAATTTGAATGTCAGTAATCACTAATGACAGCTGTCAATTACTAGTTATGCTAGTAAATATGATACTTTTATTTACCAATTATTATAGACATAGGTTTTGTAAATTTTGCAAGTCATTGTATAAACATAGAAACGGACATAAAAAGACTGAAACAAAAAAAGCAAAAAGAACATAACTTGTATATAGTATGTATTCATTCAATAGAAATTGTCGATAAAGAAAAAACATTTAATGTAATAATAAGAACAAGATAATAAGAAAATAACAAAATAATTAAAATTAAATGTATAGTAACAATAGAGATCATTTCAACCGTTTTAGAACACATGCACTAATTAGACTTTCTAGAAACTCATTTATGCCATAACAGTTTGTAAGTAAGACTTTTATTTCAATATTATTGTGTGCTGGTATAGTTAATTATTATTTCGTCTAGTTTCGTATGAATGACGGCCCGCGATTACATGAAAGTTGTTAGAATTATTTTTGTGATATTGTATCAAATAAATTTCAAAAAATCTGACATGTTATTGCTTGATATTTATGCATATCTAGGGAAAAAATGATAATAATAAAAGAATTATTGGGTAGTACAAAAGCATTCGTCCAAACCGAACATGATAATAATAACACCGGCACACACACACAAAAAAAGTTGTTTGTACATTTGACGCCACCTACCTCTCGACATGTATTTCGACCCGCTGAATCCGAATTTGAAGTCAGCTTGGACCGTACACTCTCAAATATCGAGTAAATTGAAAAACCGTAAAAAATAGCGAAAATTGGGTGTTTCGGTAATAAAAAAAATTTTGTGGATCTAAACCAAGCCTAATTTTTATGTATTTCGATCCGCTGAATACGAATCTAAAGTATATTTAGACCACAAGCCACAAGAATTGCTAAAAATGGCAAAAAATTGTGATTATGTTGATGAACAAAATTTTGTAGACCTGGATCGAAGAGGATTTTTATGTAATTTGATCTGCTGAATCCGAATCTGAAATATATTTGGCCCATTAATCCCTCAAAATCTCAAAAAATCGCAAAAAACCGATAAAATAGTAAAAAATTGCAGTTGAAAAAATTGAAAAAAAATCTATGAAACACGATTAAATACGTTTCTTGTATTTTTTTATGCATAAAATACAAGTTTAGAATCTGAAAATGTGAAAAATTGTAAAATCTGTAAAAAATGACGTATAAACAGAATGAAAATTTTGTTCATCAACATAATCACAATTTTTTGCCATTTTTAGCAATTTTCGAGGGTTTTTACAATTTACTTAGATTTAAAACGGCTTATGGTCTAAATATACTTTAGATCCGTATTCAGCGGATCGAAATACATAAAAATTAGGCTTGGTTTAGATTCACAAAAATTTTTTATTACCGAAACACCCATTTCGCTATTTTTTACGGTTTTTCAATTTACTCGATATTTGAGGGTGTACGGTCCAAACTGACTTCAAATTCGGATTCAGCGGGTCGAAATACATGTCGGGAGGTAGGTACAAACAACTTTTTTTTTTGTGTGCCGGTGTAATAAATACCTATAGATTTTTATATTTTATACTGACATTCTTATCTGAATGTACTGGTTTAAAAGTTTAAGGCATATAATGAATAAAAAAACAAGACTTTCAATACATTTTATCATAGAAAATATTAAAACAACTACTCAGTCTAGGAGCAAGAACTGCATTGAATTAATAATAGTGTCTTCAGTATTAGAAGCAAAAAAATATTGAGATTGAAAAAAAATATTAACTGATCAAAAAGGAAAAATTTTACAGTCAAGAAATGATTGCCTCCAGTTACAATACTAGAGGTTTTCGTTTTTTATATTGTAACTGGAAAAAAATTGATTGTGAATATTTTCCATTTTGGTATTAATATATTTTCAATCTCAATATTTTTCTGTTTCTAGTACTGAGGATACTGTTATTTAATTCAATGTAGTTCTTGCTCCTAGACCGAGTACTGAGTAATTGTTTTAATAGTTTCTATCATAAAATGTATTTGAAGTATTGATTTTGATTAATTATGTGCCTAAAACTCTTATCCCATCACATTCTGATAAGAATGTCAGTATAAAATATAAAAAATCTATTGGTATTTATTATTATAATAATACATTTATTCATCCCATTAATTACATAACAATTAAGAAAAAGAAAAAATAATATATTTACAAATATGGGGTGAAAAGGAATGTATTTAATGAACTGCCAAAGCAGCCAAACATCTTCCATACATCCTTCGAATGGGGCGTAGCAAAAGAAAAAAACATAAGAAAATATTACCATGTGATAAATAAGAAGTATTTTCTGCTATGCCCCAATTAAATAATATATTATATTTTAAAACAGTTAAAAACAAACTAAAACAAGAAAAATCTTTTAGAATAATTGCTTAGTTTTTCTTTTAAATGTCGAAATTGGCATGGTTTTATAACTGTAATCAATTTGATTATACAGTTTTACTATATTATAAGAGAAGGATCGTTCATATAAGGTTAATTTAGGATGGAGCATGGAGAGTATATCTTTTCTTCTAATATTAATGTTGTGTATATCTGTGCGAAATCTAAGCTTATTATGTAGATATTTTGGTGATTTCAACATGATCAGCCTATGAAAAAAACATACGGAATGATGCTTTCTTCTATTCGACATATTAAGCCAATTTAATACACAGCTTGTAGGTAACATGATCCCGCTTTTATATACCGTATATAAATCTAATACACGAATTTTGGACTTTTTGAATTCTGTAACAGTCTTGTTTATCAATGCAAAATTCATACAATACATCACAGTAATTTAATTGCGACAAAACAAGAGATTCACATAAAGATGTTCTTAATTTTTTGGTAGTATATCTTTGCTTATGTACAGAATTTTTAGATTATAATAAGCCTTGCAGATCATGTAACTTACTTGTTTCTTGAATCTTAAATTTGAATCAATAATTACTCCTAAATTTTTTACTTCTTGCACTGCTTTTAGTAATTCATCCCCAATTTTCAATGACATACTATCTTGTAAATTTTTTACTTCTTGCACTGCTTTTAGTAATTCATCCCCAATTTTCAATGACATACTATCTTGTACTACTTCCAAAACAGCCTTTTTGCCAAATACAATTAGCGCCGATTTGCTAGAATTAATATACAAAGAATGTCCAGCAGCAGCTTGACTTATGTTTGATAGGTCTAAATTTACCTCATTACTAGCTTGCTGGATATCACTGGCGTTAAATGAGTAGTATAACTGAGTATCATCTGCATAGAAGTGATATTTACAATAAGTAATATAAGAAAAAAATTGCATGTGTATATAGTATACAACAGAGGACCCAATATTGAACCTTGTGGTACTCCAGTTGATACTTCAAGCATTCTAGATGACTCATTATTTATTACAACCCTTTGTCTTCTTCCTGTTAAGTAATTACTCAATAAGTTAACTGATTTTTCAGCAATTCCTATAAAATGTAATATTGAAATTAAAATATCGTGGTCTAAGGTATCAAATGCCTTACTGAAGTCAAGAAGAATAAGGGCTGTAACTTGGCCTTTATCAGTAGATGCTATGATATCATCACTAATATTCAGCAAGGCCGTGAGGCAGCTGTGCTGTGGCCGAAAGCCAGATTGGTATATGGGTATTATTTGTTTATTATTTATGTGCTCTCTAAGTTGAGTCTCTATAATTTTTTCTAATATTTTTGAGAGAACCGGCAATACACAAACCGGTCTTAGATTTTTTAACTCAGTTACTTCATTACACTTAGGAATAGGTTTTACTTTAGCGATTTTCCACTGATTTGGAAAAACACTATTTTCTAAGCAATAGTTTACAATATGTGTTATAATGGGGACAATATAAGGACAACATAATTTAATAAACGTAATATTAAAACCATCATCACCAGCCGCTTTAGAAGAAATATTAGATATTATTTTACTCACACAACTATCATTAACCGTAGAGAAGCAAAAATCATTACCATTATTATCTTTAGTATTGCTTTTATAGTAATTAATTAAATTAAACTTATTATTGTTTTGTAACTTTGGTACAGAGTTGATGAAATAATCGTGAATATTATCTGGGTTTTGCAAGGATTGCGGAATATCAATATTTTTTTTATAAATTACATTAAGTTTTTTTAGTTCAGCCCATGTCTCAGATATGTTACTATTTTGTACTTTGTAGTTGAGGTAAGCCTTTTTCTCTCTTTTGACCGCTATATTTATATATTATCATGTTTGGTTTGAAAGAATGCTTCTGTAATACTCAATAATTATTTTATTATTTTTTTCTAAATATATCAAGTATATATTAAGAAAAGGAAAGTACTTTCTCTCCGGCAGACTTTGGTCTACAAGTATTCCTTAGATTTATGTCAAAGATCAGTCTTATGATTCTTTTTTTGAATAATGAAAAATCTGTTGGTCATTAGCCCTACTCCAGATCAGATTATTGAAGTATATGTGAGAATACACTAATGTATAGTATACCTCCATGAGTCCTGAGTCATTTAAAGTTGCTTATAATTGAAGTATGGCAAAGCATGTCTTATATAACATTTTGCACACATGGATAAAATGAGATTTCCATGTCAATGTTTCATCAATATATGTACCTAAGAATTTAGTTTGCCCATCAAAAGAAACAAAAAAAATCTGCTATAAGTTTTCTAAGACAAAAATTTTAAAGTGCAGTCTTGTCCTCGTTCAATATAAGGATATTAGGTTGACACCAGGTATTATCAAGTACAGTTTTTACTTTCCAATCAATTTCTTCAGCAGAATCAACGCCAATGCGCAACTAGTGTCATCAGCGTACATAACCGTCAAAGCATCTTGTACAAAATTAGATAAATCATTAATACATGTCATGAATAATAGTAGCCCTAAAATAAAACCTCCCAAATTATCTATATTCCAATATGGAAAACGTAATTTTCTGTTCGTTTAATATCAAACGTATTGGCACACGTCATTTGTTATTTGCACTTCAAATACTGTATAAAGACAGTAACACTGACGTAGTTTTCCACTAAACACCAAAACAATATATACTGCACTCGACGCGCGTTTCGCCAACCAAGTTGGCATAATCTGGAGATTCTATACTTATGCTAACAATCTATCCTATTTATACCTAAACTATTGTTCATTGAACCATTACCCACTAACCAATAAAGCGGGCTATTTGTAAAGGCCCTCTGTTACTATTCATACTATTTTTACACTTTATAATTTCCAAGCTTTCAAATGCATCCAGCTGTCTAATATTTGTTGCATTCCTAATTAACTTTAAATTGCTAATATCTATTTTATGGTTGACAACACTAAACTTATCTGTTCTGCCATATTTGAGATGGGCCATATTATGCTCTTTGAATCTAGTTTGAATTGATCCTCTAGTCTGTCCAATTTATTTTTGATTATAGCCCTTACAGCTAATTTCTTAAATCCCCGACTTTTCGTTTGTTTCAATTTTGTCTTGGATTGCCTAAAAGTTGTTGTAGTTTGTTTCCCGATGAATGAACCACTGTCATACCTACATCTTTAAAAATCGTACCAATACCAGAGGTGAATCAAGGATCGAATGAAATCAATCCAAATCTCGGATTTTCTCTTTCATTTTGAAAGGTCGAGGAATTTTGAAGCGACTCTTTAAACTTTCGTGTCCTAAATATTTTATCAATTAAACTTACAGTATATCCATTACTCGCTGCTACATAATCAATGCCTTTTCTTTATCAAATCTCTCCTTATTGAGAGGGAAGCTTAATAGACGATGAACTAGAAAATTAAAACTCCCCATTTTGTGTTGAGCACAATGGTGAGAGTCCATAGGGATATATCTTACAGTACTGGCATCTTTTCTGTATATGGCAAATTGTAACTTATTTTCACTATTTCTGATTATTAATACATCTAAAAATGGTGGTTGACCAGAGTTTTTAATTTCATATGTGAATTTAACTGACGCAAAATGACTGTTTAATTTAGATATAAAGTTTTCAATATCAGCAAGCTTCTCTGACAATTGCTTTAGAGGAATCAGGAAGGTATTGAATTGAACTTTCAACACTGACAACAATCTGATCTAAAATGCCTTCAGAGGCAGGTAAAGCAAAATTTAATTCCTTGTTAAGGAGATCAATTTCTTCTTTATCAAACGACTGTGAGGAAAGATTTTCTACAATGCTGTGAACTTTTGTGGAACGCTTTCTTTTGACGTACTACCGATTAATCTTTTGAATTTTTTATTTTGTGGCAACATTTCCTTAATAAATTTCGATAATTGATATAAACATGTGCATCTGAAAGTCACACCATTGTTCATATTCTAAATTATTTAACTCATAGATAAACTTTTTCTAAAGTCCATATGCTAGTAATTCAAGCGTACTTCGTTTATTGTACAGATACTTAATTTTTAAATCCAGCGATTTCTGCTATGCAAACGTTGTAACTTTATCTGCAATGTGTGAAGAATTTTAGCACTAACCTTATGATACAGATTCAGTTCCGTTTACCGTGCAGTCATCGTAGTCCTGGAGTGGGTTGGAACCTTTGATGTGAAAATAACACTGACGTAGTTGTCTACGAAAGACCAAAACACTATATACTGCACTCGATGCATATTTCGCCAACCAAGTTGGCATCATCTGGAGATGATTAAAACTAAACTTATGCTAACAATCTACTCTATTTATACCTAAACTATTGTCATGGTTCGCCGAACCGAAACAGTTCGGTGAACCGTGACCCACTAAACAATAAAGCGGGCTATTTGGGATAGGCCCTCTGTCACTATTCATACTGTTTTTACACTTTATGATTTCCATATGAATCCTTCAGCCCCTAGTGTTATTTGGAATTTTTAAAGGAGTGATTCGAACGGAAAGGGTTGAGGGTGTTGAATGTATTGTGCCTCAAAAGTTACCCGCACCCCCAAAGGAAAAAAAATTGCGTGTTTCAGAATTTACTAAAAAACATATTATCCCTCCGATTTATTTGGAGTGGGGATATTTAATGTAGTTGAGACAGACTGTATAATACATTATTTTCTTTTGAAACGGCTGTTTTTTATAGTAAATACCTATCGTCAAATTTCTCACGTTTAAAAAAATATTGTTATAATTATTAGTAATTAATAATTTGATAAAGAATGTAAACAGTTTAACTAAATTGAATTATTAAGTTGAGTATGAGTTTTGGTTCGTCTGGTAAATAAATATTTAAATACCATAAATTGAATACATTATATCCGCTAAAATTATTTCATCATCTTTACAATTCTGTATGTAAAATAATAAATGTATCATTTTTTCTGCGGTTTTCAGGAAAAGAATAAATGTTTTAGCTTTACCCTGTTTTGAAAATCCTGGGGGTATAGATATCTTCATTTTCAATTAAGAGAGCGGTATCTCCTGAGATATGCCTTTATTACACTGAACTGACTTTATTCCCCTTATCACCATTTCAATCTCATTAAAAGTATTAAATTTGTTCTGTAATGAATTTTTATTCATTTTCCACATTCTGATATTCTTTAATGTACCTAACTGTACGAAGTCACGCAGTGTTTTAGTACTGAAAACAAAAATTTTCATTACATTACTTAAAAACCGCTTGGATGTAATTATAATGCAGCCATAAGGAAAAAGGGTAACACTGAAAACATTAGGAAACTTGGTTTAGCATCATTCGCATACCAGTTGACTGTCCAGCACAGCCTGGAAACTCGCCGCATTCTTGGAAAATAAGTGGTCAATATTCCATAAATAATCAAATCCAGTCAGTCTTTTTAATATCTCATTAATAATTCACTTACAAAAAGTCCCATATCTACGTATTACCACAAGTCAGTTTCATGCAAATAATTAAATTGAAAATGAAATTTTGAAACCTAATAAGACTATCTGCAAATTGTTTTTTTTATGATTTCCATACGACCAAGATCAACGATTCCTGATCTAGAACTTAGAGCAGCCAGCAAAGAACGCTTGATAAATAATTGTTTCATTTCTTAAACAGAAAAATATATTTGTTTTATGTTATAAATGTATCCTAATAATAGAAATTTTTTTTCGACTAAGCACATTTCTATTCGTTGTCTTTTATACCAAGCCCCAGAGTGACCTCTGATAGGAATCAATGTCTCGATCAAAGGTCGATAGAAAGGGATGTGGGAGACAACACTAGAACGTATAAATCATTGTTGATATTTACATTTTTTTGCATCATTTTTCTAGAGGTCGCACGAGTCTTGTCAGGTACGGAGCCAAGTGCCAAAATATAGCGATCATTCCCTGGACGAATATGGGTTTCAGTGCTTTGTCAAATCAACTGCTAAATCAAGGTTTAACTTTGCTTCGTTAGAAAATAACATTGCAAGTTTCTTTTGTGTTTTTTATCAAATACAAACTAGGCTTTGAATAAAGTTCAATCCATAAGGGTTGGAAAATTACAATAAATGTATTGTTACTCATTGAAAAAGTTTTTTCTAATAACGATACCGTGCAAGTGCAAAAAGTAGTGGAATTCTCATTCCTGCAGGAATTTTAGGCTACGTGTTCAATCATCTAGGCTCTAAGCCTCAGTGTGAACAATGTGAGAGAAGAACATTGAAGTTGAGTTACTAGAAGTCGATGCTTAAGGTATTGAATTGATGACAGTAATTTTCCTCGCACTAAAATTGATGCGCTAAAATCAGACTTTGAATGTGAAAGCAAAGCTGAAAGAGATAGGGGTATGGGAATAGTAGAATACTGAAATAAATACATAGAGAAATTAATGTGGAACTGCTGATTTCTGGATGATCTAACTCGGAAACTATTGGTCGTTCGATGGTCACAGAAAGCGAAATTTGTAGAAACCATTCCAATATGATGACGATTTTCTGTATTAAAAAGTAAGATAATCATAAATTGATTTTCCTCATATTTTTTTCAAGTTAGTGGTCACTTGCCGAGTTCTATATTGTACAAGCAACTAATGCTATATTTAACACTGACTGACATCTTATAATTTAATATTTTCTTTATTGCTTGCAGTGACACTTGCGTTATTAAAACATTATATGACTTACTGATCATAAACGGAACTACTGAAAAGGTAATTTTGGCAGGTAAAGATAACAATATAATGAACAAATTAATTTACTAAAGCTGATTTTAAAGGAGACCGACAACTCTTGCTTCCCGCTCAGAATAATGATTGCTCATGTCTATTGAATTGTATTTTTAAATCACTTTAATGGTATCAGTTACACACTTAAACATACAATCTAATACATTTCCAATTGAAATAGTCAATTATTTCATACAATAGTTATAACGGTATGATAATATCTCAATGTGTGGCACTTGTATTAACGAACAATGCTCACCAGAATATTAGTGTAGATTTAATTTCGATGAAAAGAAATCTAGAGCCGCCTGCGAATAGTTAAGAACCATATTAAACTGTAGTTTAATGTAGCCGCATGTCACACAATTTAAATTTATATCTGATAAAATTTCAATATGGTCCAGCAGCATGTCATGCGACGTATGGGCTGCTCTCAGAGAAGCTGACAAGACAACAATAGCTCCCTTCATCCGTTATTTCGCACAACAAAGCTATGAAGTGATATTGGAAATAGAATATTTCGCTCCGATACACTCTTTCAAGCCGTCAAATGTAAATAAGGGATGTAACTGATGCAAAGGGTTGTAGGATTAAAACGGAGAATTAGTTTGACGCGAGTACAGCGTCGCTGTATTTAAAGACTGTTGTGGCTTTAGCATATGCTGAGGAAGCTTTATTTCGCACGGAAGCTTAATTAATATTCAATTTATCTCGCTCTCCTTGCTACGTTTATTATCGAAAAACAGTTCACCTTGAAAGGGGCCGTTAGTTGAGTTACAGGCACTGCAGAGGTGTAATTCGCAATATAGAACTTATTTGTTATCTACATTCTGCAGAATAACTAAAACATTTTAAAATGTTCTTCATTTGGTTTGAGACTGGTGCGTCCCTCCATCTAGCCGCCGGCCCCGGCTCAAATCCGGGCCGATATTCTTTTTTCTTTTTTAACCGGAACAGCTGTTTTTATATTTGATATCTATTTAATATATTCCTTTGACGCATCACATAACACTCATGACATGACAATCAGTTTTATTCAAGAATTTCTCCATTCTCAGATATCGTACTATTTATTCGATTATCTTTAAAGTCTCAGCCGCTTTTCAAATTCCAACATCCCCCCCCCCGTCCAATTTCTGGCATAACACAAGTAGCTGTTGGTGCACTCATTGCCCGGTAGCTCAGTTAGCAGGTCGTGAAAAAGGGACAAGATTTATCTGAGTTCTCACCAAAATCTAGTCTGAGCGCCAAGACTTTTGCAAGTACCAAGTAAGTAAAAGTTTACTTTAATCGATGAAGATAACGTTTTCCCTTGAATTCAGTTGGGAAGGAAGTAGAATAAAAAGATATTATTTGATAGAAAGTACAATAGACGCTGGTATGAAGATACGTACAATATTTACATTGGCTCAGATGGCCTCTTTTAGTTAAAAAATATAGTTGTGGTTGAAGACCAACAAAATAATCAAAAAAACATTATATGACGTTCTGAGAAATAAAAAAAAGATAACCGATCTCTTACAAAAAATTCTTCTGACCAACAATAAACTTTCATTGGGGATGAAAATCTTATGTAACTTTAAATAGGTTAGTCCTGCGAAGAAGCTAAGTTCTGAATGGGTTCGATGTTAGTTTGAATCGCCACTGTCAGTACTGCAGTTACCTTTGAGACAAAATGCCAAATGTATAAAATATCCTTTTCCTGCTTCACTCAATATTTAATGATCAGTTCGATTCACTAGTTATCCTATTCTCTTGGTCCAGGTATTTACATAAAAAGGGGAGAGTTTTATGAGATCAGTACTATAGGCAAAACAAGTAAATTAAGATAAATACGGTACAATATTATTACTTCAAAGGTAAGTTAAATCAATATAGCAACTTTTTAAATAATGATGATCATAAAATTACACGATAATACCAGAAAACATACAAATTTTACCAGACCGCTGAACTACAGGTGTTGTCTTCGTTGCACTACACTAGTAAGAAGGAAGTAACACCGTAGTGTTGTGCTACCTAAAGTCGATTATAGTTTGGAAAGAGACAAACATTTGAGAGTACAGTATGAGCAATAAAGACAAATAGATATTTAAGCATTTTTTATAAGTGCAAAAATCTACCAAACCAATTGTTTCAGTGGCGCCATCTGGACTAGACTGTCAGAAACAATTTTTCGCGGAAAACTACAAACTGGAATCAAATGGCTTGCAATTTCGTTACAAGCTTGTTCTGAACGTAAAATAAACCTTATATAGTACGTATTTGTATTTTACTTTTCTTGAAAACATGGTTTTATCTTCATGTTATTTATACTATTACGCTTTTCTTTTTTTAATTCTGATTCTTAAACCAATGGTCCATCTTCATGAAGAATCTAAAAGCCGTTTTCTACATCGTGGGGTAATGTTAATTTTTGTTATTCTTGTGTTAAGAAAATAATTTATAAATTCGGCGTATTTTACTGAAATTCAAAAAGAAAGAAAACAAAAGGTTCTGGTCCAACCGCACTGTGGCTGGTCACCTTCCCAAACTACACATCTTATAATTTCGTATGACAGCAGTTGAGGCCCTAAAATCCAAACCTCAACATCTAAACCTGGAGATAATTGCCACTTTGCACGAAGACAGAATAGTGTTAGAAGGGAATATTAGTCGGCAGGGTCCATCAGCTAGGACCAGAGGAGCTCTGACGAAATCGCTCACACCATCCGAATATGCGAATGAGTTGAACGAGAGAACAGGCCCACCCCTTATCTAGGTCTACAGCGATGCATTAGATGTAAAGAGCAATAATTCTACTCAGCTCCTGTAATTCCAGATCGCTATAACCCTAAGAAAACTGGTGTGGCATGTATCAAAAACAAAAAATGTATTGTAAAATGTATCCCCTATTGCAACATTAACTGCTAAATAATCTAATAAAATACACTTCTAACACGAATAAATACAAGATTTTGTTACCCCGACAAGCACAAGATTTAATATTAGGCCTCCGGGTATCATTTTTGGGTCAAACATTATTCCACTGGTGCATTGGATGCCAATATAATTAAATGATTTTTGATAATTATTTCAGTTTGCTGCGTCTGTGTGTGTGAGTGAACGTATATTCAATGAATTAATCAAATATGTTTGACCAGTTAAAGCTTTCCACTAATCGAAATTTTAGTTTCACCAGGAAATTGTTATTGCCTTTGTACTTCTGCGAAAATAACATCAACTAGTATAATTAGCGGTTTGATTAAATTGCCAGATTAATTTAACTACCACTATCATTCCGCAAATTTCGATAACGGTGTTTATCAAAGTTGGTAATTAATATGACTGCTTTTTCTCTTTTTTTTTAAGAGGTTACATTACCTTTGTTCTCATTTCTTTCTATGTAATAAAATGATTAAGATTATTCCTTTGTTTTAAAATATCATATAACTCTTATGGCTTAAATGATTCACCGACATAATATTTATCACACTCATCGATTTAGTTGTCGGTAAGTCAGACAGAAGCTCTGCCTCCCAGGTGCCCCTCAAGGAACCAGTTTGGAGGTTCTGTCGTGATGCACAACCAAACGGATAGAAGTAATAACACAGATTTGTAAAATTATGATAACATTTTGGTTTTATAAAGTCGCATTTTTACATTTTGTTTTTTATAGAATTGAGAAGTTACCAGTCATAATCAGCCGCTGATATTGGTCATGTAAATGGCACGAAATACTATACAATTAGTTCCTTTAATACATAATTGAAGTGGAATCGGAAGTAAATTGTCTGTAATGACGATGATTATCAACAAATCAATCTTCCCGAAATTATTGAGACGAGTATTATATACAGTTTTGTAAATATAAATTATATTTCTTACGGTATATTCCAAATAACTTGTGTTTGAATAATGTTCCATAACTGCCTCACAGGGAAGGCTCTATTTAATAAAAATTATACAGTCCATTACGATCTAGTGCAATATAGAACTTTCCCGTAGCCTTTAAATGCAAATTTAAATTGGAACATCCTGTTTTTCCTCGTGATTCCTGACTCTATTAATTTAAATCGCCGTAAGTTTTGCATCGTAAACTGACTTTGAAATATGGCTTTATAATTCATTAAATCAAACTACATAATGACAGACATATGAATATAACCGAAGATTAAAGCCAATTACAGTGGTTCATTGCTATTTGTCACGATATATGACTGTAAAATACAAAGTGACATAATTCCAACTCCATACTTACTTATAACAGGAAGTATAATTTTAGTAGATGTTAAAATATTGAATTCGTTCCTGCCGTTTGCGTGCATAACGAGTTTATGCAATGACGTGCTTAAAAATGCAGTTATAATGTGGATATTTCTATATCTTGCTTGAAAATTATGTGAATGCAGTCAACGAAACATTAAAATATTTTTCTTTCTCTTTTTTGAGACCTACTACCGCATGAATAATTCTTCGTTATATAAAAAAATATAGTTAGTTACCCAGTATGTTAGTAGGAAAATAAATCTCTGCACTGGTAACTTTACGTCAGAAGATTATGTCAGAGGGTGTTTTTTTGACTAATATGAGACACAAAAATAATTAACGTTTCGGAAAACGAATCTGTTTCCTTTTTCAAAGTTATTCATCTTTTTTTTAGAATAGATAAATAACATTAAAACAGGAAACATTCGTTTTTCGAAACGTTATGGAATTATATTATTATTTTTGTGTCTCATTTTAGTTGCCACAAAACACCCTCTGACTAATCTTTTGACGTAAAATCAAAAACACAGAGGTTTACTTTTCCAGTAACATACTGGGTAACATACTATATTTTTTAGTATTTTAAATACAGGATGAGTCAGTTTTTTTGTAGACAAACTTTAACAGGAGATAGAACACATATTTTTAAAAAGAAAAGTTCATATAAACATATGTCGTAGAACGCTTCGTTTCCGAGATACAGGGTGTTGAATATAATTTTATTTTCTCGAATTTTCATTATAACTTATAAACGAATACATAAATTTTTTCCATGTTTAGGGGATAATGCCTATTAATTAAGGGGCATAAAACAAGCGAAAAGAATGTTCAAAAACTTGCACAGTGGCGGAGTGGAGGGGGTGCTCAACCTCTTTCTTAAACAGAACTTCTACACCAATGACTATTTTTTTAAAAAACTGTTATTTTCATTATCTACATACAGTTTAACAAAAATAATATCCCTTCTTCTGTTTCGAAATTCCTGTGCGTTTCCGAGTCATTTTGATTTTTAGTGTTTGATGTGGTACTAAATTAAGTAATTTATTTATTATCAATTATCGGCTAAATATTTAATTCTTTCAACGAAACCTACCTAAATATGGTTTGTTAAGGATTCTAAAAAGCCGAAATCTCTTATTCTGTCAATGTCAGTTTAAGAGGGTCCAGTACAGGTACAATTATAGCAGATTTTTTTACATTGTCGTCTCGTCAACACATAACCACGGCCATGTACTTTTAATATATATTCTCGCGGCTCGCTTCGGTAATTGATATTTGTGCGCTGGTCGTTGCCCCTAAATATCTGATGTCACACCACTGAACCGCCGCACGACTTGCCAGCTATATATCAAATATTTTTTAGAATTGACTTTACACCTTGAGGCGTTGATAGGAAAAACCTCATTAATCCAAAATATTGATTTTACAGTAGGTCATGAAAACATTGTAACTATAACAGTTTGTAATCTAACGGTTTTATTTTCTGTCGTGAGATCAATCATTTGGGGACAAAACATGTCGAGTAAGTGATCATACTGTATCTTTCGCGAAAATTGAAAAAAAAAAGGAAAATACATGGACATATGATGTTTTTGTTGGAAATTGGAACAAAGTTAAACGTAAATAATTATTCTTAATCTTAACTAATCTCAAATTTAACTAATCTTCACATCCACTACTGTTGTCATCATTGTCTGTATCAATAAAACTATTATTGGGCTCAGTTTGTGTAGAACATAAGAAATTTCTTTGGTTTGAAATCAGTTCATCAGAAAATGTTCTGTTAAATTGATTGTGAAGGAGGTCCAATAGTTTTTATATATTTTCCAATTTGTTCATCTTTATTGATATAGGTGCAACATACATATTTGTCAAAAGAAGGTCGTTTCCGACTTTGATTTTTGATACTATTAATGAAGTACGCCACAGTCCATAGTAGCTATCTCGAAGTTGTATAAACTGAATATCTTTTTCTATCCTAATCATTTTGACATTTTTTATATTCATTGCTGGTTTAGGACTTTTGCTCTTTCATGTTATATACATTCACTATCCTAAATGGGTTTGGTTTTTTCCCTTGCACTCAGGATCAGTTTGTTCCAATCTTGAGGAATTTCGATTCTCTCAACTTTTCTTTTCTTTTTCTCAATAAGAGAAAAATCTTGGTCATTCGGCAAATACGAGTGATAGTGTCAAATAATCGAAATCCGTGGACCGAAATATATAAAAAATGTAGCATAGTGTAGTTCTTGTTTTGGCCTGGACACTCATCACTGATTAAGACCAAATTTCTATTGATATTATTATTATTTATGTAATGCAGTATCATAGACACCACATCATATGCCTCTTTTTTGGCTACAGATTCATTATATGCGTATAGTGTTACCTGATTTGAGTCAAATCGTGAATTCCAAAGATATAGTACCAAAGCTGCCGAGAGAATAAGACAGGATTGGATGGAATATGTGGCAACGGCAAATTCTGCATATAATCAAAACTTAAAAAAGTTATTTCCCCAGCTTTAGCTTGGATCTTATATGCACGTTTTTTAGTGTGAAGTGAATCAGCTTTCCTAAGATTTCCTCTTTTGTTGTCATGATATCAGTTTGCCCCTGAGTAATATCAGGGTTGCTGAGAAGATGTTGAAATTTGTCACCATTTTGATTATTTCATTAAAGAAATGTCACTTATCAAATATAATAGTTTTCGTTTTCATAGCTCACTTTAATAATGTTAACTTTTCCATATTTACAGTAACTAGTTTAACTAAGATATTCGACGTTCAATCTCAAAAACGGTATATGGTAAGGGTAACATATGGTATATTTTTGAAATCAGGAACAAAGGATCATTCCAAAAATTTAAAAATATACATGGTATCCCATTTAAAAAAATATATTATTTTTTTTGTATCCCCTGAAATCTGCACGCTACTGTACTTTTGATAGCATAAATTCAGTCATAACCACACAACTTTTATTTAAAACTATTTTTCTATAGGCAATAATAACGATGATAAGGGGTGGGTGATTTATAAAGAATAACCCTAGGTATACCATGAACATTCTACAAGTGCAGTTATTTTACTAATATAATTTTTACTGGCAATACTAGGCGCAGTCGCTAAATATAAATATCAGGAATACCATAATATGTTTAAACAAATTGGGTTCGTGTATATTTTAAAATAAAGATACTTTTAAAATTTTAATCCAAGCAATATAAACTTGTTCACGTTTTACATGTTATTTTTATCAGTTGACTTTATAATCCTCTGTATCTATTTTAGTGAAGAGCACTAATTATCACGTTAAAAGGATTACTAATGTTACGCGTTCCGCATGTTTAGTGTTAGCAGCTAGATCATATCATGAATATTTATTTTTAAAATAGAAATCCATACTAAAAATATGTCTGCAATAATTGCTCACAATTAATAGCACAGTGTTCTTTTATATGCATATACTGGGTGTAGAAACAAAGATTTGCAGCCTAATATTAAAATAAGTGTAAATTAATCAAATTTGACCATGAGATACAGAATAATCTCATGTTAATAAAAGGCTCAAGGAGCCCTGAGATAAGATTCCACAAATGGAAATATACCCTTTATTTCTAAGCATGCACTCCCAATTCACCCTGGTGCATAAGTATGGGTACTTGACCCACCAACTCATTAATTTTTTCAGCGTTTTGCTTAAAAGATTGTAACCATTTTTTACCTCAACATGTACATCCTTTAATTTTCAATGCCAAAGTTTATCCAGTATGCTGCAATCATTTACAAATTCGTTAAAAACAATATAAGAATTCATTAAATAATGGACCACACCTATAATAAAATATTCACAATATATTTGTATTATTCCCTAGGTACTTAAAATCCTCTCGAAATTGGGTATCTTTTAAATAAGTTTAAGAATATCGAATTCACTGTTAGTCAGCATACGAAAAATATCCAAGTTTACAATCATTAATAACTCTCAGGTTAATTTAATCTCTAGGAGTAATCAATAATATATTCTATAGAGCAAATCGTACAATACAAAGTATTTATCATTTATTTGTTATAAGCATCATAAATGTATTTAAATATAACATTAAAGTAAAATTAACACCTAATAATAATTATTATTCACTACAGTTAGGAATAACTAAAATAAATAAGACTCAACATATGGCATATAGCCAAGGACTTAACTTAATTTCCCAGCTCAAGATTAATGATTTATACGAAAGTTTAATGCAAATAAATTTTATTTAAATGTTAAAAGTAGGTAGTCATTTGTTTAGGGTGATCAAGAATCTGGGTAGAATCAAATGATTGATGAAATATGATAAAGTTAATATAAATCAGTTGCAATCTAGCTCCATATAAGAATACAACAATAATAGGCGTAATCCTGCTGCTAACTTACAGTTAACGTGTACAATATTGTAAAATATTTTTAGCAAACATATCTACATCAATCTTGTTATGACTGTAGGTTATTACATCGACAGTCATTGTTAGAATTGTGTCTGATTTACATTTTCACATGGGAATGCAAACTTGAGCAAATGACATACATATACGACAAATCAACACTATGATTTAGAGAAAATACAAAATCTAGGATAGATATGCATGCGCAATTAATTTTCTGTGAAGGCTATATATATGATTTAGATATTCAGACTTTAGCTGCGATTCTCTTAACAATGCAAAATTTTAAAAAATTGTGTAGATATTAATTTAATAATTTAGTAAGTACAAATAAATACAAAAGAAGTAATTTGTCGGTATACTAAATAAATTCTTCCATTTGTGATCTAGTGGTGTTGCATGAACCTTAATCTCGAGGCTCGAAGGACTACATACCAAATTTAAAACAAATACCTCTTCGTATTTCGTATATAAAATATACGAACTAAAGAGATATACAAACTTTAACACCCCGTATCCTCAAAATTGTTAGTTTTTCGAAAAATGTTCGTATAGGAATAGCTATTTTTCAACAAAGGAAAAGTGATTTTTTTCCATATTAGACGTGAGATTTTTACTCGAGGCGTGGCTGAAATCAAAAACACGCCGTTTACGAAAAAATACAAATTATTTGTTTCACCAAAATTTATGCACGAGCAGTGGATAGAAAAGAATAATTTTCTGATATTATAGAAGCTGCTTTGGAAGCTACAGTTTCGTTAGTATGCCAAAAAAAAATCGCGGAATATTTACAGGTGCAAAATAGACTCCCATAGTGTAACGTCACATAATTATGCAACCTACGTGTTACTGTCATGACACATTGGTTGCCTATACATCACACTGGAACTTGACCCTGAATGCATACGTCTATAAAAACGACATTTTCGAAGCTTAAACACAGCGTAGAATTTTATTTCTGCTTCGTAAGAAATATTTAACTTAACATTAATTTACCATTTACCAGAAATTATCATTTCAGATCTGACAAATTGTTAAGTACTTTCAAATTCGAGTTTTTTCACATACACATAAAAGTATGGAATGTAATCATAATTCACAAAATTGTGTATCATTCCGGTCTTAAATTACTAAATTTGAGGTGTGATCGGTTTTATTGAAGGATGTAATTTTTAATTATATGTTGAACAGAAGAATTTTAACCCAACTGATCCCTAACATGCCTAAATTATGTCGGATATACTATGGTCACGGAAAATTAAATATTTATTATTCCTGAAATTGTAAGATAATTAAATTGAGCCCAAACATTAATTTTCATTTCCCAAGAGTTTAAATATCCAAATATATTTTTCACTTCAAACAGTAAATTTTGCCCAAACAGATATTAATTTTCTATATATTTTAGCAAGTTACTCCGTAGGCAAAAGCGATTAACATTTTCTTAAACATATCATAAAATCGCCCTTAAATATTTTAATTTTTTTTAAGGAGGCAAAAGTTTCAAATAAAATACTCCATGAATTATTATTAATATAGTTGGGATATCGATATTGAATTATGTATCTCGTTATTCAATTATTGTTATTGTAAGTGAAAAAAAATCTATTTAATAATGTAACTGAATTTCTCTAAATGCCACTAATAGAACTTTTTATTATATTTTGTAGCCCTGAACATAAACAAAGCTGTCGAAACGTTAACTTATGAGAATATAAGAGTTTTTTTATTGTTACGCCAATTGCAAATGTGAACTGTTAATTCCAAAATTTGCTCAGAGATGGTTACCAGTGCTAAAAGTTAAAATTAAACAACCAACGTAGTCTGGATTTATAAAGAATAGAATTGTTCGAGAAGTGTCAAGAAAATTCAAGGAAGTTCTAGACCGTACACAGATGAATGTATAATATACGGCACAGAATGGGTCAAGGAGCTCAGTACTAATTTGGGATTGTGCGAATAAAGAAGAAATCAGCTGGAGATTAAACTAGTAACTTCTAAGTGTTTAATTGTAGTTATAGTTGTCATTCATCAATTTGTTACCGTTAATATTAATTAGTTAATAAAGTAGTGAATAAGAAACTTCTATCAACGAATCCACAGTTTCAAGTGTCTGTAGGGTTAGTAAACACGTGACACTATTTTTATCATTATTTACATCCTGTGTACAGTGTGTTCTCGGATGAAGTTGACAATAGCTATAAATTGTTTTGACTAAAAGTCTCACCAAGATTTGTACACTCATTTTTGAGTGATATACCACATGGAAAGGTTATTTAGAATTGAAAATTTCGAAATCGATAAATAAAAAAGGTTTTTACTATCCAGAACTTCATCCATGGATACCCTGTACATATTATGTAAGAAACAACCATTTTAATATTCAGCATTGTATCCAATATTAAAACTGATGTTTCTTCGAATTCGACATTTGAATTTATGTTTGGAAAATTAGAAAATTTCATAAAGAAACTAGATATCTGCTTGTTAATAAAATTCCCAGTAATCATTATTGGAAAAGCGATTTTACCATATAATACCTGCAAACTCTAGGTATACTGCTCTGAGTAATGATAATGACATTAATATACTGAAATTTTAATCATGCTATATTCTGCAAATCATTAATAAATGTAGTATTTTGTATGCTTGAACCCAGTAGACTTTAATAATATATTCCACATAACTTCATTTAAATAAATCCTGAAACTATTTAAAATTTTAATATCGAACATTCTACAAGTGAGGTCAAAAAACTCGTTGCATTCATTTTGCGTAATAAACGTTTACGATCACGAATAGAGCTCGGAGAATATGCATTTACAGATTTTGAATTTCTGTAATAGAATAATAAGTAGAGGCACAGCGAAGAGCAGTAGGTTTAAAAGTCTGTAAGAAAAATATACATGAAAAATTTTAATTAAATACACCAAGAGAATGCACTAAAAACAATTAATTTAAATTAACTAGTGCCTCAATTTTTTTATTAGACCCATGAGTGAATGCATACATAATAAAACCAATTGAGACACGAGTGGATAAAGATGTTATGTCATAATATTAAAGTTTTGAGTATATTAAGGGTCAAAGTTTTATCATGTACTTTTTTTCAGTTTAGGTCTATTTAAGTAATGGTGTGTCTGAGGGTGTATCTAAGTGGGTATTAGAGACCATACAATTTCATTCACTAAATACCTATTTATTAAAAATTTGATCTCTGCATTTTATTGAAAAAAATATATGTATACACAACAACTTAATCCACTAGAGAAAATTAAAACGACTGGTGTGTAGAAACGGCATTTATTAAACAAAACGTATGCTAATTGAACAAAACGTTTGGAAAATCAGAATGCTGTTACTTTTCCACAATTGTTTCGTAAAAGTAATGGTCTTCTAGTTTGACAAACTTAAGCTGCTCCAGAATGTTTTTCCTTTTTTCATCTGAGACAGTTTCATATTTCTCATGGAGCCTCTCTATTGGGTGATTCCATAATCTTCTTGTTTTCCAAGTATATTAAGCTTCTTAAAAGGCATTGTTTCATCATACGTATTTGTAGATTGAAGAGGGAGGGTCCATACTCTTCGACTCTAGTCCATTTCATATCATCTTTAAATCTCTCTATCTTATTTGGTTGATCAATTTTTCTGTAAACCAGTTGGAGCTTGTCAGGTTGATTGCAATTTTTTCTGAAATGTTGAACCATATCGACCACCTGATTCTTTCTGATAGCTGTCGAGATAATTTCCCGATACTTTTGTCTGGTACAGTGTTTTGTCTTCGTAGTACCTTCTCTATTCTCACGAATTTTCTGTCAGATTCTAAATAGGTATGGTCGACCTAAGAACATTTCTGTCAATATGATGGAAGTAGCCTTTCAAGATAAATATTGGTATCAGGGAGAGCAGACTAAACCAGAGTCTAGGACCAGTCTCATACCATATGTCTACAGCCAAGTGTGACCAGAAAAATAATACGAATAATGACTGCGAACTAGGGTGAAATGAGATGAAATATGACACCCAGCGAACATAGGGACAGGCTTTGTTATTGTTAACAGTTGACCACATTAGCCGTTTTACACACGGTATAGCTATTGTCTCTCTCTCTCTTTTCTCTCTCTCATTGTTACGACAATGGTTTCCTTGCATGTTATCATCCGATTGGTATTATGCGAGAATGAAATTACCGGCCCATATAGTGACAAATTACCTTTCTTAATATACCTAGTAATATTAAAAAAACAATCCTAACACTGAGCAATGTGGAATATATACCTGCACACTGGTGAGTGTTAAAATGATTTAATATTTTTTACTATGTAGCGGAGCGAATCATATGCCAAACACCATTGTAATTACCGCGAAAGTAACTCACTCTACGCAGTCATAAGGCAAGGGAGCAGGGGAACATGTGCTTAGTTGCCTATAAATTATATACGTAACTCCCTACTTCCCGCATAGATCCTGATTGCACAACCTTGTAATACAGCTAATATTATAGGTAGGTATATAAATAAATGCATACATATCAGTTAATTTAATTATATATAGGGCTCTTTAAAAATATTTTTATATATAACTGCCGGCTCTGAAAATGGCAAATCTTTTCATCGCCTGATTAGTATAAGCAGATGATTAAGTGGTCTTTTCGTCTGATGCTTTCGTTGATTTCAATGTATAGTGGTAGGGAGCTGCATGTCTTTGAACTTCTACTTCTAGTCATGTCTTCTGTCTACGTACAAACGCAGGTTTTCACTAGATTTTTTTGTGATGATGTGAATTTATAAAACCACGTTAGGGTCGAAATCGGGATTTGAACTTGTAAATCGGCGCAGGCAGTGAAACCAACTACGTTTGTCGCTTAATGCTCTAGCACACTGTGCTACCGAGCTCGGTTATGCCTACATTATTTTTGGCCTTAGTTCTTAAACTCAGCATAGAAATAACCAAAATTTAAATTGCCCAGATGATAAAAAAAATTTCGAAGCGTCATTAAACATATTTTTCCTATTTTTAGTATTTGATCCTCAAGCTCACTTGTATTTAGAAAAATTGTATACTAATTTTCTTCTGCTTAACAATGATTTAAACATTTTTTCGATAACAAAATATATTCATATTGTAATGGAGTCATGTGTGGGCCGTTGAGAGGATCGCGTTAATAATGATAGGGTGTCAAGGAAATGGAGATGTTAGGGAGAGACAATAGGTGTTTCGACGTTGCGGCCCCTCCGCACCTGGGTGGGAGCAGAGATGCATCAGCTAATATTCAATTGATAATTATTATAATACGATACCGCCGGTAATATTATGATGCATATTAAATAGCGTCTGACACGTGTGGGAGGACCAGTAATGAGATTCCACGCGATTTTGAATATTAGCGATATTATTATAATAGAGGAACATTTCATCTTTCCTTTAGCGAAATGATTGACGACGTTTGGTGCACGTGCACAAAAATAATTGTTCATTTTATAAAGTTTTATGAGTTCGTAGGGAACAATTAGATTGTGGGTGGATTAAATAAATGAATAGAGTGGGAAGGAGAAGTAACTACTTATTAAAACTGTGCTTGCTGTGATGCGTTATTGTTATAGTATACCTAGTGTTAAACAAAACTAAAATTCGTGTTTGAAACAACAATTTTCTTAAAACTGAGAATATCATGATTAAAAAATACCATTTACATTAACAGATTAAACTAACACCAAAAAAGATTCCATAAATGTAAAAACACACTCGACACCCATTCGCCTATAAAATTAGCATCATCTCTAGATGATCATAACTCAGCTTTAATCATCTCCAGATTATGCCAGTGAGTAATATCTGAAAAGAAAAAAAACAGCCAAGGTATAAAATTTTATGGAAATGATGCATTCAAGTTCCATCGTACGAAAAAAGTCGCTCTTTTGATGTTGTTAACGAGATGTAACTTGGCAATATGTTGTTCTTTAGATTATTCAAAGCGAATTAGTCCACAGCACGCTTCGATTATTTCAAGTTTATTACATTTTTGATGATTCTTTGCTCTAATGGATGTCGGACATAGAGGCTAACCTTTTATTGAACTTTAAAATCTTATAAAATAATGAAACCATAATTCTACATTATTCACTAAAAATATGGTCAATGGCGAAATATCGTGATAAAATAATAATAACACTCCTAATAACAGTGAGGTCGAAGGCCGAACTAAACGCCACTTGAACCCAACGAGAGCTAGTATCTTGATAATTATTAATCATCAGTACCTGATAGGACTCCGTCTGGCTTGGACTAGAGCTTCAATCCTCCAGGGTATCCTTTCCACTAAGTTTCGGAGGATGTTCCGAGGAATAGCTTCCCATGCTTCCTGAATTGCATTCGCCACTTCATACAAATTTTTCATTCGTTCTTCTCATTCGCTCATTTTTTGTTTCATTCTACTCCATAAATACTCGATTGAATTCATATCTGGAAGCAAAGGTGGCGAATCCATTCTCTTAATATTATGAATCCCTGAAAATTAGTTAATAATGCGAGCACGATGTGGTCGGGCGTTATCATCCACTAAAATAAAATCATCACCGAAATTTTGCGCACACAGTATCTCTAATGCACAAATCCATACGTTTTTCACCATACATAATCTCTCCTCTAAGTATTACGAATTAACTTCTTCCAGTCATTGTTATCCCTCCCCAAATAGTTACTCTTACACCTCCAAAAGCCACCCTTTCCTCTATGTGCTGTCCCACATATCTCTCTCATTCCTTCCTCGCCATACCAAAACAAGTCCATCCTATCTAAACGAACTGAATTTACTTTACAGAAACATCTATACCGTTCCCTAGTTTTGATGTTCTGGTGCCAATTGTAGGCGAGTAACCTGATGTGGTTTCATTAAAGGACATGCGCCTTGTCCTTTAGCCAAAATCCAGCTTCGTGCAACCTTCTTGGACTTGTCTGGTTTGAGAGATGGATACTCGTCGCGGCTATAAGGGCATTAGTAACTTCACTTGCAGTTGAAATACACTTGCGATGTATTGCTCTTCTTATGTCTCCTGCTGGTGAGTTGCTCGGTCGATTGACCTGGTAGAAGTTCCAAACAAATTAGCAAATTTGTTTGGAAATTATATCACCTCGCTCCCTCATCCTTGCCACAATTATCTACTCATATGCAGATACTCTCGGCATTTCAACAAATTATTTATGGCTCTGTCAATACAGCCTAATGTCAAGTCACATCTAGTAGCATCGAAAGGCGATTTTTTTTCGTATGATGGAACTTGATGCATCATTCTAAATAGAAATTCATATCTTGGCTATTAGACTTATGGTCCGGAAAATTCATGAAATGTCCCGAGGTAAAACATTAAACTTGATGATTTTGGCAACGGCTTTGACAAAAAAAAATACTGACCAAATGGGATAATGTTGAAATCATAGCAATATTGCATTGTTTTACATATCACCCTGCAGAAACTTTATTTATAATTTCTCGAGAATCACGTTAATAGGATAGATTACTGAAACATCAAACCAACGAATACTGAAAACAGATTTGATACTGTTCACGGCAGTCGAATGTTGTCACATTTTAAAATCGAACGAAATTTTCGACCACGATGACAGTTGTATAGTCGATATGTGGGGTAAAATTAACGTATTATTATTAATACAATACAGATGAAGAGAAAGACCATGAATTTATCACTTTCATTAACGAATCTATAATATATTTTGTTAAACAGATATAAAATGTGAGTGGTTCCTAAGCATTTTATTATTCATTTTGTATGCGACCTGTGATAAATGGTTCTTGTTTCTGTAATTATCTTGAACACGTTCTTAAACAAAGGATATGTCCTAAACCATTTTCATTTATCCTCATTTCCTGTGGTAACTGCATTAAGACAATGAATATGAAACAAAAAACCAGAACTAATCTAATTACTAGTTACTTCATATGTGAATTTTTCATTTCACATAAATTATCATCAGAGCTAACTAAATGAGATGATAATATCAATTTAGTATTCAGATCGAAAGAGAATAAATTATATTTTTTCTTCTGTAAATGTAAGTGTGAGGTCATTGTAACGTTATAATTATACTTTGTATATTGTAATACTTTGTAATTGATGGTGCTAGTAAGGAATGGATGAGTTAAAATAATGGTACCTATTTTTTGTTCAGTTACTTATCTGAATTATGCAGCAGGGTGGAGAATAAGACTAAATAATTATTATGCTTACTGCTATGCAAGATGATTTAAAGGTGTTGATTTTTTGAATATAGAGGGTAGAGATAAAATAAAATATAGATGCCCATTGGGGTTGTATATATCTCTTATTATTTTTTGGAAGATGACATAATAAATTATATATATATATATGTGTTGTTTTTTTTTTAGAAATTAGAAACTGTTTTGTATGTATTTTAATATTTTATTTGAATAAAAAGTTGTATACTTATAGTTTTTTGTTTTTCAATACCTTGTAACGAAATTGCTTTTAACTTTTAATTATTTAGTACTTGCAAAAGGTCCTGGCGCCCAGCCTAGATTTTAGTGAGAACTCAAATCAATCTAAGCCCTTATTTACGACCTACTAACTGAGCTACCGGTCAATAAGTACAACCCCCAGCTAATTGTGTTATGCCAGCAATTGGATGGAGTGTGTTGCAACTTGTAGAATATTTTTTATTAAGAAAATTTTGCTTGATTAAATCAAACACATTTTCTGCTATCATATATTATAACATATACAGATGAGGAATATAATCATTTTGAACCAGTGCTGAGCTATATCGCATAAACTAAAACAAAGCTGGTTGGCAGTCTGGTACTGATAGCAGAGCATAATTCAAATATCAAGTGAAATTCATACTCTTTTACTTCTCTATCAACATTAAACTTATGCAATAGCAATTAAATAAATGAAGTAATAAATTCATAAACGTCAGAATTCCTCTTCACACTAGTGATGTTATCTGTACTGATAATTTATGAATATGTTATATCAAAACAAGTAATTCACATTATAGTAATGGGATACTCTGTATTATTTAAAATTTTTACACATGACAAAAATTTATATTGCATAAATATCAACTTCCAACTTTTGCATATTTATATATTGAAATTATACCTATGAATGTGATTGCGTTATTATTATTAAAACTAAATAAATAAGCAAAGATTTTTTTGTAAAGAATATCTTAATTATTTTAGAGTTAGTAAATACAGAGCGAACCAAAATGTTTAAAATTTTGTAACTACAGTTCTGGTAAGTCATCATCTATAATAATATCTAAATGTAATCTGACGACTTATTTCTTTAATTCTACTTGACTGTATTACATCATAATGCCATAATAGGCCTGCTGATGACCGCAGTGGAGGGTCTACTGAGACCCACTCACAACAAACCTAACCTAACATCATAATGTAAAATTATTCTTATTTATTTATATCTTACATTTACACAGCCCAACAATTACTAGACCCATTTACAGGGAAGAAGGGTTGCGACAGAGTTGATAAATATAAACACATGGTAAATGCAAAATAAATTAAATCAAAGAAGGTGTAACAAGGTAAAAAATTTTATGACTTTTTGTTGAACTGCTTATAAATTATTGAATTGTACATTATAGTGAGGTGACCAGATACTGAGGCAACAGTAGAGTATCTTAAGTCTGTCAGTATTCGAAAAATCACGCGAATTTCTAACTATAAATTCATACAATTTGTTAATTGGAAATTAAATGAAAATGGTTTGTCAAAGATGTCGTCTACGTTCCATAGTGTGTTAGACATCTCTAGCACATCATTCTTAATGTTATAATTCTATGGTTTGAGGATGATTTGCGAGTGTAAGACACAACGTAGTATTTTTGGAAGTTTAGAGGAGGTTTGTTACATAATAAAAAATAACGGGCCAACGATAGACCTATGGGCTTTACGAAATTATAGTAAATATAAAAGTCAAATGGATATTTTCTTACGATTAAAGCTAAGATTTGCTTAGAATGCAATAGTTAAGGCAGGATGGTGATCATCCTCAATTATCCATGGACCTACGAATGCTTCAGCTAAATATGGTTATATCCAGTATTCTGCTATGTGCATTAACAGTGAGGTTGTGTGAAACATAATTATGTGAAACACATAACTACAAGTGGTAACCTCTCAAAGAAAGATTATTTCTCTGTGACTAGTTTGTGTATCTTGGATTAATGTCAACAGGCATATCTAAGAAATAAAGTTTTCCTTACAGTTTTTTCACTTACATTTAAATGTATATGTAGAAATTGTAGTATGTAGTACGTAGTACTTTGTAAACCTTTGTTAATATTAATAAGTATAATAACAATCCCACCTGCAAAAAAAAATCTGATACAGCGTATTATTATATTGCAGGTAATTAATTAAAAGTGTCCATAATTGCTGATCATTCAAGCTGCCAGTCCTAATTTGCTTGTCATTGTTTCTTAACAACGGCAGCGGTGGTGGTGAATGACAGTGATGGGGATCAGAGTCCAAGGGTATGCGGAAGGATTAGAGGTCATACGTCAACTGTGATGTGCATACGCCACTCATATGTCTTACATCAGAATCTCATATCAAAGCTAAAGAAATACGTGCAGGGCACTTTACAAGGTGGGCTCTAAATGTGATAAGCGTGAAATGAAAATTATTTCACACGTTCATCAACAAATTTTAGAATAAGAAGGTATTTAATTTCTATGGAAACAGGGGTTTTAAATCTCTCGTACTCTCAGACCTGGTTTATAAATATTATAAATTAAAATAGGATAGACCGACATTTGTCTACTAGATATTTTATTTTATTTATTTTATTCAATAAGTACATTAAAGAACTATAAATCGTAAATGGTACATTAAATTATTTAATCTAATTAATACTACACTTTCCACACTTAGGTATTCTTTAATAGAAGAAAGATAGATTATAATAAAATAATGTCAGTAATATTTGACTAAAGAAATCTAAATAGAACTATATAAATAAATTTAAACATACAATACAAGAACAAGACTGCCAAAACTGCCAAATTTTAGTTCTTTTTTAAGGGTCGACAGTTCAATATTTAAAATATCAAAGAGGAAAGGTGGACAACGAATGCATTTTGTCCATAATTTGCCCTATGCCATCTTGCATGGAAGAGAGAGGTATGTCGTGTCCCTTGAGCAGGAGCCAATACCATATTAAAAATAAACAGATGATAAAGTCAATGTGTTGATTAAAGGATAAACTGATGTCGAATATAATGCCCAAGTCGTATCTTCGACTTTGTAGGGGATATGATATCTTGTGAAGTGAATAGTAGTACATTTAGTAACATTTATGTAGGGGGAATTATTTTTGCACTGTTTAGCAAAACGATTTATATCAAATTATAAGGCTAACTTATCGTGTTTGTACTAAAAAAAAGTAAGTCGGCAAATATCAAGCAGTTACTGTTTATGAAACAAGTTGTAACGTCGCTAATAAATAACAGAAATAGACATGACCTATATGGGGCCCTTGTGAGACATCGGAAGTCACAGATACCTCACAAGAAACTGAGTTAGGTATGTACGGTAACACGTTGAGTGCGATGACTCAGGTATGATCTGATCCATTTCAAATAAATACTCGATATACCAATTTCCGAAAGTTCTGAAAGATATTCCTCTGTAATTTTCTATGTCGGATTTATCACCTTTCTCTGCTCCAGTACTGGTCAGATGGGTGAAATCTGCGCTGGAAGAGAGACGAGTTAGTGCTGCTTTAGGAGACTGCCAATTGGACGTCGGGATGAGGGGCGGCTGTCCACAAGGCAGCTGCCTATCACCCCATCTATGGTGTCTAATAATGGATGGTCTCTTGGAGCGCCTAACTTCGGAAGGATTTTATGCGCAGGCATATGCGGACGACGGGCTGGTCCTAGTGACCGGCCGCTTCTTAAATGTCGTTTGCAACAGAACGCAGGAAGTATGTAGAATAATAGAAAGATGGTGCGGCGAAACAGGTCTCTCAGTCAATCCATCTAAGACTGAGATGATCCTATTCACCAAGAGAAGGAAAATAGAGGATTTTAGGGCACCAACCATGTACGGTAAACCTCTTGCGCTTGTGCATGAGGTTAGGTACCTGTGAGTGACCCTAGATAGCAAACTGTCATGGGGGCCGCATATCGACAACGTCATCAAAAAGTCGACTGCGATCTTCTGGCAATTGCGCCGAGCGGTAGGTAGGAACTGGGGCCTCAACCCACGAATCCTACACTGGCTGCACATGGCGGTCATCAGGCCTAGGCTCCAATATGGATCCGTGGTCTGGTGGCCGAGCGTGGACAGAGCGATGACATCCCGAAAACTGGCAAAAGTCCAGAGACTAGCCTGCCTAGGGATCACTGGCGCAATGAGGACGACACCGACAGTTGCTCTGGAGGTTCTACTAGGCCTGCCAACGCTTCCCTCGTGGATAAAGAGGGAGGCTATGGCGGCCTATCTGAGAATCCGGGATTCTGGGAGCTGGTAGTGTTCAGGCAGAGCTGAAGGTCACGCAGCAATTGCTGGACTGACGGAGAGGGAAATCCCTCTCTCTGTCCTGAAGGTGAGAGAAGCGAAAGATCAGCTAAGGTTGGAAAGGAATTACACTCTCACTCTTCCTAGTAGGGAGGAGTGGAGTGAAGGAAGAATTGACTTCCGCCCGGACTCTCTGGTGTGTTATACAGACGGATCTCGACTGACCACTAGATTGTCTTCCGGGGCGGGAATATATCTGGAAGGCAAAGAAGTACAGGAGAGCTTTGCTCTAGGCTCGTACACCACGGTCTTCCAGGCAGAAGTTTACACCATCCTAGCGGTGGCAGGTAGGGCTGAGGTTAGGAATGGGGCGCAACAGATAATATACATCTGCTCCGACAGCCAGGCTACTCTAAAGGCGGTGTGCTCCCCCCAGGACGAAATCAGCTCTCGTCCAGGAGTGTGGGGTACCCTAGAAGAGCTGGCCAGGCATAAACAAGTGAGACTGGTATGGGTCCCGGGACATATGGGAGTTCCAGGCAACGAGAAGGCCGATGAATTGGCTAGATTCGGAGCCGAGGAACTCTGTCACGGGCCTGAGCCTATGTTAGGTATTTCAAGAAGGCAGGTCACAACGGCCCACAATGAGTGGGCCCACGAGACACTGAGGACGCACTGGAGGACCAACAGGGCCTGCAGGCTAACCCGAGATTTTGTGACGGGGCCGAACAAATCGAGATCGGCCTGGTTGCTGGGACGGAGTCGTAAGACTCTGAATCTCTTAATCGGTGTTCTGACAGGCCACTGCAGACTTAAGAGGCATCTATCATTGATAGGTATTGAGGAAGACCCTACATATCCAAGATGCAGGAGTGATGAAGAAATATCTTACCACTTCCTGGGACAATGTGAAGCGTTTGGGCGCCTGAGACATAGTATCTTCGGTTCTGAGGCGCTTCTAAGGGAGGAGATGAGCTCCCTCGCAATGAGTGACATCCTGACCTTCATCAGAAGGTCGGAAAGATTCGATGAGGGAGCAAGAGAAGCACATGGCTGAGGGGACAGCTGGGGGTTGGTAAAAAGGGCCCGTCTGTGGCCTACTTGCCAGGCGTCAGCCTCCCCCACCATTACCATTACCATTACCATCACCTTTCTCATAATATCAAATAATTTCTATGCTGAATGCTTCGTTGAACCTGGCTATTGACTATTAATAAAGTGGTGTGTGTGAAGACTAAAAATTGATTAGTAAAATATGAAAAGTATCTTTTTGCTCTGTCAGACTCTCTTAGAGCAAATTAATAGAAGAACTAGGCATAATACATAATCAAAGGTAACACATAAGAGATAAAAAAATAACTAATCGTGAAAAATTTAAGAAAGAAACAAAACGTTTCACAACTTTCTTCTTCTTCTCCCCTCCTGTTTATTTTTAAGGTTTAATAATATCCAAAAAATGTCTCCACAAAGAAAAAATCGTTTAGGAATTTCATAGAATAAACAAGATTATTTTTAGTTATGCTATCACTATTTCTGCATTTTTGTTATATTTCTCATATATTGTAATATATTATTCGTTATTCAAAGAAAAGCAGCAACTCTAGGGCACTTCGTGATTCCCTACGTGTAAACGTCTACCAATTAAAGTGTAACGTATCATTTATATTTCATTTATATTTGATAACATCTGTGCGTGTGGTTACGTCAAATTTTTAAACAGTTTATGAAAATGACAACAGTAGAAATGAAAATTTCCAGCCGTTTGGTTACATTGGGTTGGAACGTCTGGATCACAATGCAGGATTGCCACTGACAGGATTAAAATTCCCCTAAACTTAATTACTCACATGATGTAAGATTGGATTTTTAATTAAAACATCACTCACCCTATTCCGTAACATTATCATTGAGTTAGTCCGACCTGAATTCATTATAAATTAATTTGAAATTCATAAGTTCTCTAATGTGTACTCTCTTTTTTATTTTTTAATTATATTTTGTATACGCTTGGAACAGTTAGGAGGAAATAACACTCCCAGAGGGGCCATAGTTACTAATTTCTTTGCCTCTATTGTCCAAGGCAGTGGAAGTTGTTAAAATAATAGTACCATGTTTACCACTTTGACATTGACAAAAGCAACGAATAAAGTAAATTCCTCAACCTCGGCTCAATTCCAAACACAGATTGCCCGCTTTCTTTAAATTACTCGAGAAAATAAAATTATACATTTTTCTGCAGTACGTAACATCCATTCATATCAATTATGAGGTACGTTGGCTTTAAAAAACCATTCAAAAAGTAAGTTTTTAAATTAATCAACGGGTCGTAAGCATAAATGGATGATGACCCGAGAATAAACAAATGTTTTTTATCAGACAAGTAATTTTCCGAATCTTATATTTCCTGAGAAAGGATAAAGAGCGAATATTAAAAGTGTTTTAGTTTATGAGTTTTAAAGTGACACAAAGCCTGCAGGATAATATAAAAGGATTAAAACTTCATTATTTAGTTCCATAAATTTTAATCAACTATGATACACTATAATCAAGAGTAATTTGTAGGATATAAATGAAGAATATGAAATATGTAAAAGATATATTTCATGACAATAAAATTTCATCTACAAAGTTGCAATAATACCACCTGAATTTATTATACCGTAGGATGGAGTATTAAGTACAGATACATATGTCTTAGTTTTTAAATAACTATTAAGGAAAGCGTCAGCTTGCAAATTCTGAGAAGTCAATTCACTGTTGCTTAAGAGGACCGGACGACCTAAAAAAATGTAATAATTCTGTAAACTTTCTGGTCTTGTAAGCAATATTCTTATAACGTATTCAGTGACATTGATTCTAAATAAGTGCATTTGCTATATAACATATTACTTATAAAAATGTAAAAAGTAAAAGGATGGGTGTTAAAAATGTTGTAAACGATAAATTGTCAACTTGAAGACTTATACTATAAACACAGTCTAACTTTTTGAATTGTATCTATATGTATGCGAAAAATAAGGATTAATGTATCCTATAGAGTGGAATGAAAAATAACAACGCTGAAAAATTTGTTTGGTAATTATTATTTACTACTTTTACAAAACTTATCATAGATAAGTACAACATATATCTTTTTAAACGATTATTTTCCCGGCTATTTGCCAAAACGCTGAAACTTGGATTTCAAAAAGATAATATGCACATTATGTTCAGTGTGACTGACTTAATAATGTTATTTTTAATTCCAACTATTCTGTTCAGTAAAACCAAAAATAAATAAAACAAAATGTACTCATCAGTTGAACAATCAGTTTAAAAACTTTAAAACATCTGCCGACACGTGTTTCTGCTTTTAGCTTCGTCTGGACAGTTCATTTAAAGGATGCAAAGTAACTAAATACTAGTAAACCCCAATGTAATAAACATTGATGGTCTCAGAGAACAGGATAATTGAAATTATATAGTGGAAATTCCCCGTAGGGTAGAATAATTTTAAAATAAAAATAAATTAGGATTCCTCTTCTTAGTAAAAGTTTAAAATATAGAGTGGAATGAAAAAATAATAACGCTGAAAAAATTTTTTTTGCTAATTATTATTTACTGCTTTTACAAAACTTGTCATAGATAAGTACAACATATATCTTTTTAAACAATTGTTTTCCCGGCTATTTGCCAAAACGTTGAAACTTGGATTACAAAAAAGATAATATGCACATTATGTTCAGTGTGATTGAAGAGATTGTTCAACTAGTGAGTACCTTTTGTTTTATTTATTTTTGGTCTTACTGAACAGAATAGTTGGAATTAAAAATAACGTTATTGAGTCAGTCACTTTTAAACTTTTACCAAGAAGAGGAAACCTAATATATTTTATTTTTTTAATGTAAAATAATTGCTTGTTATTATTTACTAATAATAAAATTTCTTTTTGTGTCTGCGTCTGGCTGTAACGCTATTAACCAAATGCTCCAAAAAAGTTACACAGGACACTTTTAGGTTATAAGTACATTAGCAATAGTGTTTAAAGTTTTCAGTTTTTTTTCAAAATATCTAAAAACATGTTAGATGCATATTCTATTAAGAAAATATATGCTGTTATCAGTTTTATCTAGAATGGTTTTATAATTTAAACTTGATCATATAAATGAAAATAAGCCATGTATCAAAATGTACCTAGAGTATTTGAAATTAAATTCTGCCATGGAAAATTCATTTTCAACATGATTCCCTTTGACAAACAAGAACAAGCCCCAAAATAAATATCAGGGGTTAATACGATAACACTTGAAACTCAATATGGCAGTATTATGAAAACGGGAAGCATTGACAGCGTAGCTCTAATGAGATCTGCTTGTCTTTTATCTATCGGTTCAATATCATCAGTTGATATAGTTTAAATAACTTTATTTTACGTCATTTATGCATATGGTACTAATACTGCTTTCATTTTATTTCATGATATATGTTCTAATAACACAGTTCTGCAGAATGTCAATATTTTTCTCCTAAATTCAAATCTGCCAACAAAAATTATCTATTACATCAGGTTCCAAGTAAAATTAGGTCATGTGTGCCAAAACGTATTTATTTTTAACCATTTTTAGTTATTTTCACCTACCAAAACTGAGAACTCATGCAGACCAGGATATATAATGTAATATATGGTACACATATCTCGTAAAATAACAAAATATGAAGAAAGATGGGTATAGGATATATTTTTTCACAAAAATATTTGTTAGAACAACTACTTTCCCGAGCAATTTAAACGTGGATATACCTGTTGTGAATATAGACATTAACAACTTTACATTTTAAAACAAACCATTCGAAGAAATATCTACTAAACGGTACATTTTGAACATTTGAACATTAATTTACGAACTACGTTTTACTAGATAAAAAAGTAGACATACTAATATCTAGATGATTATATATCATCTCTATGAACAGGATTACAAAGAGTAAATATATCGCTGCTGATATGTCACAAATGCAAGATAGATTTGTAAAATGCTAGATTAGTAAAATGCTATAAGAACAATGAAATATTCACCGAATTACAGCAACTTTGCCAGCACTAATGCTATTTTTAACACGCTTTTATTAGCTTCACCTGTATGTTTGTGAGTTTGTTTGTTTGTAATAGACTCTTTGGACTCGATTTTGACCCACTTTATTAACACGCTTTTATTAGCTTCACCTGTATGTTTGTGAGTTTGTTTGTAACCGACTCTTTGGACTCGATTTTGACCCACTTTATTAACACGCTTTTAATAGCTTCACCTGTATGTTTGTGAGATTGTTTGTTTGTAACCGATTCTTTGGACTCGATTTTGACCCACTTTATTAACACGCTTTTATTTAACTTCACCTGTATGTTTGTGAGTTTGTTTGTTTGTAACCGACTCTTTGGACTCGATGTTGACCCACTTTAAACGGACAGATTTAATTGACACTTTGTACACTTACGAAGAACCGGTAACAATACAATAATTTGATAAGTTTATATCATTATCCTGATCAGGATCGCCAGAATTAAATAATTTCCTCACGTATCCTCTGCGTGAGAGCAAGTGGCTTATTACTGTTAGTACATTCCGTGATTCTCAGTTCGTTCATTGGCCGAACGGGCTAAGGCGCAAGTCTTAGTCGACGCGAAACGACGGACTCCTCGGGCGTGAGTTCAAATCCCGTCTATGGCTGAAAAAAAAAATTTTTTTTTTCAGAAGTATCTGTTGGATCGTAATATGTTATAATATCAGCATCAATAAGCAATATAAATATAGTTTAAAAAAAAAACTAAAAAAACACGCTTTCATAGCACATCAAACTAAAAAGTGAAAAATAAATATAGTTTAAAAAAACTAAAAAACACGCTTTTAAAGCACATCAAACTAAAAAGTGAAAAATAATTATTAATATAAACTGAAAACAATAATGAACGAAAAATACTAGTATTATTGTGAAAAAAAGCGTGGGGCGCTTTGTGCCATATTTTTCGTATATCGAGCAACCCACGCTTTTTTCACAATAATACTAGTATTTTTCGTTCATTATTGTTTTCAGTTTATATTAATAATTATTTTTCACTTTTTATTTTGATGTGCTTTAAAAGCGTGTTTTTTAGTTTTTTTAAACTATATTTATTTTGACATTCTTTCTTTGATAGGTCATGTCCTATTACTACGTTTGAACATGCGATTCCAGGCAGCTTATTGCGTTTTAATCCTGCACATGTGCGAAGGACTGTGGATCAGTTTGGGGCTGCAGAAAAGCAGAGCTACATCCATTAAAAGAAGGAAAATCATGTAAATTAATTAGTTTTGTGGATTGGAACTACTGGGGATACCTCAGATTAATAATATAACGATAAGTAATACCCATAAGAGATACACTGATTATTATGACCAATACATAAACAACAATTTGTATGTTTACATATCAAGGTATCCAAAATAAACCAGGGGTGGCTTCAGTGTTTATTTTAATGCTTTTGCATAACTTAAAACTTAATAGGTATACAAAATTTGTTTGCTTGAGTAATGTATTTTTCAATGCTACTCTGCTGTTGCTATTTTAATCTCTGTTGTTTTTAAGTGAAAGATTAATAATTAATTTTTAGTTATAAAAATTTATTTAGTGAATACTTATTGAGAAACAATGACTAATAAGTATGTAATGTGCTGCCAAAGAAGAAAACTACGGGGCTTTTTATCTCTTCACAGGTAATTAAACAAAACAGATCAGGGTCGGCATTATACGTGAATGCGAAAGTGCGAAAGCTCAAAAATGACTAAAATTAATGTTAGCTTTACAAAAAATAAAAAACAACATTTGATTAATTCGTTTTTACGAACCCCACGAGGTATTGTAAAATAAGTCCCGAAGTCCCTTGCGAATTTTGGCATGATAACTTCAACTTGCCTAGGAAATATATAACTATCATCAGCAGGATAAAATTTGGACACGGCAGTTATCCTACACACCTTTATAAACTGGGACTTGTCACATCGAATTTATGTGACACATGTAATACTGAGGGTGACTTAGACCATATTTTCTTTAACTGTAGTAAACACATAAACGAAAGTAATGAACTATACAATAAATTACTAGAAATAAATATTCCAACACCATTCAACTTACTGACCTTGATGCATCTTAACAAAATCGAAATTTTTAACTATTTAATATTATTTATCCGAAGAAGCGGCGTTAGAATTTAGGTGTAGATTTGCTTCTTTGTGTTACCTTTGTTTATTTTCCTAATCTACCCGTGGCCGCACCTGTGATGTCTTTTTAAAAAACAAAATGCCTTGATAGGCCCCTAGGCGAGAAGAGAGTGTCCCTGTATTTTCCCAGTGCATTTTTTCATATTAGCATTAGTTTACCTTTTAGTTAATATAAGTGCATCTGGCTGTATGGACTAAGTCCTAATGCCAAAAAAAAAAAAAAAAAACATTAGAACCCCTACAGACTGGCTATAAATACAAAAAATGTTACCTCTCGGCTCGTCGATCACTAACTAAAAACATTATAATAATTTGTTGTAGACGTTTTCCATTAAAGATTTCATTATTATTTAGAAATTTAACTAAGAACAACATACACTTACCCATTTTCTACGTCATAGGAATTGATATGATAATATGATAAATTGATATGTTACTATGTTGTATAAAAAAAGTGTGTGAATTCTTTCAGATATAACACATCTGTAGTAAAGATACACAAAATCTCAATAAAACGATTGTTGCCTTGTCAACAAATGTATGCTTTACCCTATTTAATACTTGTATTATTTAAAATTTTATTTAGAAACATGTTTATCTAACTATAAATACAATTTTATGTTTTCTAGTTGATTTACAATTTTAAATTCTTTAATGTTTTATTAATTTAAGAACGAACAAATAATTAGCGATGTTTTACCATCCATTAAATCAATAAATAATGATTCAGTCGTGTTTTCAATAGGTTCATATTATGCATATCTAATGAATAAATCTTAATTAGCTAATACTTACCCACGCCGTTATGGCCACTCAATTATCATTACTGTCTGATCGCTTTGCCTATTACGTGCCATATCAATGGCGAACGCACTGCATTACTGACTTTAGATTAACATGACCCCACGCTCAACTTGGCTAAAGTTAGGAATCCCTATTACTAAAGTACCATTACTTTGCATAATGTACCGATTAAGTGGAATTTGGTAATGCTTTTGGTGTTTGTTATGGACAGCTAAGCCCCAGTGTTAACACGATATAACGTTAATAAGATATTGGGTTAACAACATGCTACCTATATTGTTGTAAAGGATACTAAAATAGCCCAGCTATGGCTGTTTCATTAATTTTATCAATAATTTAATGAAGGTCAGAGCTGGTTAAATTTTCAGGTCCGCGTTTACATGGAGCTTAGAGCTTAGGGTATAATACTGGGCAACTAAAATTATATAAATTTGTACTTTTACAAACAAAGAGTAAGTGAATACCTTTACAAGTTTATAACACAAATTTAATTGATAACTAATAATTGAAATTGGATAGTTGAAACTAAATAATAATCATGTAGATTACTACAAGCAGTTTATTGAAATTTAGTACAGGGGAATCTGGTGTTTTCATATTCTTTTTTAAAGTTGAAAAATGTTTAATATTCATTGCATTATTCTTTTTCATTTAAATAAAATTCTACAACGATTTTAAAATAGATGTAACACTTCAAATCAAATATTTACCGCTCGAACACTCCTATTCTATTATCAATGGTTCCCCCTACCGAATTAGATCCCATGGGAACTAGATCTCGTGGTTGTGTACACGTCGCGTGTATGTATTAAATATAACTTGTAACGGTCCGTTTTTTTTTTAATGAAAAATTTGGACAACATTCCTTATAAATTATATGGATATCATTTGAATTATAAGTTAAATTCCAAATTTGAATAAAATTGTTTTACTAAACCTTATTGTACTAGCTATTTAATGCGCTGCTACTGTGCGGGAGAAAAAAGTCGTTTACGAAGAGGTTCCATCGCGCGTGCTCGGAGACAAATTAGAGGGTGTGCTTAGCGGAGACAGGCTAGAACGAGCCGGGCAACAGCCACAGGAAGATTAAAGTTGTTGGGATGTAGACGGTGGTTTCAATTGTTAACTTTCTGAGTGGCAAGTTGCTAAGGTGATGCCGACTTGTGGAAGAAGCTGAGCTGTTGTGAGTGTTATTACTTATTTGACCCAGGCCGTACACTCGACAAAAGGATAAAGGAGTAAAAATGTTTACTTTTATTGACGTGTCTACGACCAAGAAGATACGTAACTTTAGAAAATTTTAATTTCGATTCCCTAGGTACCTAGGCACTACCCTTTAACTTGTGTCTTACCTGGAGTGGGTTATAACCTTTGATGTGAAGATAACACCGACGTGGTTTTCCACGAAACGCCAAAACACTATATACTGCACTCGACGTGCGTTTCGCCAACCAAGTTGGCATCATCTGGAGATGATTAAAACTATTTTAATCATCTCCAGATGATGTCAACTTGGTTGGCCAAACACGCGTCAAGTGCAGTATACAGTGTTTGGGTGTTTCGTGGGAAGCTACATCAGTATTAACTTGTGTCTGACCTAAGTGCCTTGCGAGTGAACAGTAAATGGTTTTACATACATTTCTATATGATTCGCAAATCCGCCCACTGTCTTTGAGCTAAATTCATGTAGGATTTTACCTTTATTTGTGTTTGATTATCATTGTTTAAGTAGCTACATATTTTTTCCATCGTTTAATGGTAGTCTGTTGTTTTTAAGTTAAAGGAAAACATTGTATATTTTAAACATAAAATATGGTGGCGCCCAATATCAACTAACTGAGTTGGTTTGATATTTTGCTTTTCTTCCCTGACCTGAGATAAGGGTCGAAAATGGTGCTTTTTATGAATAAATGTATTTTGTTCTGTGTTTTGTTTCAATCAATTAGGTTAGGTTAGGTTAGGTTTCTTGTGAATGGGTCCCTGTAGACCCTACACTGCGGTCTTCAGCAGGCCTATTGTGGCTCACACCTAGTTATATTTCACCCAATAAGTTCAGTCTCTTAATGAAACTGATAACACTATTGGGTGAGAATGTGTCCAGATCCTCTGGCAGTAGTTGCCCTTTGCCAAATATTGAGAATCCGATCCTCTCCACAGCGGGACAGGTACGTATGATGTGGTCTGCCTTCTCATCATCTTTCAGGCATAGACGGCACTCGACGTTTTCCGCTAGGCCGAGTTTATCTAGATGAGAGTTTAGTTGGCAGTGCCCGGTATATAGGCTTGTTAGAGTTTTCAGGTTTACCATATTTAACTATAAAAGTTTCTTAGCTCTTGATTTCAAAGGGTATTTTATAAACGCCTTCGAATGAACTAATCCTGGTAACTCTTGCCAGTACTGGAGAGTTTTCCTTCCAGCCCAAATCGAGATCCATCTTAGCAGTACTTGAAGGTATGCCAAGTATCGGTTCTGGTCCGATGATTCGTGATCTCGCTTCTTCTCTGGCCAATGAGTCGGCTATTTCGTTACCTTCGTACACATAGTTCAATGGCATGAACCTCAGCCTGAAAAACAGTTGTATGAGAACCTAGGCTTGAGGATATCCTCACCGTTGGTCTGTAGCTATGACTCCGGCTCCTGTTCCTCGGGAGTTTTGGAGCCGTCTGTAAACCAGCAACTGTCTGCCTTCAGTAGGTCGGCTTTATTCCGATCCCACTCATCTCTTTCCGGAGAAAGGATGTTGAAGGTCAGCTCATAGTTGGTCATGTTAGGCATAGTATCCGAGGGCATTCCCAGGATGCTGTGTTTCTTTATGGTACTCGAACCTGGTTCGCTTCATGATGCTAGTCTGTGGCTTTCTAATCAATTAACTTAAACTATCTTTAATGATATGGTGACCCATGTTATAAACTATGTCAGGTTCTTGAAACCTTGACAGTTCGGGGATTTTGGAAAAAAATATGTATATACCAGACAATAAATATGGATAATAGGAGACTACAAAACCAATGCAAAAGGAAATCGTGTAATAAATGTTTTAGTGTGCCTTTTATGTTCAATATCCATCTTAGATGATCTAGTAGGTTTGCGTAATATAACGTTTGCTCAATAAATATTAAACATGTTCAAACTTAATACAAACCTTAATACAGATCTTACATGATCAATACAATTGCGCAATAAAAAATGTTGCAAAAACCTTATGCAATTATGTTAGGGGAGGCTTTAGACCATAATGGGTTTACGGCATTATATTTAATCGCTAGTATAAATCGTCATTGCAGTAACTGTATAAGAACTAGTTACAAGAACGCTTGAGATTATGGGTGTTGGTAGTTCACAAGTATTGATATTAGCCACTGATGCAGCACAATAAATGGATAAAGCTGGAGAATTGATGAAGAATATATGCTCAAATTTAAGACACGTAACCCACATTATAGCCGAATAAATTCGACAAAATGATCTCGAAATTGATGCATTAAGTGCAAATACAAAACAAATATTCGTTATAATCACTAAATATATTAAAGATATAGAAGGCGGACATACGACATGCATCAGAAACCACGCATGTCAACAGGCTTCCAGAAGCCAGTAGGTTACCTCAGCTTGGCGCTAGTCGCAGCAATCGATGGCCTCTAAGCGTGACTATCCTAAGATAGGTACATTTTTTCAGGAAGTGTAAGCTTCCCTGTGGTTTTGTTTCGTACAAATACTGCGTTCCAGGTTATAGATACTTTTATTAGTTGTACTGTGCTTTTAATGCGTATTTATATACTTTATTTGTAACTAGAGAAGCTGTATTGGCAATTTTTCTAAAATATAGAGAAAAAAGTGCTTTAAGACAAAAATATAAATACTTTAAACTTAAATAACAGAAATTATAATCTCGGCTCAATTCAAGAGCATTTTTTTTTTTTTATAAATAGCCGCTTTATTTTGTATCCTAAAATATGTCACCTATGCTTTTTTGTCATGTACTATCTACAGGATCTACAGATTTTTTTAAACATGTAAAGTGTTAAAAATGAAATATATGCACCTGGCTGTGCAAACACCAGAGAGGAAACTATAGAAAATTAATTAATGATGCAAGTGTACGCTGTCAATCATAAATAACTATAATGGATATGACATAAGAAGTAAGTCATTGTAAGTTATACCATGCCCTTCACCGACGCCAATCAATTTCTTAAAACGGGCCGGTTTTACTTATTAATTGTCACATAACCAATTTAAAGATGAAATTAGGGGCACAAAAATTTTTACACTTTATACGTTATAGATACCATTAAAAATAAATCAATTTTAAATCTCATATTTATCCACGGCATATATGAGCCATTTTTAAATTTTTAACGTTCTAAATTTACTACAGCTCTGTGATTATCTCATACATATATACATAAGCCTACAATCAAAAAGTCATTTGGCAAAAACGTTATTAGACAGCGATAAATTTAAATTTATGTTAGTCTAGACGAATTGAGCCGACTAGAGAACCTTTGTCTTTATGGTGATCCAGAAAACAATACTCTATATTTTAGTGTTGCTGCCATCACATTAGGCCGGAACAGTTTTTCAAACAGCGGGTGATTTTAATACTAGGCAAACTGGTAAACGCTTCGGCGATACAAGTAGAAATAGGGTGTGAATTGAATTTAAAACTGAACAATGTGTGATACAATAAATTGTTGTGTTCCCATAGAGAATGAAGTATAATGAAACAAAAACATATGCGTTTTAAAATGCATTACGCTTGAGAGAGATTCAACTAATAAATATTGTCTTTTTGATTACTTTCATAAATTTAAAGAAAATAATTAATTTTCACTGTTCCTGGGTTTTTATACATGCAGTAAATAATATTTTATATAGGGTGTCCCAAAATTCACACCACAAAGGATCGGTGTAGATTATGAGACTAAAAATATGAGGAGATTTGCGAACAGTTCTCAGCTGCTGTTAAACATGATCAAATTTGCAAAAAAATTAAACTCTTGTGGCATTGAATCGTAAATGACAACAGGTTCTGATGCAGTACCAACTTTCATACGTAGGATTTGTCCTTAGCTTCTTGCCTCTCCACTGAAATGTCCAATTTATGCCTGAAAATATTGAACTCTTCTCAAGTTTCTCTGTTCTATAAAAACTGGAGCAAGCATAGTACAAACTATCAATCAAGATCCATTTTGTATTACTTTTGCATAGTCTTAGAATTTTCTCTACTTAGCAGTATTTTCTATGAAATCAATAGAAATTTAATCTATTAACATGGCTTCATGAAAGGTCCACACTACAATCAACCTAACTGCATCGCACATTAATCTACTGATATGCAAGTTCAAACAAATTTACACATATTCCTCCAAGATATCGAGAGATTTGATACTAATATATTACTTAGAAAGGTTAGACTGTTTGGACATTTTAATTGACTAGTATCTCTGATTTCGAATTATTTATTTAATAGGAAGGGGTACCTACGTGGTTTTTAATGGGTTCAAGTCTATCTAGCAATTGCAACGTTAGGAGTTCCAAAAGGATCTGTTGTTAGACCTTTGTTATTTAACCTATCTGTCAATGATATTGTTGAAGTTTTAGATGTGAGTTATGCGGTTGACATACATACATCGACGTGAATTTCAGTCTACTTTTGGAACTTTAATACCAGATGAAAAGGCTGATTCTTAAACAGCTTTTTGCGACTGTATATCACCTTTAGAGATAGTATACAACTTGCTCTTTGTAATCCAGCTCTAAGGAGCCGGGTTACAAAGAGCAAATTATACTTATATCTATCGATGATGGTATATCAGAAAAGCGAGCTAGATTGTAAAACACTACAATAGACAATTTATAGGACTCAGTGCCGTAACTAGACTTGTTGGCGCCTGTGTCAAATCATGAGTTTTGCGCCTCCCCCCAATCCAGTTTAAAAATCTGAGGAAACATATATTTTATTTTAATGAAAACAGACATAAGAACAAAAAACCTAAAAATGTCAAATAAGTAGTCTAATAATAAAATAACTGAAAATATATTCTCCGAACAAAAAAACAATTAAAATATTTGGTTTTAATCACATATCGACATAATAAATATACAACTTAAAATTTAACTTTTCTAGATTTAGATTCAGCAAATATGTCTATAATCTCACAAGCTTAAGCTTGCTGAACGAACGCTCGCACGCAGCAGTTGTCCCTGGGATGCTTAGGAATATTCTCAAGGCCGTCTGTATGTTTGGATAAATATTTTCTATGGACAGGTTATACATACCTTGCAAAATTTCCAAGGGACCCATTTCAATAAAATTTTCTTGCAGTGTTTTACTTTGGAATTTTTAGCTTTCTACTTCTGATGTAAATTCGTAAGCACTTAAATCAGCAGAATACTTGAGTGCAAGATCTGTGGCTTTCTTTTTTTAATTCTTCCAAAGTGGTTGTCTCGATAGAAACCCCGTTTAGGAACCCAAAATCATCTGCTAGCTCATTTAGAGCCACAAATCTTTCTTCCATTTGCATGATGATTGTATCAAGAACCTGCAACAATCCAACTCTTAACTGCGTGGTGGAATCAAAAGAATGAGATTCATCGCTTGCTTTCTTCCCAGGCATTTTTGTTTTTTTTCGCTTTCGAGACTCCTGAAGTATTGGTTAAATGTCTATTTTCTCTGCCATCAACTTTGAGGACTGAATTGTGTGACGAAATCTTCTTGTTTATATTTTTTCATTTCGTCCAACAGTCCCTGAATCATTCGGGCACCTTTTGATACATCATGCAGCTTTTCTTGCAAGAAAAGATTAATCCTATTTATTTTATTCAAAAGAATATTCCAAAACGTCAAATAACAGATGAATACAAATTTTTTCATTAACTTTAATAACGCCTTTGGTTGCACAATTGTATCTCCAGTACTTTTTTCTGATACGCTGACCTCTTCAAGAATGTCGACAACTTTTTCCAGTTGGAAGTTCAAAGCATGGATAGCGTCAGCTTTTGATGACCAGCGTGTATCGCTTGTTCCTTTTAAAGACACCTTAAGTTTGCTTTTCAACAGTTCCCAGTAGAAAGATGACCCAACAAAAAAGTTATATATTTATTGAACTGTTCCGAAATAGGTTTGCATTTTTGGAGTTATCTGAGCAGCATGAACTCCCACTAAATTAATTTTAATTTAAAGACGTTGCGCGCGCGCTTAGTAATGCGAGAAGCAACGAAAATGAGCGAATGAACTGCTGCCGCTAGTCAACAGCCAACGTATGCAACACACAACACGCTTCGATAAAGTTGAGCCAGAGCCAGCACTGATACCAGATGTAATGTGAAACAAAGGTGCGGAACCGATTTCTTTGACTCCATTGTTTTACATTAGATGCAGACTCCGGCTTTGGTGCGTGTGTCTTTTGTCTTGCCATAATGTTTCCAATTTTGCGCCCCTAAGATCGTGCGCCCGTGGCAAATGCCACCTTCGCCACGCCCTAGCTACGGCACTGATAGGACTAACTTTCTTTGCATAAAAAATGAAATACTGCAATGTGGTCTGTAAAAGTGTCGCTTTAAGATACCATGGTCTGTGAAATATGGTTAATTGATAGATGAACAGACAGTTTGAGCTGATACAGTATGAAGCTTTTAACAGGTTCAAATCTGTAGAATAACTTGCCACATCAGTAGTTCCACAAGGATCTGTTATTGAACCTTTATTATTTACCATATGCATCAATGACATCGTTAAAGATTTAAAGGCGAATTGTCTCCTTTATGCGAATAACTTAAAGATATTTGATGTGATTGTGAATAAATTCAACTAAATTTAAAATTGAAGTTTTAGGAAAACACTCACTTTCAAGTATTTTACATAGACTTTCTACTCAAAATTTTCAATAACAAAATTGACTGTCAAAACATTACAGAATAAATAAATGTACCGTTCTTAGAACATCTTCTCGTGAAAAAACTTTTTATCCTACTAGGAACTCGGTAGGATGTATTTTTTGCCTCCTTAATTACATACGTTTGCTTGAAATAAATATTTACTTTTTTTCATAAATTTTGTTAATATATTAATCTTTATCTGTTTTTAATTCATTATTTTTTGTTTTTCATCTTGTGAGACATTTCTGAACATCTTAGCAGATCTCCAAAACTTGCCAACTTAGCTTAATCAAATTTCAATGATTAATTTATAAAAGACACCTAAGGAATACCTAATATATATTTTCTTTTTTAGTTGTCACTTGTAAGATATTTTTGTAGTTAAATTGACGGCTCAATACGTTTAAGTCATATATTAGATGCATCTATTAATAATTGTCGAAAAAAAAACCTGAGCATTGTTGTTAGTTAGGTGAGTTTAGAAAAACTTGGTAAAATCTATGTTACAGATTTTCGAGTAAATTATATTTCTAATATCTGTAATCAGCAGTCTCTTGAATGTGTTCTATAATAACAGCTTTATAGAACTGCAATGAAAATGACAAAAATAATAATGATGAATGTATACCTAGGACAACAACGATGTGGAATCTTTACTGTACAGATACATCGCCATTGACTGAAATAAACACATTACACCATCGACATGGTAACTAATGTCTTCTGTAATTGCAGCCAGGAGACATTAGGCAGCTATTCTAAAGGGATTTATTCAATTTTACTGCATTCTCTATTATTTAATAGTATAACTGTAAATATCTGTATTAAGAGCACTTTGTGGTGAACAAAGCATTACTCTCGCAACCGAATTGATTTGTTGGCCACATAATTTTATATTATTCAGAAATTAATTACTGTAGATAGAACAATAGTATCCGTATGTAAATATTAATCCATAAATAGTCGGTATGATCGGATAATAAATAAAAGACGGTTATTTTCACTTGTCGAAGTTTCGATTAATTTTTTAATCTTCTGCAGGACTAAAAATAAAATTTAAACTTACAATAGTGTATGGTTACAAAATTATTGGATGACATAATGAATATAGGATTTTACATAATTTTAACAAAATACATACACACATTTATTATAAATTAACTCTTGATTAAAATGTAAAACAATTAAAAAAAATAACACAAAAAATTTGAAAAAATTTTAAAATTTTTTAAAAATCTAAAAAAATTACTAGAACATTGAAAATAAAAATATATAATCTCCTTACCTTAAGTGAAACAAACCTGTGATATGTGATTATTTGTGGGTTGTTTCACTTTTTTATTTTCAATGTTCTAGTAATTTTTTAGATTTTTTTAAATTTTTTAAAAAAATTTTAAATTTTTTGCGTTATTACTTCCTCACCCCTCAGTGAAGAAAAAAGAAACGTATTGGTGAAAAAAATTTTTGAAAATTTGTATTGCATTTCTGGACGAATCTCGACGAATTATGACGATACAGAAAAATTTTCTTTCTGTGTGTCTGTCTGTCTGGTTCGCGATAGCAGCTACAGTTTTTGAGATAAAGCTTTAAAATTTGGTATACACATTCTAGAAGTCAAGGAAGAGTTGATGAGCAAAATCGGTCCCAATTTTTGAAACGTCAAAAAATGTGACTTTTTTGAAACGTCAAAGTGACTTTCTTGAAACATCATGTGACTTTTTTGAAACGTCAAAAATTACTTTTATTATAAACTCCACCACAAGTCGAGTTTTACTACGGTGAGGAAGTTCTGATCCCCAAGTAATTGGCAGCGTTTTTTTTGTTAATGGTTTTACATTTTAATCAAGAGTTAATTCATAATTAATGTGTGTATATATATTTTGTCAAAATTCTGTAAAATTTTATATTCATTATATCATCCAGTAATTTTGTAACCATAGATTACTGTGAGTTTAAATTTTATTTTTAGGAATGAAGACGATTAAAAAATTAATCGAATCGTCGACAAGTGAAAATAACCGTCTTTTACTTATTATCCGATCATATTAATGGACTATTAATTACTGTGTTTACGCCATATCGAGCATATTCTACACAAAACTTGTAAATATTAAATATTATCAGCATTTTGATATAATATATTAAACAATTATCATAGTCGAGGAAGTTCCACATTATCAGGTGAAGAAATTATTATTGTCGCATTTAAGTTAAATATATGTATATGATATGGAAAATATTGGCTCACATTTTTCAGTAGATTATCTAATTCTCACAAATTATATTATTCGTGTGGCAGAATAATATTTTTATCCACCACAAATACATAGCTATAAACAATATCTATAGGAAATTATTATTTAAGTATTATGCTTACCGATTGTGCTTTAATGTCATCTAAGATTTTATTTTATATTGAAAATGACCACACAGAACTTCTCAAACTTTTACCAACTAGCAGACGCAGACGCGGTGAGTGAACCATACGAGATATGGTGTTACATATAAGTCGAAAGCTATTACATTATTTTATATTGCTTTGTTCAAGATTTATCAATATTTAAAGTTAAATGTACATACATTCTGTCGATAGAAAACATTGGTGTTTCCAAATTATATATCATTAATGGATCCATCGTCCTTTGTTATTGAAATACAGGACATTTTATTGATTTTGGCCAAATCCTTCATTGTCAGTCATAACTTTTGGACCCACCTTGTACAAGCGGTTTATATGGTAATTATATTTTAATTATTTTAGATTTATACAGAATTTTGTCAGGTAACATATAACTACCAAATATGAACCAATTATACAGGATGGTTTAATAGTTATAAGAAATATTTGGCAATAATCAATAAAAATAGCTGTATCTCAGAAACGAAGGAAGATGGACTCATTTGAGATGGGAAATTTGGAATTATCAAAGTGTCTTCTATCCACTGTGAATATTTTAAACATCCCGTATAACACTTTGAAATTTTCATTTTTTTGTCCATATTCAAGAGACCACAAATCAAAAAATACAAGAGATATGTATTAATTTTGTTTAAGTTGATCTGTTTAATAATAACACTTTTGACAAATTATAAAAGTGTATTTGGTCGTTTTTTTTTATGAATCGTTTAAAATTTGAATATTATCTTATTACTAGTTTTAAAAGCATGCAGTATTCCAACCTAGTATTTAACTTTATTCATCGGTAGATGTTGTTCCGGAGTAAACTAGTTGCATGTTTCTAGTAACACAACATTTCTCTTTAATAAAAACATGAGTTTTGTTATTATCAATGAAAATAACTGCTAAAAGAAATAATTCATTAATCATTTTATTTGCTCATACAAAAGCAAATTAAATTCAAATTACCTCTGTGTATAGTGTACATGACTAAATATTTGAATGTATTTAACAAATCATATGAAGAATATATTTAGTTGTGAACAAGGTTTGTATATACATAAATATAGCACTACTATGTAATGTTATCAAAACATTCAGCAACAAAATAATAATATCAACAAATGTTTAATATAATATAAACATTTCATTTTATTTTCTAAATATTTATACAGCTGCAGTAATCAAGTAAACAAGAACATTAGTATTATTCATATAACAATAATTACCGTAAACCGGGGTTACCTTGCGCCTTCAGGGGTTACTTTTCTCCATGGTCGAAAAGAGTTAAATGTAATTCTACACGCTAACTATGCATAGACACCATCAATTTACCAGCGATGTATGAGAAGTTGCCTGTTTGACTATATATTACAACGCAAGGTTTCATTCGCAGTACCTTCAAGGACACATAAACACCCGACAAAGTTGTGCGGTGAAAATCACATGTTCTTTTGCTCGCAAAATTTGGTGTGTACAGAAGTTATTGGTTCTTGATTTACAAGTAAGTATTTGCACACTAGTAGTATCTTGTACCTGCTTTGCTCTAAAAATTGTTATCAATTATTGATTAGTAACAAAAATATGTATTTTTTTTGTGCTAACCTACAAATTTTTACCATTTTGGGGTTACGTTGCTCCGGAGCAAAGTATACTCATTTGAATGTCGTCTTTGCCCTATTATAATATAGGTAATGTTTCTTTTGTTAAAGAAATGCCGAGAAAGTACCAAAGGCGATTGGGTTCAAGAAAATATGTAGATTAATCAAAAGAAAAATTACAAGAATGTTTAAACGAAATTAAAAGTGACAAATTAACGCATAGAAATGCCGAAAAAAAATATAATATCCCTAGGCGAACAATTCTGAATAAATTAAAAAACAGACACACTGGAACACCAGGAAAACTACCCACATTCACTTCTGCTGAAGAAAACCAATTTGCTAATTGCATAATTTCCTTAGATGAATATGGGTTCCCCCTAAACGAACGAGAACTGAGGCATATTATAAAAAACTATTTAAGCCGAAGCGGAAGAACAGTTAACATATTTAGAGATAACTTACCTGGTAAGGAGTGGATAAAAGCCTTTATAGCCAGGCACCCTCAACTTTCACAACGTTTTGCCGAAAACGTTAAATGAACGCGAGCTGCGGTCGATGAGCCAATGCTAAAAAGTTTCATTAACAATTTGGAGACAGCTAAAAGATGTTCCTGGTACAAACATCTGGAATTTTGACGAGACAAATCTGACAGATGATCCGGGAAAGAAAAAGGTTCTTGTCAAAAAAGGGTGCAAGTACCCAGAGATTATCCGCAATGCCTCAAAAACATCAATTTCTGTTATGTTTTGCAGGAATGCCGCTGAGGAACTCCTTCCACCATATATGGTTTACCGAGCCAATAAAATGTGGACGACATGGACAGAAAATGGACCAAGAGGATGTTAGTACAATTCCAGTAGTTCCGGATGGTTTGATGCGCAAATTTTTAGTAACTGGTTTGAAACCCAAATGCTGCCACGATAAAAAAAATTGGAAGGGAAGAAAGTGGTACTTTGTGATAATCTTTCCGCTCATGTAACCATGAGTTCGCTGCAATTATGCCATGAAAATCAAATAAGCCTAATCTGTTTGCCGCCGAATAGCACACACTTGACACAGCCACTAGATATGGCATTCTTCCGACCCTTGAAATAGCGTGGAGCAAAGTATTACCTGACTGGAAAGATGCAGAAGAAGGTATCCGTAACACTGACATTCAGAAGCAGAACTTTCCACCACTACTTTAAAAAATGATAAACATTCTTGCACCAAATATTGAAGATAATTTAAAATCCGGCTTTCGAAAATGTGGCATAGTTCCTATAAATGTATAAGAACTTTTAAAGCGTATACCAAAATCTGAATGCCATCCAGATGTCGTACAATCCGTGTTCCTGCAGAGTCTCCAAAATAAAAGATCAGAATCCACGAAAATCAAGAAGCGGAGAAAAATAATTTATGTCCCTTCTGGTAAAAGTGTTTGCGCTGTAAATACATTGATCAATGAAGAGATGATTAGCGAAGATGTCGTAGTAAATGAAGAGATGCAGGACGATGAACCTACTACTTCTAGACAGGAAAACGAAATAATCCTTGATGACAACTCATCTGATGATATTGATTTTGATGAGCTAGCTGAGGAGCAACAAAAAGAAAGTAAGTTTGTAGAATATCTGGAAGGCAAGTTACCACAGAATAATTCTTTGCGGGCGTTGTAAAAGAAATAGGAAGTTTTGTGGCTTTCTTATATGAAGAAAAGTTATATCCTGGGGAAATTGTGAGCTTCGACAATAATGAAGTAACAATTAATGTTTATCAAATAGCAGTCCCTACTTTGCTCCACATAGTCTAGGACACGCATTACAAAGGAATTTTTAAACTGGCGCAAAGTAACCCCGTACATTGGTAGACTTTGCTCCACTTTTCAACTTAAAAAAAAATATGTATTTACTGATTGTTTTTAGATTTAACGACACTACAAAAATATTGCCCAAGTATTGCTTTAAAAAAAATTAATCTTTTATCTACGCTTTTAAATATTTTAAAAGAGTTCTCAAATTTTGCCTTAAGGAGTGGAGCAAAGTAACCCCGGTTTACGGTACTTAAATATTCAATTTTCCAATGAAAACAAATTTTTTGCTTCTCAAAAAAGTTATTGGGCGGATCATGAAATAATTGCAGCTTTTCCCTCACAAAGTGAGAGCATTGGATAAAAAATGTCTGTGAAAATGTGCAAAGAGATACCCTTGTTTTATCGCGATAGGTTACAACATTTTAGAGGAAATGGCAAAATATAATTTCAAATTTCATAAGAAATTACAACAATTTTAAAATATTGCTCTATTTGATGCTGTAGAATAGATCAATCACTTAGCCTTATATTCTGCATGTTGATTGCCTGTGGCTGAGAGAGCACTTAATCCTGGCAAGAACCTTACTTAATTCAATACCTTACTGCTTACTGAACTATTATTTAAATAATGTTCTTGACTGTGGCCCTGAAGAAGGAAATATTGCTTTATCGAAACGTAGGCACCAGTTTAATTTAACAATGTAAAGTCTGAAAGTTCAACAATTTCTTTCTGGTAAAACTGTTCGTTCCCTGGAGTAATAAAACACATGAGTAATTCGAGGGTACATTATCGCCCTTCAACTTGATAACTGACAGTTTCAATACTTTTAATAATATCATGCAACTGTTTATCGCGTGTATGTGTGTTGCTATATTTTGGCTATATAATTATTATGAACTGAACTATTAGGCAGGTGAGAAATTTTAACGTCTTTCTTCAATAATTGGCTACTACATTGGAATGAAATTCATGTAGATCAGGGTATTGTTTTAAAATTCCAGATATATTATATAATATAAGCATGCACTTTAAATCACCGGTAATTTGTTTATTTCAAAATTACACAATATTTAAAATGATGCACCATAAGGATCAATTCTCGGGCTCGTTATATTTAAAATATTGATTAGTGATAATTTGACTGGTTTAAAATTTGCTCTTTCACAACTTTAATGATTCGAATGTGTTCAGCGACACTTTCTGGGAAATAGCTAATCGATCTATGGTGAAAATGCGTCTTCCGTATGAAGTGAAAATCTCAAAAAAGTGGAAAAATTATTTATAAAATTATTTATTATACTTTAAAAATGGTGTAAGCAGCACAATTCTTGGAAGTATGCGTGAATCATGTATTTCTAAAATAATTATTCACAACAGAATTTGTAGCTAATATTTTTTAAAATAACTGTTATCAAATTATAAAGCGAATAACAGGGGTTGTTCCCCTTTATCAATATTCTACTAAGACCCTGGTCTATATCATGTTTCCACTTATCGAGAGCACAATGCATTAGAACTTCTGGAATAATTTCATCTGCGATTAATTCACAGGGAGAAAAGGTCTAATTGACACCGTGGCGGAAACGAGACTTCACAGGACGTAAAGAAAGCCACCCGTAGGGAATTGCAATGTTTGGCCCGACTGCCAAATGCTCGCCAACACAGTCGCAGCGAGAGGCATTATTTAAGCTATTGTTCTCATATAAGTCAAGAAATATTAATGAACAACATACGGTGATAATGTTTACGGCTCGCTCGCGATATATATCAAAATATAAGAAAAATGTGCAACATGATATAATTGGATCGGCATAAGTTTTTATTTTAACAGTGCCTAACATTAATTTCTGCTCTAACGTACATATAACTCACAGGAAGCTGAGGATTCAACTTCCCAATAATTATTCTTTTGATAAAAAATTTAGGTGTGTTTGAGAGTGGCAGTAACTTAAAGATTATTATTTATTTACAAAAACAGGCACGATTCATTTACATGAAGCAAAGAGTAAACACGTATTTTTTTAAATAGAGATTAGATTTATATGAATTAAAACAGGTTTTTCATTTCGAGTGTGCCAAACGCAAAGATAAAGTTTTTTCTAAACAAAAAATTTCATAGAAACATATATGTCCGATTCATTACCGTTATCGAGGTAAATAGTTCTAAAAATTTGTCAGTCGTTACCAGAGGTAGGATTTACATCGGATATGATATAAAACCAGGATGGGCTTTAGGTGGTTATGTGTCAGATTTGCATGCATATCTGAAACGATATCTTACCTTGAAATTTTTTTAGCGAATTCCGTATTATCCAAAGTTGATAAAATCAATTTATTATAAACACTCACTCAAAGAGAACTGGAGCTATAGGGGGATGTACATAACACTAAACTACACACACAAGTATTCTTCACTGCCGGTTACAAGAATAAAAGTGTATTATTAATATCTGTTCTAAATATTTTGTTAAACCTCGGCGCCTTTCGTTAAAAATCCATTTATATTGCGAAAAGGACCGCTCGACGTCGACAGATGTAACTGATGATGCTCGGTGTAGAAAAAGTCTACTTCTTTGCCGTTTAAAAGGTGTATTACACCTGTCATCGTAACAAATCCGGGATTTTTTTTAAAACAGTTCGAATTTTGCTTGTACCCTCGCAGCAATTTTTTTCTGTAATTAAAAAAATATATTATCGAAGATCGAACACAACGTTTATTGTATCAACTGTAGTAAATTCTGATGCTGGCTGATATTAATGGTCTCTTATGTCTAGAGGAATTCGTGAAAAGCTTCCGTGTATGATCTCCAGATTTTCTTGAACAGTTGGATCCATAAATGCCTGTTGCGCCTGTGACATAGCAACTGCGACATTTGGATTTAACTGCTCTATTCGGGATTTCACATTTTCAAAATGACAATAGTAGTACGATGTTGCTTCTAGCCAAGATTTCCATGGTATTATAATGAGCTGTGGAGGTAATGGAGTATTTGGTAGAATTTCATGTAATAACCGTACACGACTTGGTGCTTTGAGAAAAACTTTCTTTGCACTAATATCAAATTGGCAACATTAGAGTAGTATCCCCTAATATCTTCAGCAATCCTATGAAGCCCATGTGCTAAACATGTTACATGAAATGAATTCTCATGTTTCCTTTACAATTCTTCCAGCAACTTCATACTCTATCGGTAAGAAATAATAAGAACTTGTACTTATTTTCTGCATGTTTGTCACCCCAAAACTCTTGCAGACTTAAATACACTACGTCCACTATAGTGCGAAAATTTATAGCTTCTAAAACTTCAGAGGCAATCAAGTGCCCGCTCATTGAACAATTTTCCCGAAATGCACTCACTAAAACATTCGCTAACTTAAGCCCGCAAGAATTAGTGGTTTTGTCCACGCCAAGCCAGATGCACTTCCCATTAAGCTTTGAAGAAATTTTCTGTCTAATATTTTCACACTCTATTGATAAATACTTTTTTCTTAATGTAGACCTCGGCAGCACGTTAACGTTGCTATATTTCCCACTAACACATTTTTCAAAAATTGTCTAAAAACTGAATTGTCTAGTTTCGACGACGGTATGTTACATTCTATCATAGATTCCACTAAATCTAAGTTAAAATTACGTTGCATGTCACTGTAACTAAAGCCACCTACGCTCGGTTTATTGTTTTCTGAGGAAATATGTCCATTAATATTTGTGTTGCATGACCATGAAATTGCTTTGTTACATCTAGTGCAATACAATTGCCTACCATCAAATTTTAAATCAGTAATATCACGAATCCAAGAATTTACTGTAGCTTCCGTCGGTTTACCACTGTGACATTTTAACTGTGCATTTTTAGAAGCTACATCCGAATGTATCCACGTTATGCAAGATACTATTTAATCATGTTATATGTTTTTCCCCTCTACGCTAGGGTCGGTCGTTGGCCTTCAGCAATGTAAATTACCAATATACTGTAATTTAAAAGAATCTATTACGCATTACGTTTTAATTTAATATAATGCATTTCCTGACAAAATTAAGTTTCCATGAACATTGTAAAATTAAGTAAAATACACTTAATATGTATGGTCGTTACCGATCTTACAAATTTTCAATTTGATGTTATTAGATTGCCGTGAAATACAAATAATTTGCGTGGTTAGCCAGTTGTTTATACAAATTTATTAATCTGACAGATGTCAATAATGCGCCTAGGAAATTCAGAATATGCGGATGTAATGTATGTTTATGGTTTATATGATAGAAACACTAGAGCTATCTGCCATGAATATCGAAGACGATTTCCAAATCGACATCAATCATCTAATGATGAAGAAAATGTTATTGATGTCGTAACAGACAATCTCAACTTAAGTGTTCAACGTATTGCAGCCCAACATAATATATCAAACTCTTTCGTTTAATCGTGAAGTAATAATACATTCATACCAATATCAGTACGTTCAAGCACTACATGATGGAGATAATAAAAGACAGATGCAATTTTGTAATTGGAGTATCGACCAAATAGCAGCAGATAATACGTCTGTTTCTTCCGTTTTATGGTCGGATGAAACGACTTTTACACGATACAGTATAAATACAACACAACATGCACACGTGGTCTTTCGATAATCCTCACAATATTAGAATAAGAAATTTTCAACAACACTTTAACGTATATGTCTGGGTTGAAATTTTCAACAATACTGTATTACCAATTGATTTTTAAATCCCCACCTTAACGCAAGTCAATACTTAAATTTTCTTCAAAATCAACTTGAAGCAATTCTGGATGACTTGCACTTTCGTTATTTCGGATGTGGTTCCAACATGATGGGGCCTTACTTTATTATGGCAGAAATACCATTAATTGGCTGAACACCAAATTTACTAATAGATGGATTAGACGTGGGGACCTTGTTCCTTGGCCACCAAGACCTCCACATTTTACCCCTCTCGGCTATCATTTCTGGGGCGACATGATACAAAACTAGCGTTTCAACAACAATTACAAGAAATGATAACAAATGCTGCTGAAGAAATTAGATGATGTAATAGCAAGAATATATCGTTTCTTTATCCGTCGATGCAATTGTTGTATTTGTGCACATTTACTTTGATACTGTTTGTTTGTATTTTTATTTTCCTATTCAATGTAAAAGATCATGAAACATTAATTACCATTAGATGAAATGATGTAAATGGTTGGTTGTATCATGGCAACTTAATAAATAATATTAATTTGAATATTTACTTTGTTACTGTTTGTTCATATTTTTGTTTTCCTATTCAATGTAAAATATCATGTATCATTAGATAAAATGGTGTAGATAATGGTTTCATTTCATGGCAATCTAATATTAAATTGAAAATTTATAACATCGGTAACGATTGCAATTATTTATCTCTTATAACGAAATGGACATATGTATATATCAACTTTTTTGCCTGGAATAACTTTTTCTATTACCTCTTTCAATTTGGCACACTTGAAGTGAAACACTGTATATTGCATTCCATTTTAAACATTTTTTTCCCTACGCATTAAAAAAAGTTTTAACTCAAAAAAAGACATTTTACCAAAATTTAGACGATTTTTCTTCAAACTAATTTCAAGGAAAATTGTAAGAATTTGACACCTTTTCTGAAACTTCCTGTAAAATGTTTAGATTTTACATGTCCAAATATACTATAATGAGATTAGTTCTATACAACCGAAAATACAATATCTCATATAGGATAAAAGCCAATGCATTTGCTTACAAAGGACATATATCTAATATGAGAGTACAATGAAAACAATTATTTTATGCAGAAAATCCTAATTTTCATTACGGGAATCAAATCCATAATCGTTAGTCAAGAGAAAGGAAAATAAGTTATTTCCTCTCCATTAAGTAGATATAAATTTGTAGTAGAATTAATGATCCTATATGTATACAACACCAAAACAAAAGGTTACTGCAGTTAAAGTTTCTTGGTATTTGGTTAAGGTAATTTGTAAACTTTGCAATTCCTGATTCATTTACTAAAATAGTACCAAAGCAAACTAGCGAATTAGCAGAAATGTGTAATTACTGGGGCAATTATTGAAGTAACTCAGATGAACTGTCGCGGTCATGTGGTTTGAATTCCAGACACTAGACTAGTTTCAGAATGCAATTTCAGCATTATCATGTAAATTGCTTAATTCTGAATGATAAAAATTCGTTTTAGCGCGTCTATGGTCAATTTTATGCTGCAAAATATATTCTTAAAGAATAATGTATCTGAAATAAAACAATCGAAGCTAATAGACCGAGTAGATATTCTAAATTAATTATTTACTCCAACAGGTTATCTCAATTCAGTTTATTTTTTCGTTTTAACATTAATGATCGGTATTTTAAAGTTCGGTTAAACTGAAGATTACCAGTTAAGGTATGATCTTGAAGAAATATCTATTTTATAATTTTGATTATATACAGGTTGTAGATTAAAATGAGTACGTCCTATGAGGTCTAATTCCCACGGGATCTAAATACCGCGAAATTATTTTTCCACTAGATCTAACGCATTACCCTGTATATCCGTTCGGCTTTTCGAATGTGTTTATCATGGACGTGTATTTAAAAACATCCTTTTCAAAATTCCATAAAATCTAAAGATTTTGAGAAGAAAATCCCATCAACAGATCTAAATCCCACGAGATCCAATTTCAATCAGTTTACTTATCACCCTGTATGTCTATTCGGCTTTCCGAATAAACCAACTTGAAAGTTCTGCGAGATTTAAAATTCCAAAAAAATTTAAATCCCACGATATCTAATTCTCATAAGATATAATTGTGACGTCATTTCACACATAACGTCCGTTCAAATTTCAAATTTACAGTATGTTTTGTCACCAAAAGAGCGAATGTAGGTTGCATATATATGGAATTTACGGATAAAATTTTACACTACTACAATTCTACAATAATATAAATATGTACATTATTCAAAAAAATAATAATCTAAAACACTACGTTAACGCTTAAAGTTGTGTCATGTAATTAAAATGCTTCTGCTGATAAATCAGCTTAAGTTTGCATAAAATAATATAAAATTTCCAATAAAAACAGGTAGGATAAGCTTTCCAAAATTCAAATTTACGATAAGATAAATCCATATGGACTTCAATTTCATGAAATTTGGTTAAAATTGACTGAAATATGTTACAATGATAAAACGCATTCGGAAAGCCGATCATCAATCTGTACATCTAGTACAGATTGATGTGTAAGATCTCATGGAAAAATGGCATTGGAGTTTTAGATCTCATGGGAATAAGATGTAGTGGGAATTAGATATCATGGGACTTTTATTGGTTTATATATAAATGGTTTGACCCTATTTTTATCAGAGAAAACCACGAGACATTCAAGTACATATAAAAATGTGTTCGGTTTTAGGTATAATTACTGACATACTTCCATCCTTGTTGTACATTGGTGTTTCTCAATTAATCTATCTTTGTTGCAGTTTGGGAAGATTTTCATAGATGGCGCTGGCAGCATAGAAACGTCATCGTTGATGTTGAATCCGGTCGCCATATTGTTTGTTTTGATGCTTATATTGTGTGGTGTGTGTCGTTTTTTATTTTATATTGGATTACGAACTGTAAAATACTGTGACTTCTAAATACTATTTTATTTGAACTTCTTATTAGTGTTAGTGTAGTATATAATTTTATTATAACCATGCCACAAAAACATTGTCTTATTTGTGGATTCAATGTAGACCAGGTGGAAAAAATGCACTATTTTTCAGTCAGTGACCAAAAGTAAGTTTGTGTTTTGTGTTTTTTTAAAGGTATTTAAATGAATTTGTTTCCTTCTTGTTAGGTCCAAAATTTGGTAAGAAATGTAAACTTTAATTAAGCAATTAAATATTATTACTATTATATTTGTTAAAAATGTATTGTTAAATTGCAGACCACATTGTATAAATAATGTGCAGCATTAATAGATGTTGATACATATATCTGGGATGTTGGGAAGCAAATGTACATTTTCTTTCTTTATTGGTAGGCTTATTTATATATTTTTTGTACTTGCCATATAGGTTTTGTAATACATAGGTACCTGTTGTTCAAGAAAGTATTATAATCGTTATTATTTAATTATAAAATGCTTAACTTTTTGTTTAGCCATTTATTTTTCTGTGGTTTAGATTATTTAAAATATCTTCATAATTATTGCAATCATTGTCCTTGTTATTTTATTGATTTTCTGTCAATAACCGATTTATTTTACCTGGTTTGTTTTATTTCTTCATTAAAATGTAATTGAAAATATAACAACAGCCAACAAAACGCATCGTGCGCTTTTTTAAATCACGGCTCATCATCGCGCACACCATCTATTCTAATCTTCCCAAACAGTAGACCAGTGCAATATTCCGAATAGAAACAATAGAAATACTTGAACGTCTCATGGTTGTCTCTGCTTGTATTATATACGCTGGTTTAATACTCTAATAAAAAAATTTTAATTTGTGATTGTCAGAATATTTATAACCCAAAAATTTGAAGGTAAACTATACAATTGTTGCCAGAGTGACAGTTACTGGTGGCATGGAAAATAGTATTATTTATAATATTATTTATTATATTTATTAATGTTGTGATTACTGTTACTAATGGTGCTATATCTGCAAGAATGTACTCATTTTTTTACACAAAACTGTAAAGTTTCTATTCATTATGTTAATATATTGTCCTTGTTACATAAAACAGATACCTACTTATTGATTCAGTATCATACTGGGTAATTGTAATTTTTAGATAATCAACCTTAGAAAAATTATTCATGTGGTATAAGTTTCAATAAAAAGAAGAGGAATTAAAAAAATTACTCATTATAAAAAACATTACCAAAATATACTGAAATATTATATAAATTTCTTAATGTACCAATCATTATATCCTTTACCCTATCTGTTTAAAAAATCAGGTCAAAATTTATGTACATTTGAAAATATAGTCTCAGACCAGGTTAAATTTATAACCTCATTATTATTTAATAATACATTTACCTATTTTTTGTTTTCTTTTTCTAGTTTTAGTATGCTGAAAGTATTCTTTAAGTGAAATGGTTTGTTATCTTGTATTTTGAACTCAGTGGATAACTTTTTTATAATTAAAAAATGCCATAGTAGTTCAAATGAACTTACCAATTTGTTAAAAAAAAAAAGATTTAAAAGCACCGCATTATATATACAAAAACTTTAATTATCTTATCATCTACTTTCTTGTGAATAATACTGCATATAAATGACTATACTCAATTGTATATTCTGAAGGAATGTCAGAGCCACGATTGTACCCCAACAGCCCTATTCAAATTAGACTCAATTTCATGTACCCCAGTGTCTGCAACGGACACCCGCGTTCCGTGCCACCATATGGCCCTCGCACGACTATAAATTTTAATTTTACCAAATCTTCCTTACGACTATCATTGTTTTACCCCGCGTGGCGTAGGAGGCTATGGGCCCTATTGTAGGCGACCATAGGGTTTTAATTGTGGCACTTAGTTATGTTGTCAGAAATGCGATTGTTAAATAAATGTGTGGTGTGAAGCTATAAATAGCAATTAAATACAGACAGGCGTGGAAATGCGTTTAGGGCAGGGTCGTATTGTAAAAATAATATTCCTCGTTTATTATTGACTAAGCGACAAAGCTTTGGATTGGGAATTAAATACCCCCAGATTTATTGCTATGGTTGTGTAATAGATTTAAAGTCATAAGCTTTCACGGTGTTCTAGTGGACGCGGTCCCATTTGTTTTACTTCTTGTCTTTGATTTTAAAGCGGCTATAAAATTCAATTTTAAAGTGTATCATTTCCTTATTCTATTGAACGAAGTATTTATTTCCACCCAACTGTAAAACTATGTTATTATACAATATTTTATTATGTATAATGATTGAGGAAATATTGTTTAGGTATTTTGCTAAAAACTGCCATGTATTACATAAGAAATTACCTAGTTTTTATATGTATATTAATTTATGATCATGCTAATCTACAAATATTAGGTAAAAGTAGTTATTGTTACGTGTTTGCTATCCCCACAAACACCTACACTCGTAGATTCGTTGATTGAAAGTCCAGGTAACACTTATTAACTACTTTATTTACTAATTAACAATTAACAACAATAGATTAATCACTGTCCTAATTATAATCACACTAGAACACTTATAAGTCTCTTTCTTATTGCTTCTTTACTCGTTCACGTTCAACTTAAGATTAAATCTCGGCCCACCATGCGTCTTATTTATACATCCATTCTCCCGGTCTAGAGCACTCCAGAATATTCCCGGCCGTTCGTGTACAATTCCAGCCTAATCTAACCAGTCTGCACAGTCCAGTGACGTAACATTATTTAACACCTTAGAATATACATTATTGTAGAATCTCCATCTAGCTAATAATATTTCTATATTAACATGATAAGGAAATCTCACTCACATTAAATTCTCCAGTGGTTTCAAAGCACCAATATTTTCTTTCGATGAAAAGACCAAATTTGCGATAATCTTGAATTGACCCGTGTTGTTTTTGTTAAGAGTATTTCTTAAAAAAAATTAAATTACTTTCCGTTAATGTCAATTACAATCTATGTTTCCTGTTGCATCTTCTGCATTTTTTGTTATTCAAATCGCTTAAATATTCTTGATTTATATCTGGTCTACCACTTTCTACTTAGCGACAAATCTGACCACCCGAGGACCTTACTGTTAAATTTTATACATTGTTTGAGCTCCAGTACTGCACACAACTTTAACTGCGTGCCCTCCAACTGCCTCTCCTGAGTCTCCTGAGAACTAAACTAATGTCTAAATCTTAATAACTGTTACAATCTGTAAAATACATAACAGATTTACAAGAAATAGATAATGGTTTATAAAAATGGCAATTTATATAAAATAAAACAGAAGAATCTAGTGAATCTAACCTAGTAAAACAATATCAATGCTTACACTAATTTAAATGAATTTATTATATTGTTAATATATTATTCGATCAAATTAAACGAAATCTCTATTTATGTCATATGAAACTTTCACTCCCTTAGTCCTTACTACTTGGGTCCACAAAACAACAATGTTGCGATGCGATGCACATTAAATATTCAATCTTTACGACAAAGTAGAAATTCAGCAATATTCTCCAGAGTATTGCAGATTGCTTGTGATTTGTATCCTTTTTAATCGTATAAAACTCCCATCAGGAGTAATGTTTAATTGGCATTAGACAATTAAATGAAAACTGTCAAGTAAAAGAAAATTGTACACTTCAATGCAAAGAAAGTAGAGATATCCTAACAAACTTTTTTATTTTTATACAGTTTGAACTGTGCAGAGTTAAAATGTGTGATTCTGGAGAGCTGGGAAACCAAACTGGCAAGTGGAGAGTTGGCGAAGCGTCCAAGTCAAGTACATCGTCTAGTCCGTGTTTGTTCGAAGCAAGAGCTCTCGATAACTCCCCTGTTACAAGCATTAAAGAACCAACATTCTTCAAGCAACCCTTCAATTACCAATGTGATAATGGTGCGCACTATATACGGAGAGCCAAATTGAGTTTGAATATGGATATCATAATTTTATACAGCTTGGGGTCGTGAGAGATCATTCACATTCTTTTTGTTATGCTAAGAGCAAAAACAAATTTATAAGGAGTGCTTTGTAGAAATATGGTCTTAATATAGCACTAGAAGATGCGGGGGTTAGCGGTTGCAGGAATAATTCAATGAGGTTTCTATATTTAAAAGGGAGCTGAACAAATAAGAAAATCCATAATGTATATTGTCTTAATATTTTTTGTTGTGTGGTTAAATTGCGGGAGGTAGCGAGCAAAATTCAAAACATTTATCAATGAATTATGAATATTTTTTTGATTACTAATTATTTATTTTATGATAATAATTGAACCTACAATCACTAACCCTGCGGGATGTGGGGAGTGGCTGAGGTTAATATGCTGGCGCGACTCCCGTGAGGCGTCGGAGGCCACGGGAGGACTGTCCAGCGTCGGGCAACCGAAAAAAAAAAAAACATTTTTAGGTGTTACACACAAACTTTTAATATTTGAGAGACGCAAACACTCTACATTGCACTTTTCTTTTTTTTTTTTTTAAATTTTCAACTAAAGCTGGCACTGTAAAATTGATTAACAATGGATCAAGTGTAAAAATATGTTCTAAATGTATTATATATCATTTAAAAACATTTAAAAGTATTGTAAAAATATATTTGACAAACATACCGCAGTAAAGGCAGTTTGTCTTTTGAGGTTAGATAAATTGCTAAGGACGAGAAGTGAGAATGTTGCTGGTGAAGTAAGTCATGATGCAAGAAAATTAAAAATAGAATATATAAATGAACTCAAGTAAGTTTTGCCAACAAAGAAATATTTTATCACTGACTGACAAACAGGATGAATTTGTCCAACGCATTTTTCAGTTTTTTGAAAAATCTAGTTGTGCTATGAAGATCAACTGCGGTACGCACACAATTAAACTTTAATCGAGTTGGAAAGAAGCCTAGTCTCCTCAGCGATCTGTTCGTCGACAATTAGTGTCATTGAACATGTCTAACACCAGTTTGCTTTGCATTTTGCACGAGAACTTAAATTACCACCCATACAAAATTCAGATAATTCAGGACTTCCGAAACGCCGTAAACGTTTCTGTCAGAAGTTTTGTCACTTGTTAAACGACACACTAACCAAATAAACAATCTGTGGATACTGACGAAGCACATTTTCATCAGACTGTATACATTAACAAGCAAAACTATTACTAGTCTAATGAGAATCCAAAACATCAACAGTCACTTCATAGCATTGAAGTAACTGTTTTGTGTAGAATTTCGTCCTTTGGCAACATTGAACATCATTTTTTTGAGGATGACAATGGTGTTGCGCAGACCGTTACATCAGCTCGATATGTAAATATGCTGGAGACATTTTTTATACCAAAGTTGTGTCGTTTTTCCTCAAAATTCTGCTGATTTATTGCTTCAACAGGATTAAAGCTACAGCTCATACCGCAGGAACTTCTATGGATGTTTTGCGAAACTTGTTTCCACATCATTAGATGTCCCGGAGTAGAGATTTGGATCCTACAGATTCTGATTTTTTTCGTGGGGCTATCTAAAGTCCAAAGTTTACATCAATCGTCCACATACCATCCAGAAGTTCAAGAATAATATACGTGAAGAAGTTAGAAGTATACCGGTAAACACACTGTAAAATGTCCATTCATAAATGGAGGAGGTTTGGAGAGAAGAGAACATTACTAATGTTATTTTTTAAAAAATAAAATGCTTTTTCATGCTCATTAATGATGCAGAGTTTTTTTTACTAATAACATCACTTTGACCTAACTTGCAACACGTCAGATGTGGCTCGTTTTTATCCTGCACCTTTTATATTAGATGAATGGAGTTATATTGAATAGGTACAAAATTTACTTATATAATAAAATTAATATATAGCCTTAAAAAAAAATTTCTCAAATTCCGAAAACTTGAAAAATGGACAAAATGCATGTAGGAAAGTCTGCTTCTCAGTTATTCATAAATTGTAGAATATAAAGGAAATGATGATAAAAATACTAACAATATAAGTGATGCAGATAATGCTTTTTGTTGATTTGTAGTGTAAGTGGCTCATTTTGGGGAAAAGATCTTCTGGAGAGAAAAAGAACGAGAGTTGTTAATGAATTTTCTGGATTTTTTTGGGCTTAACACTGCTGTTACTTATAATAAGGAAGCTGGATTGTATTTACAGCACCCTACATCTCTCCTCAGTATTCAGTGGATGTGATTTTGTTTAATATAATGGAGTCCAATGAACAGATAGGCAAAAACATTCTAATGAGAAAATGATCTCCAAAAAAAATATCTTCGCTTATATGATTGTAATTTATACTGAATGAACAAATTACAAAACTGTGCATAAATAATTAGAAAACGTATTTATTTCATTCTTCTTATTGTTGCAACTTTTCCTCTTCTTATCCTTCTTTCCCTTCCTCTTCTTCCCATTCTTCTTCTTCTTCTTCTACGTATTCCTCCCCCCTTCCCTCCTTCTACCGCTTCCTCTTTCTCGCCCCTTCCTCTAAAGCGACGCCGCTTTGTAGTCAATATATTATCTTTGTTACTTTGTTTTGTTGTATTGGATTTCAGATTATTAATTTAATGTATTTCATGTGTCATTTTTATTAATTTGTTATATTTGTTTTCTGTACGTAGCCTATAGTTATGGAAATATAAATAGTTTCTGTTCAACTCCATTAAAGTCATTTGTAAGAAACAAAAATTCCTTAATATTAAATGACATATTTACATATGTGGAATTCATACAGTCCAAAATGTTTAGTCTGTCGAAATTAGTTTTATGCCTGTATCTAGCTATGCATAAGACATTTATAATAATTCAACTACCGTATTTTGAAACCGACCAAAAATTCACTTCTCAGCTTTAACATGCAATAATAATTTACTCTAAAAATATACTTTCTATGCTACTAACTACTATTGAGAACGTTTTTATAACAAAGTACTGGCTGCAATAAAATTAATCTCCAATGAAATAAAGCTCCAACTTATCACTTACAATCCCCATTAAGAAAATATTTTTTTTGCTACAGAACCTATTACTTAAATGAATAATAAATCTGAAATAATTCCAATTTATGGTCGATGTAAACATATCTTTCGTACAAAGAACTGGCTGCCGAAGATATAAAAGTATTAAGAATGTAGTGCAGGAAATAAATTGCGCGGACCCTATTAGTTGATTGGAGTTTTTGCGGGCCGTAAAGTTGCAAGGATCGGTGATTAAATGAAGAAAGGCGGACAAGATATCACTGGTAGGCATAAGGAATAATTTAGGGCGGAATCGTAATATTATACTCTAAGACCACCAAATTTCATGTAAATTCATGAGGTGGACGTGAGACTGTCACAACTCAAGGGGAATGGTGGGTGGAGTGCGGACCTTATCAACGATTTGAAGTAGCTCTGTACAAGACAAATACTGCAATTAATGTTATAAGTTTGAGCAGAGAATTATGCCGAATATTAACTGATGTTTGATATAAATGGTAAATTATATGACGTAAATCTACACTTATCGCTTTTTGAGGAGGGTCACCTAAAAAATTGGTCCACTTTGATGAGTTGTAACTTTTAAATGGATGGATGTATCTTTGAGAGGTTTTATTGCCAGAAAGAGTGTTCCTTCAGCAGTGAGTGTGCATAATTGCATTCATTTGTGATTGTTGATATTGATTTTACAGGGTGATTTGTAAGGGTATGATTTTTCTATCAATTTTTTTAATATACACCGAGGTAAACGAGTCACTCTGTATGTTTCATTTTAAGGTCATCATATAGCCTCATATCTTAACTATACACATTTTTTGGAATTTTGGTCATAACTCATTTGTGCCAAAACATATGATACAAATATACGAAAAAATGCGAAAATATCAAAATGGAAGTTTAATATAAATTTTTAACGCAATAACAACAATAAAGAATGAATTTTAAATTCTAAACATTAATTAATAATGGGTGGGGCCACCTTTAATCCTTATCACCTCCTGACATCTTTGAGGCATACTCCTGATGACGTTATTGATTAAATCACCCGGGATGGTCTCCCTTCTTCTTGAAGTGCGTTTCCCAGCTTATTAATCCCATGTGGTTTCATTTCGCTATTCAAAATTCTTCTTTGGAGCGCATTCCACATGTTTTCGATTGGGTTGAAGTCGTGCTAAAATACCGGACATTCCATTCTCGTGATATTTTCTTGTTGAAAAAATTCATTCACCATGTTGGCTCGATGTGGTCTCGCGTTATTGTCCATATAGACAATTTGTTTACCCATTTGATGAGGCAGAGGAAGAACTATTGTTTGCAGAATTCTTTCCAAGTATCGCAAATCTGTTACTGTCTCATTGACAAAAAGTACAAGTTCAGTGAGACGGTCTACTGATATTCCACCTCAAACCGTAATTGAACGACCACCGAAAAGTGTAACACCTACCGTACCATCTTTTTCGTAACGTTCATTCACTCGGGAGTTTCAAATATAGTGATTCGTATTTCAAAAGATATTGGGCCCAGTCATTTGCATTTTAGTTTTGATGACTCAAAGCAAATTTTAGACATCACCTTTTATGCTCATCACTCCACTTTGGATGCCTAGCTGGTTGTCTGAAGTGGAATTCACCTTCATGTAGTCGTTTTCATATTGTTGATGTTGAAATAATGTTACCCGTGGCCACATGGAATGCTCGATTCAGTAGGGTAGCATTAGTTCTTCTATTTTGCAGAGAGGTTCTTCTTAGAAAACGATCTTCTGTTGGATTTGTTGCTCTTTGGCTTCCACCTCCGTGTGTATATTGCGAGGAGTTATTGTTTTGGTATCGTATTCAAGCGCGATTGACCATACTGTATGCAATAAAAAAATCGAGCTACTTCTCTTCGTGAAACACCAGCCGAAACCATTCCAAATATTCTTTCAAGAATTGTAAACGCTTCATTTTTCAATAAACAGTTAATTATGGTATTAATTTATGTAATTGAAGGCGCAAAATTTTCCAAAATATTGTTATACTGGTCTTTTTATTGACCTGCACAGTTAAAAGACCTGAAGTGTGTTGGTATACTGCACTCGACTCGCGTTTCGCTAACCAAGTTGACATCATCTGGAGATGATTAAACCTAACCTTTTGCTATCAATGCATTTATACATAAACTATTGTGACTAAGTAACTTAAAGTGATAAGTGTTTTAAGGTTGCTTTTTTAGGTAAAGAGGACTATTACGAAAGGATAGACAACCTTATTAGTAACAGTCCTTGTAAAAAAATTTCTAGAAATCCATTACCAAAAATGATCACTGAAGTAAGAACTGTACTTAAATACTGTAATAATCTTATTACTTTTTATGTAGGAGGTAACATGTATATAATCCAAGGGTACCTAGATTGTACTACTTATCTAGGATACATAAACCAGGAAAGTCATTGCGTCATATCAGTATTAATTAAAACACCGAATTATCACCTGTCAAAACGGTTAACAGAGGATTCCGAAACTTTACCTATTGCACCACCTACATTCTCGGTGACCTCGTTAGCTACTCTTTATAGGTCCCATCCTTCCAATGTACTTAACCAGAAATCGATTGTGCAGGCAGGTGCTATCCTGCTGAGGATTAAGTAATTCATCGTTTAAAAATTTGTTTCCTTTATTATCGAGTTAACTTTCCAGGGCTTCTGTTATCAAAAGTTCTATGTATTTTCCAACGTATCCAAATTGCCTTTTATAAATAATGACCCCATGATTGTGTCATCCAAGTTACCGGCTCATGCATCCTTTTTTACATCTATTATGGGTAAAATTTATTGCTAGTCGGCGTAATATGTATAAAGTAGGTCTCTTATGTTACAACCTTTATGATAACCATTTATCGGAAGATTTTCAACGATTCGTACTGAGATAACGCTCCAAGTAAATTTGAGCAAACCGCAGCCTTGAGTTCTTTTTTTTTGGATTCAACATAAATTTAGTTCCTCAAATTTTTATATAAATCCGAAATGTGCTGATAATAACAAACATTTTCGTGCGTTTGTCTTTGAAAATAGTACATCGTCTTGCTGCACCATAAATGAAAACAGGAAAAGTTGTTAATTTAATTCAAAAGGTTAATCTGTGTCATTTTGTTTAGTTCGATGTTGTGACATTATTTTATGTGATAAGAAAAAATAAAACAGTTACCAATTATCTTATTAATGTTCTCTGATGAGGAAGAAGCTATTGCCATTATTTTTGCGTCTCATAAATGGCCGGTATTGGAAGGAAAGATTTGGAAACGTGAAATAGGCTTGATATAATTACGTGTTTTCCTTGAAATATAACATACTGAACGATACGATGAAAAAGCTCGGAATGGAACTGATATCATGCAGTTGGTGTTATTATAAGGCTGTTTAGCACCTGCAGTAGAGAACTAAAGTAAATTAGTCACATCTAAATGGCCCAATATCTTAACTCCTTAATGTAGCAATATGACTGTACGTTACTGTAATGCGAAATGTTCTAAAATATGGGTATCGTCGAAAAAATATTGATAGTATCAATTTTATTTTAAATTTATTCTTAATTCTATTCATTCAATTCCAGTTGTTAAAATAAATAATCTAAATTAATAATCATCTTCTTCGTGCAATTTGACTGCAGGACTTAATTGATGTAAGTGAAAATTTATTTATTTTTTGATTTATTTATTACTACACTGAGGGAAATATCTGGCTTGAAATGACTAAGAAGCCTTAGTTTTTTCAATTTAATAAATATTTATTATTCTGCATTATATTTAATTCTGACAAATAATTATTTTTCATAATTTTGTTATAATAAGCATATTTCGAAATTGGATTAATTGACAAAATTAAATGATATTTCAGGAATTCTCTTGGTATTTATTTTTTGTAATTAAATAATTATTTATAAGAAATAAATTTACTCATGAATAAACACATTTGTATCTGCCACATTTATTACATCATTATATTTATTTCATAGAAAGAAATATTTACTAAAGTTTTTACCCTAATAGCGGAAATAAATATTTAATTCTACTAAGAGATATTTATTCCTCATTAATAAATTTGTTTCTGAGAACTAAATGTTGGCCCTCTACCGGCGAAACCGCGGTAGCGCATTAGACAAGATTCAACAAGACGCCATTGTTCCCTTTTTTCTCTTATTAAGAGCTTTGTGTTAAGTGTTGTGTCCCTTTCGGTAGATGTATAGTCTATTAGAAAATATGGGGGGCTGGAAAGCCTCAAAGAAACTTTTAAATGTAAGTTTTTAATATTTGTACGTGGTAATTTGTTTTATTATAGCATATTAAAGTACCTAACCTAGCCAAAAACTGTTTAGTTGTGAAAATTTGTTCAGAGTTATTTATTTTTGTTATTTTTTTAATAAATATGTGTAAACATTTTTCATATATTTAATTTTGTTTACCTTTAACACAGATATTTATTTGTCTGTATCCTTAACCTGACACTCCAATTAAAAATTACAATAAACAAGCGGTAAAGAAAATTGAAAATTAATATTTATTTGAAATTTCTACTATTAATTCTAAGTTAATAATAAACTCATTTATTTGGTATTTTAATTTAATTGATAATATTAAATATTCGGCTTTTAATCAAATAAATGCTTTATTTCTCCCAATTAAATGTTTAGTTCACCAAATACAAAGAAATCATTTATTTGGTTGAAATAAAATTTATTTCTCCCAACTAAATCATTCTCTCAGTGTAGTACAACCATTCAACAGAATAGGAACACATGATAATACTTGACATACAAAGGAATTTAACAATCAAGAATATAATATACCTACGACTAAGATGGTACATCGTTAGAAGTAATAGAAATGTCATACTTTAAAAGTTTTCTGTTTTTTTATTGGGACTACATTGCAGTGAAATATATCAAAGGAGTCCTGTACGTCATTATATGCAGTACACATTCGATGGACTGGGGAGGTTTTTTTTATATTTATTCCAGCTGTACTTAAGTGAAAAGCTGGATGTTTACGAGCGGATAATCTTGGCACATGAAAATTCAACATTGGAACGATCTGTGAACAATCTATCGCATTATGTAATATTTTGTGCAAAAAGATTACTTTTTTCACGTCTATCCTGTAGGCTTTCAATAGAAAGTCTGTCAAACATGACGGAGTGAGAAAAACCAATTGGAGGATAAATACCATCTTCTTTAAAACAACAATATTTCAGACATTTTTTTTGGACTTTCTCTAAATTTTAAATATAAATCGAAAGAGCATCATATAATGCATAATCAATTCGCGATCTCACAAATGTAGAAAAAAGCAATTTTAATGTACAAATATTGTTGACGGCAGAGTAATAATGAACTCAAGAGCTCTAAAACAAACAGATGATCCATAAATAAAAGTTTTTGGTCGAACGTTACATCCAGATCTATTCGGGTCTATTTAGAATAGAATTATTAAAGGTCTTTACATTACATTTTGCTACATTTAAGGGTAATTTGTTTGCAATGCACCAATCACTTATAAATTATTAAATCATCTTGTAACTTTTTACAGTCAAGGGTGCTTCTGATATTATAAAAGATTTGCATGTCGTCTGCATACAATAAGCAGTTTACTTTCAAATCACAAACAATGTCATTAATAAAGATGTTAAAAAGAAGAGAACTCAGCGGATGTTGCTGTAATCTGGACAGACTGTGGCCAGAACATTCAATATATTGCCTCCAATTAGTAAGATATGATTTAAAAAAATTCTAGGAGATTCAGGGAGAATCCATGAGCATGGAGTTTCATAATGAGAATGTCATGTCCGAGTCTGTCAAAAGCTTTAGCGAAATCTGTGTATAAAACAGCAGTCTGAAGACCAGAATGAATAAATTCAGCTGAAAAATGTGTGATACAAAAGAGATTTGTCACAGTAGTTCTTCCTTTAATAAACCCATATTGATATTGGATCAAACGATTAAGCATCCAATACATGTATTCATGTAATTACATTTCAAATTCTTTTGAAAAATTGTTTACTATAGTAATTGGTCTAAAGCTTCCAATATTAACCTGGTTACCTTTTTTAAAAACAGTTACATTTTCCAAATGGTTGGGAACGTTGTAGAGTTGATCGCTAAATAAAAAAGAATTGTGAGAGGTTTTGAAAATATGGAAGCGCACTCTTTGATCAGAAGTGTTGGAAGATAATCAGGACCTGTCGTAAATTTAGGCTTTAGCTTTTTTAAGACTATTGTAAACAGCCGATTTTTTAAAATCATATAAGTAAAAATTGTCGACAATTTCATTATTATTTCTTTGCTCGACAGCCCCAGGACTGGGTAGTGTAAAAGAGTTTTGGAAGAAATCAGCAAAAAAAACTGACAACATTTTGTTGATCCTCAGTGTTAACACCATCATATATCATCGAAGTCGCGATATTGGATAAAATTCTTTTGTTATTTATGAATTGCCAAAAGTTATTCGGATTATTGGACATATCATCCTCTAGTCTTTTGCAGTAATTTTTGTAAGCTCCGTCAATTGATTCTTTAATCAACTTTCTTAAAGATTTAAATTCCTCTAGAGACTGGGGATCCCCATGTTTTTATATTTTTTTCTAATACGATATTTTAAATTAATGTTTTTGATTATTTCATAAAAAAACAATGGAGGATGATTTCTGCTAAGTTTTTTCGTTTTTGGAAAGAATAAGTCAAGTAATTCATAAATTTTTATATAAAATTGCTCACATGCCAGGTTGACGTCAGAGTATTCATAGATAGAATTCCAGTTTAATTGAACAAAACTTTAGTAGAGATCAGTGTAGTTAGCTTTTCGAAAATTTGTTGTTTATTGTTACTTGAATGAGTAGTAATGTTAAGAAGTGCAATTGAGACTGGACGATGACTATCCTCTTTAAATTGCAGTATATATAAATGATTTCCTACATGCAATTTTTAATTTCGTAATGTGATAAATAACATAATTTGAAATTTCTCTTTAGTGCAAATAATTAAATACAATGTAATATTGAAGCCATTTTCATTAACGTCATATTAAATTATTCCACATAACACTGTATATGAATATTTGGTACAATTTAAATTGAGCCCACATAATTTACAATTTAAAATTACGATAATTAATGATTCCATTATTCTATTACCTGTAAATACAATTGTATGTTACAAATTCCGTTGTGTTAGTATTTCGTTAATTATGTTTAACGTTACAACGGAATCGATTTCCAAATCAATTTGCTAATATTATTTCACATCAAATAATATTCTCTTATTGATATTTATTAATGTTTTGATATCAGCACAATTTAAATTTTCCCACGGAAAACTTTTTTGAATTAAAATAAACTTACGGGCACTTAAATAATTATGAGAGTTACAATTTTCCATGAAATACGTTTGACGAAATATGTTTAGGTATTGATGGATATTATTTTTTTCATAATCAGGAACATTTTTGTACAGTGTTATCAATTTGTTTGGTACACATATTTCGAATATATGGATATGATCTTTCATTTCAGAGATGGAAAATACTGCCTTCATGTTCCCAATTAGTGAAAATCTCTTTGAAAATCTATTATTCAACAAGTTGCTCAAAATGTCTAATTATGAAATATAACTGCAACATACAAATGGAACATACAACGTGCACTGGGACATAGGTTACCTCTATCCAGGAGACATTAAGACTCCTCTCGGATATTCACTTGTCAGGCGAAATAGATGTTCCAATCACACACCAGGAGGAATCGATTCCACAAGTGGACTGGAAGTTCGCCAATAGTAAGCGATTTTGACACAACAGCAGGATCCTCGCATAAGGAAAATCTTTCAGTTGATTCTGGCACCAAAATATGTCCTGGAGATTAGCCAAAGTAGTAGACATATATAGGGGCACTAACCAGGTACCCATTTCAGGAAAATCAGCATGTATTCAGGCGAGGAAGATCCACCGACAGAGCTTGTAGAGTTGTGGGCCTTCTAGGAAAGGTGGAAAGGGCTCTCTCTCCATTATAAGGAAATAGCGTTCACAGTATTTTTCGGTATAGAAGTAGCCTTTGTCAAGTCAAGGATAATGTCTATCTGTGACACCCTTAGCAACAGAGGTGTAGCACCAGTACTAGTCAAATGGCAGAGGCCTATGCTGAGAAAGGGACGAATTAGCACTGCTCTAGTGGACTACCAGCTTGACGTTATGGTGAGAGGACAGGCCCCAAAAGGCAGCTCTATATCATCTCACTTATGCATGGTGTCTGATAATGGAAAATTTATTAAAATTTAATAACATTTTACTCATACTAAAAAGGAATGAAGATTCATTATGCTTTATGTATAAGTAATGTTCTTTGATATATCAGTTATTAGTAAAGCTGCAAATCGTTTCTGTGTATCATGGTCGTAGAGTACAAATGTATTTACTGTCGTCGGCGTTAAGTGCGTTCAAAGACTATTTTACGTATGCGTGTATTACATCAGTAGATGTCGAACGGTCGTTTTCAAAATATAAGAATATATTTTCACCAAAGCGAACATTACTCATGGAGACAACCATAGAATCATACCTGATGCTGCAAAATGGCTACACATCTTTTCCAGTTTGTGATAAGCAAGCTAGTTAAGAGGGTAAGTTTTACATACATTGTTATGAATTGTAACAGTTTATTGTTTCTCATATTAGTTAATTTCGCGTACGCCACTGTCCCACGGAACATTTTTGACAGCCCTACTAATTAGAATACGACTTATTTAATCAAATCTATATCATTTGGTGTACTTAATGCTTTTAAATTAACTTTTACATAAATTAATTTTCTTTTGTTTGTCAGCATTATAATATAAATTACCTACACGTAATAAACTTCCTTATATGGTTGATAAATGATAAACACTTATCTAAACGAACTGTTAGAATAAATACCTGTCGATCGTTGTCTCTATGCAACTAGTAGTTACAACAGTATCATTTGCATCATCGAATTATAAACACGAATAGTAGGAAGGTATACGCATGTTATTCCAGGTTCTCCTTGTAGTCATTTATTACAATTAAACTTAATTACAGTGGTAGCCTATCAGATATAGGTAGTATTTAGATATAGGTAGTGTTTAAATAGGTCGTTATACCACCTGCACCACTGATACATTTAAAATGAAGTCAGTATTGCCACTACATACATAAGTCAACGCTATCAGTGTCACATCTCGTTTACATTGGTTGAGCTCATCGGGGATGCGTCTCAGTATTACCCGTTTCAATATTGACTTTCTCAAGTGCTATATACTATACATTATGTTCTCTGGGACTCGATATTCCTACATCATTAATGCAAACAAAACTTGGTGATAAAACAAATTTTAATTATCTGCGAAAGGGTTGGCTACAATAAATCTCGCACAGAACATGTATTTAATATTTGTAGTTGCACATTTTGTTTTGTAATACATAACTTAAAGGAAATTTACTATGCCAGAATAAATCAAATACAAATTATATATTGATGCCATATGCAGGGCCTGTTCAAGAAGTTCTCAAAGATTTTATTTAACACCCCCGTTTCCACAAAAAAAGCAGTAAAAACTCGTTTGTTTCAGATTTTTAATATTCGTGTTCGTTTAGGTACTTTTAAAATGCTATTAAACTGTAACAATATGTGGTTTACAAGAAGTGAAATTGATAAAATGTTTAACTCCTCGAGAAAAAAAAGTTGTTTTACATAGAGTAAATTGGCTTTATCATTAATTTGAGAACAAAATGTTGTTCAAAATTTTATATTCAGCCAAAATCCAAAATTAGACTGAGTATTATTATTTTTGTAAATTACAAGTTACAATACATGTTTTTGAATCGTTTAATCCTATGAGGCACCATTTCAATGTTAGGTATTCCATAAGTTCAGAATTGTTTATGTGATACTTATTCGCCTAGGTCGAATGCATTTATGAACTAAATATTAACTAACTAACGATATTTTGTTCCTAAAATTTCTCTTATTTCACAAATATTCCCATATTCAACTGAAATTTTGGATTTTGACTGGTCTATAAAAATTTTTTGTTCACCGATTTGTTCCAAAATTAAAACTAATTTACTCTTAAGCGAATATTAAGTTCATGAAATTTTTAAGCCCCCTATATAAAAAATGAGTGAATTTTTACAATTTCACCTCTAGTAAACCCTAACCGCAGACAAGAATTAAAAGATATTCTATTAGAAAATTCATATCCTGTTAAAATAATTAATAATCTATTATTTGACTATTCAAATACTTACATTACTGAACCCACCATATTAATAATAATGATATATACCACTACAATTTATAGATCTTTACCTTATTTAGATAGTTCCAAAATTAGTAAATGTCTTTAAAGATAATAATGTTAAGATTGCAAAAAAAGAACATTAAAACAGTATCTCAACTTTATTCTAAAACTAAAACACTCTTCTTAAAAATCAGTGGTCTAATCTTATTTATAAAATCCCTTGTAAAGATTGTGATAAAGTGTATATAGGACAAACATCTCGAAATCTTCAAGGCGGCATTACTTCTCACAAAAGTGATTGTAGGAGGATTACTAATTCTTGTGCTTTAGCTGAACATTTTCATCTAATGGATCATTCTTTTCTTTATATAGATACCCCAATTTTGGATATTGAAAATAATTACCATAAGAGAATATTGTTAGAAATGTTATATATAAATAATGAACCTAATTGTTTAAATAAAAGAACTGACCTTAATAATCTTAGTAAAATTTATACCTACATTTTGAAACTTAATAATGATTTGAAAATACTATCATAAATTTAATTTATTTAACAAAATTTTACTAGTTGTTTATGGTTGCCTTGATATATTTTTATGAAAATTTTTTAACATCCTTGGTAACAGTTTTGTTACTATTTGTATATTTATTTGAAATTGTCTAAATTTAACTATTTTACTTTTTATTCCTGATATTGTACACATTTTATTGAAAACAATTTTTATGCCATGTATTCATTTTTATTTTTATAATCACATTTGTAAGTATTATAATAATTAATAATTTTTTAAATATTATAAGTTACACTTTTAGATATCTTGAGAATGGAATAAAGATATTCCGAAAACTTGATAAAAAATAGAGATTTTTTTATTTAATTTATGCGGGTTTAAATACATTACACTACTAAACAATATGAATTAATGGGTACACGCCCGCATAAAAAATGCAAGGTGGAAAATGCAAAAGTTGCAAATGGCAGTAGAATGCAAACCATGGACACGTGTTTCTGACTAATTGGTCTTCATCAGCACGGTGCAGCTAAGTTAAAATAATGGACAAAACTCAAAAAGACACTAAAGGAAAACCACTGACAGAGTGCCGGTCGCACCTTTGTGGCTTCCACTTGGAAGGCTCTGTATGAGAGCGTCGACCAAGCATCGCACACACAGACAACTATAGCAACCTCATAAAATTCTCCCCTTTTTATGTAAGTACCTGGACCAAGAGAAGAGGATAACTAGTGGATTGAACTGCTCATTATATGCGTGGAGCAGGAAAACAATATTTTATACAACTGATATTTCGTCTCAAGGGTAACTGCAGTACTGACAGTGGTGGATCAAACTGACACCGAACCCATTAAAAGCTTAGTCGTTGGTGGATTCCTCGCTGAACTAAGCCATTTGAAGTTACGTAAGATCTTCGTCCCTAGTGAAAATTTATATTTCGTTAGAAGAATTTTTGTAAGAGATCAGTCACTTTTTTTTTGTTTATTTCTTGGTCTTCAACGTGAACTAGGTTTTTTTTAACTAAAAGAGGCCATCTTAGCCTATGTAAATTTTTGTATATATTCCTACAAGTTGATTATACTTTTTTACTAAATATAACTTTTTACTCGACTTCCTTTCCAACAGAATTCAAGTATTAACGTTATCTTTACCTTTTAAAGTAAACTTTTAATTATTTGGTACTTGCAAAAGTCCTGACGCCCAGCTTAGATTTTGGTGAGAACTCAAATTAATAAGCTCTTATTCACGACCTGCTAACTGAGCTACCGGTCAATAAGTACAACGCCCAGCTAATTGTTTATATATATATATATATATATATATATATATATATATATATATATATATATGTGTGTGTTGTAGCCAGATTACAAACTCAGTCATTTTATAAAAAGGCTAGTCAAATAGTCCAAACGAAGGAAATCTATCATCAAACAGTCCATTTTACAATCTAATTATGACATACTATAGAAACATAGTTTTCACGTTTCTAGACAAAATATGAAACTGCCATCCGATAACTATATATGTGTTATATTTGCGTCAGTAATTAAATATGCGGCCATCATAGACTGGCTGACCTTATACGAAACTGAATTTTCATGAAATCATTTCTTACTACTACTAATTTAGTTCAGTTTACATGATCAATTTGGTGTGCTATTGTATTGCAGAACATTGTTTAACTGCGTATTATGGTCAAGGACAAGTTAAGTAAACACCCCGCTTATTAAAAAATAGTAGATTCATAATGACACTGATTTTGTTGTAATAGCTGAAGCTAGTCTTCACTATTCAACGAAAGTTGCATCCTAAACAAAAAATCGATCTTTTCGTAAGTACACCTTTGATATTCACGACTATTTTATCGTTTTCAGTTTAAAATGTATTGCATATTTTACTATACAGACGCTTAACCCTTAAAGTGACAAAACAATGTGAATATAAAAAATTACATACCTTTGCAATATAACATTTTTTTTTCATTTTACAAAAGAAAATGTGTATATATCCTGCACTTTACCTCCTATAACTTCTATATATTTATAAATAAAACACATTACAGATTTGTTTCCTTTGATTTTTTAAAGAAATATGTACATAAAGGATGGTGATCATCCTCACTCATAAAGACGGACTGTTCAGAAGCAAACGATCATGAAATGGCACAGCACTTAACTACGTCTATTAATTAACAACTGCTGCGGAAGTCTTACCAATGACCAATGGAAGTAACTTAAATAGATATTACGCATTCGATTATGTTGTCTGAAATATGTAAGTAATGGACCAAATATCACCATAACGTAAGTATCTCTCTATATCTATTCTCGTGTTAATTAGCTTCAAGTAATTTACAAGTTCCCATATCTGGGATCCGTATCTACGCATTTGCTAAACATTTTGGACACAATACAATATCGAGCCATACGAATTGTTGGTGACCTTTGTGGGCTGTTTAAAAAATACGTTACTGAATTAAGGATTTAGTAATCGTATTGACAAAGTTTATTTAAATGTGAATATTAATGACTGATTTTCACGTGATATTTAGTCGGAATTCTAACCGCAACAATCATAATAAACACACTAAATTTTAAATCCAATGAACAATACTGCTATTTACAAGGAAATAATTTTATCTAACACAATTTGATAGTTCCTACCTAGAATATAAACTGTAGGGCATATACTTCGCTCTATTACCTCCTATATTTATTCAGTGTTGTTATAATACATCCTTCACTCACTTTCACTTCTTACTGATATAACATATACCATTTGTGTGCATATTTCAAACTAAGGAGTAAAATTACAAATATTACGAGATATCGCGGGCGGAATACTTCAGTGTTCAATTTATTTAATAGAAATTGAAGAAATTTAATTAGTATGAAGACTTCACTGATACCACACAACAAGTCACGACGGAACGCCATCCCATTATAATGTAGCAATTATTACGAGCAAAACTTATTTTGCACTACAATGAATATAAGTTTCAAGAATATTCTCAGGACGTGCTAGATCATTTTGATGTAGTTCATACTGTCATAATTAAGATTTGTCTTACAAGGGAGAATATCTTTACATTTGTTTCATATCAAAGTTCCAAGCTGTCTCTGCGGCTGCACACAACTCAATTAGTTTTCGGTTGGGTTTGTGGAAGCGCCACCCCCTCAGAGAAGGGCATTATCTTCCCAGATGTTTCCCTGCGTTCGGTTTCGCAGCCCGCACTTAATGGTATCCGTGATATTATTTCAGAGTTTCTATTTCGCACTTTGCAGTCGCATTTGATGGTATCTTGTAACAAAACATCGCACTTATCAGATTAAAAACGTCTGTAATATTCCATAAATGATGGTATAACGCAGCAATAAATGCTGAATAACGAGTCTCCTCTGCGATAATAATGGGGTTCTTGTCTGAAAAACATTTGCATAATCGTGAATGACAGTTTCCAATGGTTGCTGCGATCATGTTCCAAGTGTTTATTAATGTGACGTCTTCTGAAGGCTCACCATGATAGCTTTATGGGAGTGACTGATTCAAGAGTATCATCGGCTTCCAAAACAAATATGACGAGAAACACTGTTACCGTTTCAATATATTTACACTTCAGTTGTCTTGTTATGACTGTAAATAAATATTTTTAACGTCAATATTTAGTCGAATGTTGCTAGCTTTAAAATTCATAGGATCAATATTTTAACGTAATGTTAACAATGCATAATAAGTAGTTCTCTTACTAATTACGTTATATACATATGAATAATTCAAAGAACTATAAATTGACAAGATTTAAAACAATACTCCTGTACCAATAAATTATAATATACAGGGTGATTTTGTGAGAATCGCCCTCTCAATTTTATTATTTTTATTATTACGAAAAGGTAAATAAGAAAGAAACACTTTTAATGCATATTTTGAAAATCATATCAGAAAAACAATGGAAGTTCACACAAAATGGCTAAGTTTTATTTTTTTTAAATCGGACATCTTCATACATTTACATTTTTGAATATAACTCTTTCTCAGAAACACAGTGATATAGGGGTTAATGGCTCCATCTTTAATACTATGGGAGAGTTCTACAACTTTTGCATTTACCATTTTTACGTAATAAGTAATAAAAATAATGAAATTAGGGGGGGGGGGGTTGGAATTCTCACAGAATCACCATGTCCATTACTCAAATTAGCGTATTTTTCGACATAACCCCGATGGTTACATTAAAAATTAAAAAATCGATGTGGTGTAGTTGGTTAGAGCGCGCGATGATAAAATGACTAAAAATCTTTCTATCGTAGCTTCGAGTTCGAATCCACCACCGGCACTGGCAATGTCGAGGGAATGGTTGTATGTTTACGCCTTTCCAAGCCTAACCCCTTTCTAAACAGCTTCGTCTTTGGGTTCAGTAGTTGTCTAATTTCTGTGGTGGTGTTTTATTAACTTTAAAACTAGACATATTTATTTAAATACTATACATTTTTCTATCCAAAACAAGAAATGTTAAAATTGCTTAAGCTCACAACGCCAAACTATTGTATACTCATAAATTTTCTTCGCAGAAATTATAAAAAAGAAGAATATACGATCCGTTTTGCCAATACCATTCTGAAGTGAATGAATATCCATTTTATCATAGCAGTAGGATTACACGATAGCTAGCTGCAGTGACGACATGGTATCTTCCAGGGGGTTTAAATTAGCCTGTCAATAGTGCTGGCCATTTTAATTAAAAGAAAGATTTTAATCAGTGATTATTATTATTACATACTACACCATTATTTTCAATAAAGCCCTAAAATACAGCTTGCTAAAAGCTGAATGTTGTAAGTGGTAAGTTTTCGATATAAATGGTTGATTAAGCAAAAAACACGGCAGTTTATAAAATTAGAAAAAAAAGGTAGAAGGCGTTGACGGTAAATGCTCAATTATCAAGTGAGGTTATAAGCAGAATGGTGGTTGAACAGGAGCAGGATAGAGACAGTGCGTTAGTCTTTGATAAAGAGAGAAATAGTGTCACATCAGTGACTGAAACTTAGGTGCGTATCATTTGTAGTGGGTAGGAGACAAAAAAATTGACAGGGGAGAAGGAGATCGTATTATGCAATATGTTGTAACGAAATTGCAAGCCATTTCATTCCAGTTTGTTGTTTTTCGTGAAGAATTGTTTCTGCCAATCTAGATCAGATGGCGCCACTGATCTGTACTGGAACAATTGGTTTGGTAGATTTTTGCACTTATAAAAGATGCCTAAATATCTATTTAGGCACCTTTGTTGCTCATACTGTACTCTCAAATGTTTGTCTCTTTCCAAACTACAATCGAGTTTAGATAGCAGAACACTACGGTGCTACTTCCTTCTTACTAGTGTAGCGTTCTGAGGACAACACCTGTAGTTCAGCGGTCTGGTAAAATTTATATATTTTCTTGTATTATCGTGTAATTTTATGATCATCATTATTTAAGAAGTTGCTATATTGATTTAACGTACCTTTGAGGTAATTTTCATAATAATATTGTACCGTATTTATCTTAATTTACGCCTTGGGCGAATTTGCTTTTCGGTGATCAGTTCATATTGGTTGTTCTTTGGAACAGCCATCTTAAATATCGATTAGTATCGATTTATCGTGCCTTGTTGGCAATTTATCTAATATCCTTCTGATATTGTAACAATTTCGTGTGCTAATTTAAACTAACTTTCGGTTATTGTAAATCTTGATTTACCCCGCAACGGATGTCGCCATTTTGTATCGTAGTTAGTTGTGTTCTGTCTTTGTCTGTTGATGTTTTAGGTTACTTGGTTACGTTGGTAGCTCTGTGAAGGGTGGTGACTGGTGATATTTGGAGTTTGGTACCCCTTTTTGAAGAAAACCTATTTGTTTATAACCTTTGTGAGAATTACCTAACGTGGTGCATTTGTTTAGTGGTGGATCATTTTATACCAGAGCATATATTTACCAACCAGATCTCTGAAGCGTAAGGTTTTTCTAAAAAAATATCGAGTACTTACTTGACCGTTTACTTAGTATCGAGTTAGAAACGCTGTTCTAGTGGAGCCTTGCCTAGTTCTCTGGCAAAGATACTTACCTAATTATCTGGCAATTGATTAACTTTTAGTTATCTGCAGTAAACATAGTCAAGCTATATATCTTTATTTAACTTTATCTGGAATGCATTACTACTTCTCTAAGAGGAACTAATAAATAATTTTACTTAACGTTACCTTTAGTTTGACAATTATCACATTGTTTTATATTTAGCAAATATTTTTTCACATTATCTTTCTATTTGTCTGTCTGTATACAGAGATTCTAAATTCTATTTTTTTGAAGATTACCTTCTTTTAATAAAAAATATATTAAAATATAGTGAATACCTATTTCACTTTAGCTATACCTAGTTTATTTGTTGGACTAGTATTTTTTTTATTTAACGTAACTGTTATTGATAAAGTTAGTTGAAGTCTTCAACTTCCTAATATATTGTGGGATACGAATTCTAGTTTGTTTAGTTTGCATTTTACTTTGTAAATTTGTGTTAACTCTCATATTCTGTCTAATAGTCGGAGAGCTAGTAACGCGTGTTTCATGAAGTGTTTGATGCACCTTAAAATTTTTCAAATCCAGTATCTATGAGAAAAAAAGCCAGAATACCTGTGTCGTCTAAGCCCAACCCGGGACACCAGGTACTGCGCATAATAGAAAGGTGTAATAAAATTGAACCCGAAAGAAGTGTTTAATTCAGAGGCCAACAAACTTTAATCGAAATTTTAAATAATTTTAAAAATAAAATTTAATAAGGCAGACATTTTTGAGGGGGTTTAAATATAATTAATCCTCCCCAAAGTTTTTTTTTTTTAAATACAATTTGAAGTGTTTGATTCACTCTGAAATTTTAATAGCCTCTTAATTAAATATTAAAAAAATTAATAACAAAAAGCCAGACACTTTTTCCGGGGTTTAATTACCGGCAAACATGAAAAAAACTCTTATTTAAAATAGAAAGAGATAGGTAGCGCGTGGTTGGCGGCGTGAGTGAGAGCACCGATCACCGCAGTAGCTCACTTCCTTTCTACGCTCTCATTGGTTGTTGGTCACGTGTCCTTTACCAGCTGTAAATTTAAAATTCATACTTATGAATAGAACTAAAAAATTTTTCATTATTTACACACTGTACTTTAAATTATATTCTTGACGGATTTTTAATGTGATTCGACATTTATTTAAAGTTGTCTCAGTAAATAGATTAACTTTGCCAGCATCTTTCTTTTTTACACATCACACACGATACACTTTTCATTTTTTCACTCGACATTTTATTTAAAATCGTACTATAAATTGTTAATAACAAATTATATATTTTTTAACAAATAATTTTCCTGATTTACACAGGTATTAAAAGAGAAACTTAAAACATGTGCTCACAACAACGAGGGTTAACTGAAAATAAACAATGTTCTGCCGGTACAGCTGGTAAAGGACACGTGACCAATAACCAATGAGAGCGTAGAAAGGGAGTGAGCTACTGCGGTGATCGGTGCTCTCACTCACGCCGCCAACCACGCGCTACCTATCTCTTTCTATTTTAAATAAGAGTTATTTTCATGTTTGCCGGTAATTAAACCCCGGAAAAAGTGTCTGGCTTCTTGTTATTAATTTTTTTAATATTTAATTAAGAGGCTATTAAAATTTCAGAGTGAATCAAACAGGATTAATTATATGTAAACCCTCTCAAAAATGTCTGCCTTATTAAATTTTATTTTTAAAATTATTTAAAATTTCGATTAAAGTTTGTTGGCCTCTGAATTAAACACTTCTTTCGGGTTCAATTTTATTACACCTTTCTATTATGCGCAGTACCTGGTGTCCCGGGTTGGGCTAAGCCGACACAGGTATTCTGGCTTTTTATCTCATAGATACTACATTTGAAAAATTTTAAGGTGCATCAAACACTTCATGAAACACGTGTTACTAGCTCTTGGACTATAAGTAGCTGGACAATTCAAACGTTACAGCTTTTTACGTTATTTTGCCTATAGTACTGATCTCGTAAAACTCGCCCCTTTTTATGTAAATACCTGGACCAAGAGAAGAGGATAACTGGTGGATCGAACTGATCCTTATATACTGGGTGGAGCAGGAAAACAATATTTTATACAACTGGCATTTCGTCTTAAGGGTAACTGCAGTACTGACAGTGGTGATTCAAACTGACACCGAACCCATTCAGAGCTTATCCATTGGTGGATTCTTCGCAGGACTAACCCATTTAAAGTTACGTAAGATCATCGTCCCCAGTGAAAGTTAATATTTGGTCAGGAGAATTTTTGTAAGAGATCAGTTACCTTTTTTTTATTCCTCGTAATGTCATATCATTTTTTTTTTTTTGATTATTTTGTTGGTCTTCAACCAAAACTATATTTTTTAACTAAACGAGGCCATCTGAGCCTATGTAAATTTTGTACATATATTCATACCAGTCTATTATACTTTTTCTCTAGTAATATCTTTTTGTTCGACTTCCTTCTCAAACTGAATTCAAGGATTAACGTTATGTTTACCTTTTAAAGTAAACTTTTAATTATTTAGTACTTGCAAAAGTCCTGGCGCCCAGCCTAGACTTGGTGAGAACTTGAATCAATCGAAGCCCTTATTCACGACCTGCTAAGTGAGCTACCGGTCATTAAGTACAACCCCCCAGCTAATTGTGTTATGCCAGTAATTGGACGGGGGGGTGTTTCAATGTCGCCTTACTAATCGAAACTTCTTGAAAATTAGTAAACTGTGAGGCGAACGGAGAGAGAAACTGAAAAAAATTATAATTGCTTATCAACAAAATTTATTTCTATTGTCCATTGTAGATCTAATTTCAGTGTTAATTGGAACGGCCACGGCCATAGCATTAGTACTGGTGTAAAGTTCGGTACAATTGGAAGGATGAGCTGATGGAAACCGACTGAATTTGCCTTGCTAAGTGTCAAAGTCTATGTCAAGTTGGGAGACATTTCTCTAGTACGACACCACGCGTGATACCAAATAAAAACCCATTTCTGAAGGCATTCTCTGAAGGGCCATAGCACCCTTAGGATCCATTTCCGAACACTAGTTCATTAGAGAATTTTTGCTTAAAATTGAATTTCCCATTCGTGGTTGTTGTAAGGCCGTTTACTTTTGAGTCACACTGTATAAATAAGAAATTAAATATAGCATTTTATTATATTTTAGTGAAAAGTTTACTATATTTAACTTTTACCTGTTATACGTATTTGTTATATTTTACGTACATTCCACAGCACAAAATTGCTATGAAACTTTTATGTCTATTAATATTCATCTTAAATGACTACACAGCAAACCAACAAAAATGGGAGAGAAAGGCCTTACGTTGTTAATAATTGTCATCGAACGAATGTTCCAAAAGTCATTTGTAATGAATTGGACGTGATCTCAGACACGCGGTAATTACTGAGAGCGGATAGTTTATATCCCCAGTTTATCAAAGCCGAGTAAATCATCGTGTTAGCAAAGTCGTGATATCCATAAAGGCCGGTTCAGACTTAATTATACTCACGTGCGGTTTTGCAAACAGCAGAAGTCTGGGACTCTCTTTCAGGAGGCCATATATGCCCGATTTATAGCAGTCACGTTATCATTGTTGCGAGATTTTTATAATGCACCCGAGAAAAACTTAACACGTGCATTAGCGTAACGTGTGGTCTTACAAGAGCTGCTCAGGTGTTGTATGACAATACTTGTAAAGTCTTGTAATATTTCATGCTAATTTATTTCTTAAAATTTTTATAGTGCCTAATAAAGTGTATAATATAGCTGTTGGGGGTCGTAGAGAAATTCTTTTAAAGCAGCCATAGAACCATACAATGTTTATTAATGTGTATAATATTAACGTACAGATATAAAGGGAACTGGAATTAAATTTTGTTTAAATTATAACACAGTGCTTTATTTATCATGAAGATGCAAGTATAAATTTTTGATGTACCTGAAGAAAAAAAATCTTTTGTGAAGACACATCGAAATCAATATTTTGATATTTTAATCACTTTCAGAATGATATAATGTACATCAATTTGGTAAATCATCCTCAGAGAGATAAAATTAAAACTTTTTTTAACGCAAAATTGGACACTGGTGCGACTGAAAGGAATTTCAGTATTTCGTTTGAACTCGTTACTTCAACCTTGCTTAATTTTGATTATTATAAATAACATACAAAACATTTGCACACAACAACTTACAATGCCTCACACCGTGCAGTGTTGCCAACATCAGCATCTGTAGAATCCCCAAAAGAATCTCGAACAATCCTTAGAATTCTTTAAATCCAAAAACAGGAAATTTGAATCTTGCATTTTTTTATCAAAAAATACTGCTGAAAAAAATATTTTCATACAAAATATTTAATACATTAAACAGCAAAAAACCAAAGAACATTGTAGAAGCTACAAAGTCCCGTATCTGCGCATCTTTACTTATTTAGTTATTATACAAATTATTCACATTTTATTGCAGCAACAAAACCTGATCACGCATCTTTGGAGTTTAATTGTTAATATATATTAAGGTAAAAGAGATACTGTTATTATTCATTTGAATTTGTTAATCTTAATCGTCAAGCAAGATATTTAGAGGTACCAACTTAACCGCTAGGCTAGGACTACAAAAATAAAGTTACCTATTCTTGCAAATTTTCTTTTATTATGCAACGGAACAGAGATGCCGATGTATGCCGAGTTAGAGAGTTTTATGACAAAATGAAGTCTCCCTAAGATGAACTAAAATTTTTAATTGAAAAATAATTTACAACGCCATGTTTCAAGTACAGCTGAAAATCCTTAGATTTCGTGCATTTTACAATAATCTTCCTAAATTGCTATTTGCGTGTAGAAATCCTTAATCCAAGGAATAAATTCTTGACTTGGCAACACTGACACCACGTTCTGATAGTTCAAACGCTTGCGCTTGCCTTATGCGCCTCTCCAGGCGACGTTGTCACCTCTTGTACAGTTTCGCCCCTTACCATGGCATCTACCCAAGCAGCACATTTAGTAGTCTCTACGTAGTAGCTACCATGAGCAGGACCGTGGAGAGCCGTTACGGGCCCAGGGTTCAGAGCTGTCACAAGTACTCTTAGAAAGTACTTGAAGTATAAGTATCAAGTATTCAAATATCAAAATATTACTTGAAGCATATCAAGTACAGTTTTTCTTAAAACATACTTCAATTATCAAGTCCTCTTGAAAATTACTTGATTTATCGCCAAGTAATTTACTTGTTAAACAACAGTACTTGAAGTATGCGTCGTAATTTAAGTATATAGAATATTTAAAGTACACAAAATTACTTGAAATATTACAAAATAAAACTAAGTAAGAATCAGTAACTTTCGATTTAAATACAATTTGTATTTTTGGATTGAATAAATGGTTTAATGGTTTCAGATTTAGATTAGATTTGTGTAAAAAAATATAATTTGACATATTTAGTTATATGCTAAGCTTATGCGTGTAAAAATCACATGGTGAAAATTAGTGAATATAAAAATAAATTTATTATGTGTAGATGTCGCGTTTTAAAAATGTTGCTTTGTTTTGCTCCCTTGCAATGGACCCGGTATCTTATTCTGAACTTTTAAGATGGACATCATTTTAATAGTTTCGGACGAAAAAGGATGCAATATATAACCTTATCGTAATAATAATTACGTAATGATAATATTATGTTTTGTTTAATTTATTTTCTTTCTTATTTTCTACTATTAATTTACAAAAATAAGTAAAAAATAATGTATAGTAATTATAGTTACTTGGGAAACTGGGTTAATATTTTTGGTACTTTAATGCACAGCAACCCTAACCACTGGCCTAACCCTATATTATGAATTTATGATTACGACAATGTTGATATATCATAACATAGTCATCTTGAATTAAAAAAAAACTTATAAATCTTTTTCTCAAAGCGACCACCACACGTAGTTCCTACCGCAAAACAAAAAAGTGTATGAAGCGTGCTAGCGTAAACATTTAAAACAGCGCCTTTGTCGTTTTTAGTAGCAAAGATAGTTATGGTATATCTATGTGTTGAACTATAATATCAACTAACCGAACTAAATACAAGAGGATAAATCGTCTGCTGGCAGTTCTATTGCCGTTCTATTTCTGAAAAAATTTACTCCGGTTGCCATCAGTGAGACGCTCCTCTGCCGATACAATACTTCCCCACACGTGACGTGATGTGAAAGTAATATTTGATATAAATGGTTTACTGACTTACGTGCAAATATACCTTAATTTACCCAATGATGTTTGACGTAGTTATATATGTTATCTACCTACCTTTTTAATTTTGTAAATCACTAATCAGTGAATGCACTGTGCTACTAATTGTACACTATACACAAGATAAAATTTAGGAATGTATTTTTAAAAGCACTTTACGTCGTGGCGTTGCAACATCGAACTAAATTAAATAAACCTTAAGTAATTCTAGTCTCTAAGTCCGAAGCATTTCTTGTATGGTCTTGTTTATGCGAGTTTTGACAAATAAAATATAATTGAAAAAGGAATTTTTCTTCAAGTAATTGTTTCAGAGTGCAAGTATCACACAAATATTTACTTTAAGTAGCCCAAGAATACTTCAAGTACAATTTATTACTTGAATCATGATGTAATACTTCAAGTATTGTTAAGGATACTTAAAGTAACTTACTTAACAAAATCAAGTAAAAATTTAAGTTTCTTTATTTAAATAATTGAAATACCAGTACAAATATCTACTCAGATAAGTACTTAAAGTAAAGTACTTCAAATACTAATAAATACTTGAAGTATAATTTCAAGTATTTTACTTTAAGTATTGACAGCTCTGCCAGGGGTCAAATCAAACTGGCGGACCCTCTTAGATCGAGAAAAATCAAAAGTACTACTTTTCAATGCACATAATTTTTAATTTGAAATATATTATTTACAAGTAGGTATATTAAGTAAAGTATGAGTTCAGTTACTTAGGCATGTTATATATGAATTAGGTACGTTATAGCTTATGTTTTTTTCCGAGCGTTATCACGCTGTAATTAGTGTTTTTTAATTAAAATTGTCAGTGTAGAAGTTCGTAAACATGCCGTCGTATAAATGCAGTGTACCAGGTTGTAAAGGAAATTACAGTTCGCCCATCTGTAATAGACACTCGAAAGGAATGCAATGAAAACATTTGCTGTTGCCATAGTTAAATTTTAAAAATTCAGAGGATAAAAAACTATGAGAATTTAAATTTAACACAATTAAAAGTTCATTAAAACAATACATATAATTATAACATGCTCGCCTAATTTTCTATTCAATCGGAAAAGTTTGCTTTGCATTTCTTTCAAGTGTTTATTTCGAATGGGAGAACATTATATGAATGTGCCGAAAGTGCGTATGTTTTCTTTTCCGAAGGATGAAAGTATGTGTAAAAAATGGACTTCAGCTATTCCGAGAAAAGTATTTACATCTACAAAGTGCGGTAAAATATGCGTGCTTCTTGATCACACAGCAATTCGTTAATAAAAATAAGTACACATAGGTGACAGACATTCTAAAAATTAAATTGCATAAGCCGTTACTTGGTGATTGATAAACGATAATTAATTATTACGATATAATAAAACACATTTTACTTTGTTGATTCCAAAAAACAGTTTCAACTTTTTCAAACCATATTTTAGATCAGATCACAGTTTTCCAAATTTAAGCAATCTTAAGATATTCCATGTACAAGAAAGTTTAAAATTAAGTTTATTAGATCCATAGAAATGTTTAAATCTAACAATAGCCCCGGTAGTTATTTACTTAATAACCAGGTAGACATATCAATCTTCACTCAAACTTTATGTTTTTAAATTTTATTCTTGCTTGTTGATCCTAGTATAAAAACTCCTATTTATTTATTGCCTCATAAATAGAGTTGGCAGATCGGCGAGGCTTGTTTACTATTTTAGTAAAGACTAAAATTTGATTTTAGTCTACTGTTATGCCTCGTGATGTGTACAACGTAATTTATTCCTCTTCGTTGTATTGATGATAATTTTATTTGTTTCTTTTGTCTTCTTTTTGTGCTATGAATATGTTAGGGGTTAAGTGTAAGAGTAACCTTTGAGATAAACTTCGCCCCATTTAGATGTAAATGTGTATACATTTATATTTGAATAGAGACGTACATTATTATTATTATTATTATTATTATTGATATTAGTTTAATAATAAAATATGTCAGACCTGCCCAAGGGTAAAAAACAGCCATAAATTGACAAAGTGAATAAATTTATCAGAGAATTCTCGGATTTAATCTACAATGGTGCTATAATAATCTGTAAGGTGTGCGAGACAGACCTGATGTGCTGCGACAAACGTGATTGTAAACGTCACGTAAATTCTGTGCAATATCAAACTAAAAAAATGGTGTGCCCTCGTCAACACAGTTTATGTTCGATTTACTCTTAATGCTGATTGCCTGTGATGTTCTGCTACACATACTCGATAAACAACCATTACAGTAGTTCTGGTATAAATACAAACCCAAGGTGATGTTACCAAGTCGCACAACGTTGCGTAACTATGTACCAACTGTAAGCGAAGATATTGTAAATAAGATCAAATGTGTATTAAAAAAGACACGGCTGTGATTATGTGTTGACGAAACGACAGATTGTAAAAATATTTTATTTTAAATGTTATACTACGTGTACTGGAACCTTTTAAACCATCATTTCCACTGTTACTAGCTAGCAGAAGACTAACTGCGTGTACTGGCCAAACAATTCCGCGGGTGGTGCTGGAGACGTTTGAGAAATTTGACCTGTCAAACAGTCAAATTTTGATATATGTGACCGATGGTGCCACGACAATGCGTTTGGTAGGCCGTTCTCTTCAAGAACACGGTTGTAGGTTGGTACATGTTACGTGTAAAGTTCATGCTTTACACCTTGTGGCAAAAACTATTCGACAAGGATTTCCAAAGGTAGATGCATTAATAATAAGTACAAAGAAAGTGTTTCTTATACCTCCTAAACGTCTTCGCCATGTCATAGCAAGTGTCCCGGTATTTCCGAACCACCACAGTCGATTCTTACACGTTGGGAACATGGTTGGAGGTAGCTTTTTATTATGCTGAATATTCAAAATAAATAAAAGCGGTGATACTATTAAGGAAAGCCAGACAAAATTCGAAGATGTTTCTGTTGAAACAGCTTAAAAAACTATTCACAAAAACTATAAAGGTACAAAATAGTGCGTTGTCGTTAACGGAGACACTATAAATAGTAGACGAAGTAAATCGACTGCTACACTCAATAGGTGATGCAAAAAATGAGCTCGCTGGAGAAAAGTTCGCATGAAAGCAAGACACCAGTTTTACCAGATTAAGAAAAATTTGTGATGGTACTGATGGTTATCCATTAAGTGAGTTCAAAGAGTATTTTAAGATGCTTGTATTTCAACAATAGATGTCGAACGGTCGTTCTCAAAATATAAGCATATTTTTTCACCACATCGAGCATTACTCTCGGAGACAACCATAGAAACATACATGAGCTGCAAAGTTTATACAGATCTTTTCCAGTTTGTGATAACCAAGCTGGTTAAAAAGGTAAGTTGTACATACATTGTTATAAATTGTAACAGTTTATTACTTTTATTACTAGTTAATTTCTTTTATTACACTTATTATGATGCGTAAGCCTATGTCCTGCGGCGCATTTTTGTCAACTCTACTCATAAAATGTGTTTAAAATTTTTCAATAAAGTGTGTTTTATTTTATTGTATTGATTTTCTAATGAATTTATTTGAAGTTTAAATCCAAAATCTATTCTCATATTCATTGACAATTTTATCCATATTTTCTGTCATCTCATCACTTTCATATATCCGAAAATTTTCCCGACCCTAAATTATTCATTTGACTAAATTTCGCGAATTTGTTCAGTAAGCGAAATTTAATTAATAATTAATAACAATTACCGGTAAATCACAAGCAAGTAATTACATTCTTTACTTCAACATTTGTTGGTTCTCCATTGCAATGTCCGATTTTCCCGAGAATGCTCCTAACCTCGTTATTTATCTGTTTCAACGAATGAGGGTCGATTCCGCATCAATAAAATAATTTGTTAAATTGTTAACTTCACTGAACTGTAACATAACTTTCCTACAAAAAATCGATGACTGCTGGAAATGTTTGTTATTGTTTTACTGCTTTTCGATTGGTTTCGATTAAGAAAGTGTTGACCTCAAAGTTTATAATACTTTATAGTAGGTTTTTAAGGTAGTCGTCGCTCTGTAGTCATTTTGATCTAGTGGGGAGTGGTAAAAATTACTTTAAAATCTCTTCGTTCGTGGCAGTAACGTTATTTTTACTCAAGATGTCACTAATAAGTTACACAACTTTAAATTTCAAGAAAATTTATCAACAACGTTACAGGAACTTTAGAGAGAAAACTTTCAGTTATCATTACTTTGAAGTGATTCGAACGTTGTGCAATTGGCATTACTACCAATTCTCACTTGAAAGTTGAAATTGCTTTAAAGTAACGCAGACTAGCATCCGGACGATGAACATACTGCAGCACTTACTTGAAAGTGTTTAATAACTATACAGTACCTGAATTCAGTAGAAATTACGTAATTGTTACCACACGGGCATACTACAAGGTGAATTTTACACTAAAGTCGCATATTTAGTGACAGTTATGTAATGCCTACTATATTAAAGTTCCGATGCCAGTTGTCGTCATTTTGGTGCTAGCTGGGTATACAACTGATCAAGTACTTTGAGAGAAACAGCCTCAACAGACACCGTGTAGATTAAAAGTATGTTTAAACAAATTCTTTACTTTGCAGAATTATTTATTTCCTTGAAAGTGAAATTAAGCAGGAATACACACATTTACTTTCTCTTACTCTTCCATATACAGTAATTCTGATTAATTAATGCATAATTTATTCTAGCAGAAACAACAAGCAATCATCCATCTATAAAATTACATTCTTATACCAATGTCGTAATTCTATTCCATTGATCTAATTACGGTGTCAAATGATTTAATAAAGTCTTACAGTTTTATGAAAGGCCGAGTATTTTATTGCCTCGTCGCCGCGCGTTCAATTTCTACTTTTACAAATTTACCCATTCGCTGAACCGGAATAACTGCAATTTGATATCCATGATGAGTTATTATTATATATCTCACTGGCATTCAGTTTTATCAAAGGATAAAATTACAGCTACGTTAATGCATTGACTTTGTAATTAGAAATTGAAATAATGAGGAAATTTGTTCTCTCTCATTTAAAGGAAGAACATCTATGTCCCTTTTTATTATTATTTAAATTTATTAAAAATTTCAGGACAAGAATTTAATACAAATGATTTTTCTTTTTCAGGAAAAGACTCAGTTAATCAGATCAATTAAATAAAACTTTATTAAACATTAACAAATAAAAACATATCCACCCAGACACTCAAGCTCAGAGCCAGCCAAACATCTACGCGCCTACGATAGCGTGGCAGTTGACGAGTTGGGTGAGGTGAAGCCGGGGGACTTAAAACTAATTTATCACTAACAGTATCTTTAATATCCTAAAACACGGAACATAAGTAGTATTATATTAGGTGTATTTAAATTTTTTGACGACTGTCAACTTGTGGCTCCCTCTACAAGACGTATATTCGCCCATTATTGGAATACGGCTCTGCTGCGCGGACAACCAAACTAGCTCGCGACCAAAATCTCATTCAACCTGTTCAACGTGCGAGTACCAGACTTCTGTATGGACTTATTCGGCCTTCTTATGAAGAATTACTTCACATTTTTAGTATTTCCTTGGAAGTGGAAAGGCTTAAACGTGGTGAACTTATAACTACTTATCGCGTTCTCTATAATACATCATCCGCAGATCTAATGCATATTTTCTATGGTTCGATGTTCTTCTTCGCGGTTATAGTTTTAAATTGTGCCATGAACAATATTATTGTACTGCTAGATAAGTATCTTTTTATGCAATCGTGTATTTGATTGTTGGAACTCTTTACCAGACTATGCAGTGTGTTTGACAACGATTATGCAGTGTGTTTCACAACGATTAATTTATTCAAAAATAATTTAGGTTCAATATTATTTAGTTAATTATATTCTCATGTATATTTTATTTTTCTTCTTTCACCTGTTTGTTGTTAATTATTTTTCTTAAATTGGGTCTTATGCCACATGACTTACTAGACAGATAATCTATGATATAAAGCAGAAGGAAAAAATATTAAACAAATATAAAAAATCAGATAACACTGAATATTACAATACATTTAAAACATTGAGAGCAAAATTTAAATCTGACATCGATAGAGCTTACAAGTTAAATTTAGACAACATTGAAAATAACATGCAAACCAATCCTAACAATTTTTGGAGATTTATTAATTCAAAAAACAATACCTCATCCATTCCGTCATCGCTAATTTAAGAGAATCAAATGACTGAAGACCCCCAAGTAATAGTTTTGCGAACTTTTTCTCTAATTTCTTTACGTCCCGTATACTCCGTAAATTTGATGACGTAAGTAGTCTGAATTTAAATACCTTAAACTTATCTGTCATCATTGAGGAGGAAATATGACAATCTATAAAGAAAACTAAAGCCACAATGACCATGGGCCCTGATAAAATTCCGGCATTTCTAATTAAAGATTGTTCAACTGTATTCGCTAAAGCCCTTATAATAATTTTCAATTTAAATCTCAGTACTTCGAGATTTCCTCAAAAATGAAAAAATTCACGCGTGCGTCCAGTGTACAAAAAGAGGGGAAAATAGTGATATAACAAACTATAGGCCCATTACTATTATTTGTAACTTCGGGAAAAATTTTGAAACTTTTCTTCACGGTTCTATGTACACTCACGTATCTTAATATCTATTGATCAGCATGGCTTTATGAAGGATCGATCTACAGTAACGAACCTTGTGTGCAAAACGCAATTTCTTTGTGAAGGTCTTGATCGAGGGGGTCAGATACACAGACTTTTCTAAGGTTTTTGACAGGATTGACCACGATGCTTTGATTTCTAAACTTGAAAAATTTGGTTTTTAAAATCGTTACTTCTTTTAATGCAGTCATATCTAGAGAATCAATATCAATTTGTTGAGTACCGTGGTCATAAATCGAATAGCCTCTTGCAAAGATCTGGCGTGCCGCAGGGTTCCATACTAGTACCGCTCTTCTTTGTAATGTACATTAACGATATTTTTGATAACTTGGATACTAATGTTCACTTCCTCTTGTATGCAGGCGACCTAAAAATGTACCGATTTATTGATAATATGCATGAATGTCACATTCTGCATAAAATCTTGAATACCGTTAATTCCTGGTGCATCAGCAACTATCTACCCCTCAATGCTAGCAAGTGTAATGTCATGTCATTTGGCCGGAAGCATAATCTGTGCATGTATAATTATAATATCGATAATGTTGTTTTATAGAAACCTGATATTATTAAAGACCTTGGCGTTTATTTCGATCCTAAATTATCATTCAATAAGCACGTCGAAATGGTAACTACTTCTGCTTTTAAGAGTCTTGGTTTTGTAATCAGGAACTGCAAAAATTTTAAAAATGTCAACACTCATCGTTTACTCTATGTAATATTTGTTAGATCTCGCCTTAAATATGCTTCAGTTGTGTGGAACCCAATTTATAATGTCAATATATTACAATTAGAGAATATTCAGCGTAAGTTTTTAAAATCTGCAGTGTACAGTCTTGAGGGCACTTATTCACCTATTGGACTTCCACAAAATATATTGTTAGAAAAATTTAACTTACCAAGGCTTGCCTAACGAAGAATATCTCAATCAATAATTTTTCTATATAAAATTGTTAGTAATCGTCTGGATTGTATTAACCTATTAAATCAAATAAATTATAAAATACCTAGAATTTCTGCTCGCCATCACAACTTATTTATTTCACACATACCAAGAACTAATATTCTCTTGGCCTCTCCAATACACCAAATGTATGTCAACAATGCTAAAATCGAAGATTGTGTTGATATATTTTTCTGAGAGTGTAATTAAAAATTCTGTTTGCATCTTGATGTTTTGTAATCTACTGTATACTTTATGTATCTGCATATATATGTGTTTGTATATGTACAAGTGTATATTTATATGTGTATATACAATTCTATATGTTTTGGTCGTATATATTATATATTTAATTAAGAAATTTTTTGTAACACTCAAAATTGTTTGTTGTGTATTTATCTATGCATAATTTCAATGTACCTAATCCTGTAATTGGGCTCCTGCCTGTTGGATTTTGTATTTAAATAAATAAATGAATAAATAAATAAATAAATAAATAAATAAATAAATAAGTAAATAAATAAATAAATAAACAAATAAATAAATAAATAAACAAATAAATGAATAAATAAATAAATAAATAAATAAATAAATAAATAAATGAATAAATAAATTTGAGTACATTTATAATAGATTCTTTTTCTCATCCTGTGGGTTTTCTAGGTTTTTAACTTCTACTTTTATCTTTGTAATAATCATAATAATAATAAATAATTTCGAAATTGCCATCCCATCCAAGCCATTTCACTAATGTTACTCTTGTCAAATTCCCCAAATTTCAGTAATCAACGATCTGCACATTGAGAGGCTACATTACTCAACAACATAATTTTTATCATATTTATACGAAATAATGTAAATACAATTTTTAGATCTCCCTTTGTGGGTTTAGGTCTTGATAAAATGAATCTCAACGTATTGTTAAGATTTCATCGACATTAACTCTTCAAGTTTATGGAAATGAAATTTTGTTGTGATATGTTTGAAATCTTTTTTGGATTATGAAAAAAGAGCAGCACCCCATGGTCATAAATGACCCTATCCTAATGTATTTTGACTTTTTCGTACAATCCAAAATATGTTATTTTTACTTGAGGCCTCATAGTTTTACCGTCAGAAATTTAATAAAAAAATTGTTCTTCCATTGGAGTCATTCCAAAATTCGTTAATGCTTGTCAAAGAAAATTGGCTCTGCTTTAAAACAGCACCACACAGCTTTGAGAATTAACACAAACAAAACTTTTATTTTAAATCTCTTGAAAGGAATAATAGTTAATTAGACGTAGCCTAATAATATATGCACATGGAGAAACTTGTTCGTCTCTTTTTTTTTGTTTGCCATGTTGATTTTTGAGGAAATACCAACAATAACAGCAACATTTTGAGGGCCGTTCTTTCTGTCTAAAAGGAGAAAGCGAAGTAAAATGCTATATCAATATTAAAACTATCTCTCATATTAATCAGTTTGAGAAAGAGTTCGGTTGCCATTCTATAATAATATTCATATAAAATATTTTATTTTTATGTTCCATAAAATATGAGAATGTTGCTATTAGTTCCAAAATATTTAAACTATGGTTCTGAATCTTTTTTATAGAAATTCTTCTAATGTTTTCTCTGTTGAATTACGATACGTAAAGAATAATATCCCACACATATTTCACATTGTATCACGTATAGATGGAAAATATTCATAGAATAAAAATTATTGATTCTGTTCAATACACCACTCCAGCAAGTACAAGCCACCACCTCTGCATTACCTGTTAACGCAAGTGGTATGAAAAGCATGTGTTATTGTAAAGTCAGCCGTTTGAGAAGAACCATGTAGTCATAGTTCTTCCGAACCTTTATTATAATGCATTACATGCTTGGCATTCAGCTCAAATATTTGTTTAAGTTTATTTAATATAAAACAAATATCAATAAAGTAAACACATAAGGTGTGCCATGCTGTATTTGAAATAATGTAAAAGAAACATTTTTAACGTAGGTGTCTGTTACGACAGATACAAACAAACACCTCGATGAGAAACATGTGAATGAGTTTTGGAATCATTGGATAAATCAAACAGGACTTGACCCATACTTTTATTGATGCATTAATTGTTAAATCTTTGTTATTTTACACATTTCAATATGTCATACATACCATATTCATGAAACATAATGTTAGATTATTTAAATTTTGAAGGAATCATTTAAGTTATTGTAGATATTTTACTACATTATAATAAATATGAAGCAAAATTTCTTACAATATCAACATAATAGTAAGGTCGCTTGTTTGTTTAAAAAAATGTTTTCTTAAAGTATCTCCCAGAAAATCCTATGATTTTGTGTTGAGTGTAGATAGACGAGGCCCTACAGTTTATTGTGGAATCCGAACTTCATCTAGGGAATCGACAGTTCTCTCTCATCTTAATCCGAAACAAATTACAAATAAAATTTCTAACTTAACTACAAATCACAGTTTACATTTAGCTGGAGATAGATAATAAGTAAATTTCACTTTAAAATATAAACCTTTACGTAGAACACTGATGTTTGATAACATACTTACTAAAATTGCATGATGAAATAGTAGATAAACCAGATGATAATAAAAAATAACTGTAAAAAGATGAAAAACGTTTGTTGCCGCGTGTTATACACATAAGTCAATTAGAGCTATATTTTATTAATGGTACTCTTCTAGATTGTTTCAAATCCCTTATTGTAGAATTAAAATACAATGTAGAACAAAAGTTATAGAAAAGCGGTGTTCCCCAATGATCAGGTTTAGGGCCCCTATTGCACATAATTTACGTAATTTTAGTTATGCTATTCTTATTCCTGATATAAGAGTCAATATTTCTATTAAAGAAGCAAATTTTCATTGATAAGGAACAAATAAATTGTGAAAATGAAATTAAAGAAGTTGTCTTCAAAGTGATAATCAAAAAGCCTACTATCAGTGACTTTAGCAGACTTGTCATTTACTGAAAAAGCCTACTATCAGTGACTCAAGAACACTTGTCAGTTACTGCATTCCTCGACTGATCGTGTAGATTATTTAATTAGATTTGAGCGCATAGACATTTGAAAGTAATCTCGCTTACCAAATATTTATTAAAATAATTCGGTTAAATAATAAAAGCGATGTATTCGAAAGTGAGGGAATAATTTCTCTTGTCCATTCCTCCTTACCGAAATAAGATATAAAGTTGCTATGCATATATGGGTCAGATGAAATGTATACTCCCCATTTCCAAATCATTCTTTACCTTTTTTTAAAAAAAAAAAAGAAGGGACTGTAAAATATATACACCCTTTTCCCCTTGTTATAATAAAAAAAATATTGCACTTCCTCCATCTTTGATATTAACTGAAATATTAATATAGATAAATCAAAAATTAATATCAAAAACTGTGATATTAATGAATTCTCTAAGAACAACTACGTCACTCCTATAAGTAAAATTTTGTGTAGTTGTTAAATTGTTTCACACAAGGATAAATACATATTTTAAATTATTTTGTAAGCGTTATGTTTGAAATAATTCCAGAGAAATTTAAGTTATTTCATATTTTTGTGTAAAGAATGACTGTCGAAACTGTTTAAATTTTAAGCAACACTAAGTAAACCTATAAAACTTCCATAGGAAGTCAATCCGTTATAGTCAACCTGGAGAATGTTCTTTGTTAATAATACATTGTAAAATAGTAAAACAATAGAAAGTAGTAGGCTCCTAGAAGTAAAGGAAACTAGTTTTTTAGATCTTACCTATTTATTGGTACGAGGATGGTCATTTGTTGACAACATCTTGACATAGTCTTCGTCTGAGTAAGGTAAGTGTGGAAGAATCGAGGTGCTAGAGTCGGTAAGAATGCCATGTCGACGTTTTCCAAGCATCGATCATGTGTGATGCCAGATACGAGGGTATATGTATATATGTACGTGCTACACCTCTCGATCTGATAAAATGTGTACAGGGTGTACAACTAAAGAAAATGCAATTCGACACTGTTATAAACAGACAACATTGCTTACCGTTTCTATTGTAAATCTGTGTATTACTACTAGTCTTCTGAATAATTAAATAAAAATACTTTTTAACGTGATTTCGTATTGTATTAACTCAACGCTGTTATTTTTATTGTGAAATTTATTTTGGAAAGGTCAAGGAATTATAACGAAACACCGAACAATGAATAATATTAACCTAATAGTCACCTTAATTTCAAATACAATTACCATAAACTTGTGTTTGTATAACTGTTTAACATAAAGCTTTCCAATTCTAAAATATATATAATATAAGGTGTAACCTATAAATTATATTAAAAGGGTTATAATTAAAGTAAAATGTGTCCAAACTATAATTTAATTCCATGCAACCACAAATAAGTATTACTATTCACCAATAATAAGTTCGTAAACATCAACAAGGTATAAAACTGTAATTTAATTAAGGGCAGAAATGCATCATTTTATTTGCATTTATAAATTGTACCTACACGCGTATATAATTACAATTTATTTCCTTAAAGAAACCACCGGCGTAGGTAGGTATCTTCAGAAAGACACAAAGGTTGATTTGTATATAGCACCTGGTAATAAATTTTACCCCTTTAACGTTTATATCAATAAAACAAGATAGGTTTATTGGGGTTCAAAATAAAACAAAAGAAGATTTAGTGCTATATTCCCCAAAAAGAAACAATAATTATGCAGCTACGGACACGTGTTTCGGAGTTATTGCCCTCATCAGCGTAGCGTAGCTAAGGAATTGGATCTACGATGGGATAGATCAGGAACAAGAACTAAAATAAGGCTGGAAAGTACAGTACACAGTACTCAATTAGTGTCTTCATGTTCCCATGTGCCACATTTGAGGCCTCGATGAGCACAGTCAACACACAGAGCTCTATGTGTACTGCTCATAACTCCGAAACACATGTCCGTAGCTGCATAATTGTTTCCTTTTGGGGAATATGGCACTAAACCTTCTTTGTTTTATTTTGAATCCCAATAAATCTATCTTGTTTTATTTGTATGTGCCAGGGGGAAATGAGCAGTACACATAGAGCTATGTGTGTTGACTGTGCTCATCGAGGCCCCAAATGTGGCACATGGGAACATGAAGACACTAATTGAGTACTGTTTACTGTACTTTCCAGCCTTATTTTAGTTCTTGTTCCTGATCTATCCCATCGTAGATCCAATTCCTTAGCTACGCTACGCTGATGAGGGACAATAACTCCGAGGCACGTGTCCGTAGCTGCATAATTGTTTCTTTTTGGGGAATATGGCGCTAAACCTTCTTTGTTTTGGTTTATATCAATGTTTTAACAATAAGACAATGTACATAAATGTTTAAACAATGATGCCTTGTGGATGGAACTTTTCCTAGATCTTGGAAAATAGCTAGTGTTATACCTGTTGCTAAAACCAATACTATTATGCCTACTCACTCTCGACCTATTATCTTGTTACCTGTTATGTCTACAGTTATAAAAAAATAGTTTACCAAAAGTGAATAACTATTTAAATAAAACTTCTATCCTTCCTATTTCACAGTCAGGATTTCACACTCGTCACAGCCTATCTACAAGTATCTGATGTCATATTTGTGATGAAAATAAGAATTGTTTGGTTTTATTTGAGTATAGCAACGCATTGGACACTTTAGATCACAAGACCCTATGTGCTAAATTAAAATATTTTGGACTTGATGCAATGGCGGTTTCTTTTTGAACAATTATCTTACTGATCGGCGCTAAAAAATTGTATAAAGTAATGAAATGTCTAAAAGTGTTTTAATTACAAAAGGCGTGTTGCAGGATGACGCTTTAGGGGCAGTGCTTTTTTATATCTATGCTGCAGACATTAATAAATGCTCTCAATTCTACCTTTCTCGTCAATATGCAGATGATACACAATTATATAATTCTTTTCTCTTGAATGATATAGACGCCATGATATTGAATATCAACTCTAACATAAATAGCATAATCAAAGTTTCTTCTCATTGTGGTATAATAATGAATTAGGCAAAAACAGAACGACTGATCTTTGAAAGGCACAGAATACGATTGCATTAATTTTAAAATTGTTCTAATCTTCCAGGTAGAAAATTGTAAAAGTTTTGAAATTTGGCTTGATATTCTAAACATATTAACTTTTACTACAAAAATCGGTTTGCAAACTTAAATTTTTATATATATTCTCAGTACACATGTTAAAACTAACTCGTTCACTTTATAGGGTTAGTAGCTGTAGATACCATAATCATATACCCTAAGCAGACGGAGTCCAGTAAACACCAAACCATGGGCATTTATTCAGTCAGCATCTCTGGTAAAGGCTTGGTAAAGGCCCGGTAAATAACCAAAGTTTGATTTTTTGCTGGGAGAGCATCTAAAATAACTGTCTTTTGCATTTGGGCCAGCCACTCGGCTCATTTTTGTCAGGATGTTATGGTCTTAAATTCTAAAGCAACGTAGGCTTAAGACACATTATTAATATCATTATTCTCACTGGGACGTACCTACTGGTCTGTATAATTTTAAAACTTTTTTCAAAAATGTTATTTAATTTTCCTCTGAACTGAGACTTGTAATTTTCTTCCCAAATCCACTCTGTAGACCACATACACAATTCAACAACTACGCAGGTTAGTTAGTTTGCTCAATATTAAAATCCATATCATTATAAACAACAACAGTACCGAATACTTTATTACTTTACTAATTATAGACATTAACGAAATAGTCAAATTTCCATACACAATCAGTTTTACATAGACTTCCCTAGCTAACCTACCAGATGTGTACCGCACTGTAACAATTATTTTAAACATTTTTCTGTCATTTAAAACCTATAAATAACTTCAACTTTAGTGACCATTTGTCTTTGTGACAAATGACGCTTCAGAATCTCTTCTCCACAAATTTAATTTACGGAATTTCTGTTTGTAGATTTAAAGGAACATATTAGATTAAATTAGTCGCTGATTTGATTAGTCTAGTTATACAAATCTATATTTACTGGCCACCTGTATGCATTCTTCCACATAAGTCACGCAAATGAGTTTATTTCAGTTGCACAGTTAGACAATATCAATTATTCTATCTTCATAAATTAGTAATTACGGTGATATTCAATGTTACATATAAATTTCTAAAAACAAAAGCTTACTAAACATCAGAAAAAGTGTGTACTGAAATGTGTTTCACAATTTGCAAACTGCTTATGTACCATATCTTGCAATCTGAATAAATGTCTTGTCTTGTTGTCTTGAATTTTTGAATAGTTACTTTTTTGAAGGATCATTTTGTTCAGCGATCTCTGTGAAGAACGTTGTAATTTATCATCATCTATCAGAGAGTTTATTTTATAATTGTAGTTTAACATGCTTCAGTTTCTTTTATTTTCCTTTAGTTTATTGCATGTCTTGATATAAAATGCTTGTTCTTTATAACGATCATTAATTGAAATATTAGTTGGTGGTTTGACAAAAAATTAAGCACAAGTGCAATCAGGTAGGTGATTAATTAAAAGCTAGATCTAATTTAATTTGTTTAATTATTAATTATTTTTTCATTTATTAAACTTCTTTTAAAAATGTTCTGGCATAGCTCATAAGTTCAAGAGGTGCGGTAAATTTCGTTTTGCTGTAGCAAAATTGGAAATATTGTATGACAATTTTATGATCAGCACCAATGTCAATAACATGCCATTTTTAAATAGCAAAAGTACGTTATTTTTGCATGCATAATATAAATCGTTATCTAAATTATTTATTTAATATCAAATACAAATAATTATTATTCACATTTTAGTAAATTCATTGTTATGGCACTATTGGAGATGTTACCTATGTGTAAACATGTCTCTGGTTTATACCAAACGACGTCGATGGTAAAGCAGACGGAGTATAGTAACTCTGCACGTTGAAACATTATTTTCAAAATTTTTAATGTTTACGTTTTGTCATAGAAAATATTATTAGCAACTTCCACTTCTTCTTCCACATTTGTCTGCAATCGTTGAAGATCTTCTTAACACTTAACCGCCATGGAGGAGGACGTTTAAGTCTTAAATGTATTAGCTCCTGAGCTTACAGGAAGTGAAGCAGAGGACCTTCTGAAACTGTGGCCAATGTATTTTGCTGTATTTGGTAGTTTAAGAAACAGTACATTAGGCTCGGGATTTTGGCAAATGTATTTCCTCCAACTATCTGAACTTTGCATTTTTCGTCTCTATGCTGGAAAAATAATCTTGAATTTTTCTAGGCGAAATGACATGTACTTGTGGCAAATATCAACTTGATTAAATTTATGTTCGTTGTTGATGTGTATTGTAAATGATTTGTGTATTTTTGTTTTGGAATCGGGAATCTCGACTCTTTGACATTTTATCCTCATTTTAGAAAGTTGGTCCCGGCGTCAGCAGGCACCCGATAATTCCATTATCATGCCTGCTTTCATTAGCAAAAACTTTTCATCTGCGGCATCGTGCAAAAAAAATAGTAACCTCATATCTTGTAAAAATGTTTTCTTTTTTAGTTTATAGCTAACACTTTGATTTTAATAAAAAATGCTTTTGTTTTAGGGTACTATCTATATTTTTTCTCGACAACCAAAGTCGATTTTATCGTGAAATATGTTGACCACGGGTTAATGACTTTAAATATTTGAATTTTTCACCTAAATAGACAAAAACTGGTTTCGTTAGCTTAAAAACAAAGGCCTCATGCTCTTTTCCATACAGACGATTGGACTTTTGAGGAAGAAACTATAAGCTAAAAGCCTCTGGTTATTCCTTCATTTCTTCTGGAATGTCTGAAAAATTACTTTAATTACTTGCGTTGGTCATATTTGTCAATTTGTCAGAAACTGTAGAAATTAAGTTTTAATATGCTTCTAATTTAAAATACTTAGTAGTAGAGCAAATCATGTATACAATTCGATTGCAAAAAAAACGTTTTAGTCTTTGTTGCAATAAAATCCTAACGTGTACAAAAAGACTTGTTTTATCTTCTCGTATAAATAAGTAATGTGACATTAATTTGTCAATATTATGTTCGGTGTACTGATTAAAGTAATTTAAAACATACGCATTGTTTGGAAATATGTTATTTTATTAAAATTTTCTAAAAATTTACCGCCGCACTCTTTGTCTTTGTCTTTAACAAAATCTGCATTGTAAAGTAAGCTAAAAGAAATAAAACGGAATTATTTAATTTTTCTTTATTTCTAAATAGTATTTTATCAAGGCGCACAAATTTTCTAATCAGGATAATTAATTTAAGTATCAAATGCTTAAATTCCTGAAATGTATTGTTAAATTCTCACGTCATATTCATAGGAGCCACAATTTTATTGTCATAAATCTTTTGAAAACCTCATCTGTTAAATTCCAGTTTGACATCAATGAAATCCATTCAAATATTTTATATACAACTACAATATTATCCATGTAATATACCAATAAAAACATTAATAGTGGCATATTTACAGCATCCTTAAAAGTTTTATGGCGACCACATATTTTATTGGCAGTAGTAGTAGTTGTTGAAGCATCTGTAAATTTAAATTTTATTTAACCGGAGTCGGTATTTAAATGAGACTACACCCTTTGATCTAATAAGCATCGTACAATCAACGATGGACTGGCTACATAAGTGTTCCAAGAAACTTTCTGTTGAGAGTAAAGAACACAGTTTTATTTTTATTTGGAAGCGGTGTAAGTTATTCGGCAACAATGATCGAACAAATTGGGTACTTTATGAAAACCAATAACAATAATGACACAATTTCTTTTGTGATTGTAATTTATGATTTATGAAACAGCCATTCATAACAGTTGAGCAAATCATAAGGTACATTTTGTATATATGGTGGCTTGGTAGGTACAACGAATCTTTAGCAAATATTTAAATCTTGCTTAGTTTCCATTGTATAAAAACAGTTATATTTCTTTTAGGTTTTATAAATTTTAAATTACAGAATATGTATTACCATAAGCAATTATTCTCTAAGGATGAACTAAGTATAATCTATTAGAATAATTAATTATTTATAAAATTACCTGACTTGAGTAGCTTACAGAAGCATCAAAATACTAGGAACTATATTCAGCGCGCGTTTCGCCTCATCTGGAGATTGTTAAAACTCAGTTTTAAATTGAACCGAATCTTATTTAGAAAACCACAAATTAATAGTAAAAATAAATAATGTAATATCAGACAGATTTCCTGTTTCACTTGGAGTTCCTCAAGGTTCGGTCCTGTGTCCGTTGATTTTTTTTTATTTTTTATTAATGATTTACCACACTTTATTAGCATAGTAACTACGTTTGCTAACGACAATACTATAATGATATCAGGCAGATCTATCAAGAAAATTCAAATAAAATTTAAGAAAATATTTAATGAAATGGAATACTGGGGTCAAAATTTATTTAATTCTAAATAAACAAAACACTGTATGTATAAATTTTCACCTACAGACTATTCCTGCTAAAGTAATTTAGGAGTTTCCCTATTACTTTGAAAATCCTGCTAAATTATTAGGTAGTTGGCTTGATTCAAACATGAACTTCAATAGCCACATCACACATGTGTGAAAATCTGAATAAGGCTTTCTAGGTAATTATACATAATTCTACAAATTAAATCATTCCTAACTATAGAGGGTGCAATAAATCTTTATTATGCATTTGTTTACCGACATCTTTCCTATAATATCATGTCTTGGGGTGCTGCCACTGACCTCAATAGAGTTTAGGCATCACAAAAGAGAATACTAAGATTAATGTTTAATTTGGACTGTCGTGCAAGTTGTTGACCAGTTTTTAAGAGTTATGAAATTTTAACAGTACTATCTATATACATTTTGAAACATGTACCTTTACAAGAACATCTAACGGAATTTGTACACCAGTTATAACTATTTTAAAAAAAATCACTGTTTCGTAAATCTCCAGGATGCAACTGTACTAACCTCTATAATGACCTATTGAAATTAAATTATTAGAAAATTGCAATGCTTTTAATAAAAACGTAAAAATCATTCTTACAAACCAACTGCTTATACATTGTTAAGAAATATTTGTCTAGAAGAGAAATAGGCTGTAATATGGGACATGTAAATATAAATTTAATTACATTACACTGCAGGTCATAAATTACTTTATATTACTTTATAAATGTTATTGTATTTCATAATTTTTGCTAAATTTTTAATATAATTATACAACAGTACTATGACTTGCATTTTGTATCGTGTGTATGTTGATTGAACTTATTAAAAGTATTGTATTATATTGTATGGTATTGTGTTGTAATATTCTCTAATTTATAATCTTTTGAACGCCGAACGCCTCTAGATGATATGTGTTGTTTCTAATTAGCCTTAAATTGCTAATATTTATCCTATGGTTGCTATCAAAAGCTTGCTCATCAACACTAGACCTGACTCTTGAAATATGTTCCTTAAACCTAGTTTGAATTGATCGTTTCGTTTGTCTGACATTATTTTGGCTACAGCTAATTTCGGAAACATTTAGAATATTTAGAAAGTATTCCTCTCTTCGCGAATCAACAATTAATAATGCAAGATTTTTTCTTATGTACCGAAGCGTATAGTATACAAGATAATCTGTGAATATTTATACTAAAAAAATTGCTGAATTTTTGAAATTTTAGTATCCTTCGAGTACACTGAGCATTTTTGAGGAGCAGACATTGAGGGTGAACAGAAATCATCTAATATTGCAAGGGGATATATTGAAAACCCTGTAGAAAACAAACTTTAGTCTCTTCTAAAATACTGGGTCAAGATGAAGTGGTTAATATAAATAGCGCACTTTCTCAAAGAGATTTCCTGAAGTTATATTCACCAATTGTAAAGTATTTACTATCAATATTTATGCTAAATAAAACTTTTTGTTACATTAATAATTGGTTTGCTTTTCCGCGCAAAATAAAAGGTCTGCAGGACCAGATGATGTTCCAATGTTTTTATTTAAACGTGTGTTGAAATTAATAATAGGACCAATACATACCTAGTGAATTTATCTTTTTTTAAATAGTATTTTTCCCGATTTATTAAAGGAAGGAAAAGTGGTACCTATTTTTAAAAAAAAAGATCCAATGTTTTTAGAAAATTATAGACCGGTTACTGTCCCGTCTGGCTTTTCTAAAGTTTTCGAGTATGCTTATTTAGATCGATTGACAATATTCTTAAATAAATTTAACATTTTATCTGATAATCAGCACGGTTTTCGTTCTGGAATGTCCACCAATACTGCCACAAATTATTTTTGTAGTGAAGTCATTAGGTGTATTGACGGAGGCGAATGTTCTGTTGGGGTTTTTGGTGACCTCAGTAGGGCATTTGACTGTGTAAATCATAATATTTTACTCGATAAACTTTACGATTATGACATACGGGGTCCTCCGTTGAACTGGCTCTTTTCTTTTCTTAAACTGCGTAAGCAGTATGTTTTTTTGCAATATACTAGTCGTGATTCCGTGAAAAAGATAAACTCTAATTCTTGCCTTATTGAAATGGGTGTACCGCAAGGTTCAGTTGTTGGCCCTGTACTTTTTATTTTATATGTCAACTCACTTGAATCAGTGTTAGGTAAAACTTCCTTTACTATGTATGCTGACGATTTGTCTTTAATTATTTCGAACAAATCGTCCGATAGACTGAGTAATGATATTAACAAAACTTTGGAAAATGTGTGTAACTGGTTTAATAAGAACTATTTATATTTCAATGCTGATAAAACACAAATGATCAGATTTCATAATAGACAGAAAAAGTGTGATAATGTAGTAGTAAATATTAATAATGCTTTTCTTGATAGTGCTGCTGCAGATAGTGTTAGATTTTTACGAATTCATTTAGACAAATGGCTCAATTGGAAAGTTCACTGCAATCTTCTGATTTCTACTTTGAATTCAATAAATTTTTTATTTAAAAATATGAAAGAAATTTTAACGAAACAACAATTAATAAATTTATATTATGCACAGGTAGAGTCATGACTACGATATGGTGTCTGTTTCTGGGGTGAGTCCACACTATCACATACTGTTTTTACATCACAAAAACATATTCTGCGCAACATGGCGAGTTTGCCTAGTACACACACTTGCAGAAACATTTTTGTAGAATTTAAACTTCTTACCTTGACATCTTTATTTGTATTTGAAATGTGTACATACGTTTTTAAAAATATACATAAGTTCTACCTTAATAAAGACATACATAGCGTAAATACTAGGCATAGAAATGATATTCGTGTACCTTTTTCTAAATTATTAGTCACAAATAAATCACCAAATTATTTATGACTGAAAATTTTTAATAATTTGCCTAATAATTTAAAAAATGATACTAATTTATACAAGTTTAAGAAAAAACTGAAATTATTTTTAGTTGATAAATGTTTTTATTCCTTATCTGAGTTTTTTGCTTAGATTAAGTAGTATTTATTGTTCTTTTGTCTTTTAGATTTTATTGCTTGTGTTTTTACCCACTGACTATTGTTATACAAGTTGAATTGTCCTTAAACAAAATAAATGAATTTGAAAAAAAAAATTTGAAAAGCAAAAATTTCAACTTTTCCTATTTAATATGGATATTAAAATCAAAGACTCTTAAAACGGTAGTACAAAGGCGACATAGAACTATAACATGTTATAAAAAAATAGTAGTATATTTGTCATGTCATTAATGGCCAGCTGGAATTCTTGACTACGTGGACGTCATCGGATATGTACAATTAAGTAATACCACCAAATATTTTAGGCAGAAAATATTGGTGTGTCGCGTATTGTGAAGTACTTCCCTTTTCCAATGGCAGTTGACAGACATGTTTCTTTCTCCTATGAACTTATTGGTACTATAGGCTGGAGAAAGGGATGACATCGCAATGGACCGTTTTATCAATATTCGTTGAAGTTCTTGTGGATTAAAACCATAGGTGACACAACGCGCCATCTCTTGATGGACAGGTGTATTTAACTACTAGTCAGTGAGAAACGCCAAGTGTGCGGAAATTTGTAAAACATATCACATTCTAAACTATATGTTTCCATCAAGAGATGGCGCATTGTATCAACTGTGGCTTTAATCCACAAGAACTTAAACGAATATTAGTAAAATGGTCCATTGCGATGTAATTCTTTTCTCCAGCCTGTAGTACCGATGAGTTCATAGAAAAACGAAATATGTCAGTGCTATTGGAAAAGTAGATCATATTGCAATATACGACATACTAATGTTGTCTTCGGTATAAAGAAATTACAAGAAACTGCTAATACCAAATGTAAATTTTAAATATCTGATGTGGCCAGCACATAACTTTGTTATACCAGTATATATCATCCTGATCTAAAAAAAATCATTCTATTTAATTCCTCACTTACCTCAATTAAATTTTAATAGTGTACCTTGAAAAGTTTCATTAAAATTTTTAAATAATTAATTATCAGCGTCATTCGATACTGTCAATAATTCATGTCATATATTTTAATAATTTCTTCTTATTGATATTGACATTTTTGTAACTAAATTAGACCTTTCAAATGTCAAACTGTTAAATTTATCCTAACACCATTTTATGAGGCCAAATGTGTAAAATATTTCAGTTTACATCAGCTGTATTTAAGTAATTGGAAAATATATTTTATTCACTTGATATAGTAGACATGATTTTATAATATTTTATCTAGAATATGTTTTTTTGTAGTCAAATGTAAAAAAAATTTGGGTCCCGTGGGCCTCCTTTCAGCTGGTCAATTTTGCTCATCACCGAATTTTTCATTGTCTTTGGCCTTTAGAATATATGTAACAAATTTGAAATGTGGCTGCTATCGCGATACTACAGACATGCAGATTTTTTTTCATTAATTTATGTTTTCTAATTATAATTCGTGGAGAATAGTCCAGAAATGCAATAAAAATTTTTTTTCCTGAAATTGTACTTTTCTTCTTTCATTCATTATGTCTCTTCTGGTGGTACCACATTCGCCAAATTTAATGTGTCACCTAAAATGTTGTTGACAATCTTAACTTACAAATTTAGGAAGTCTCCAATTAGTATTTTTTGAGTTATAGCGGAAAATAATCAGAATGGATTCAGGGGGGTTCAAAAGGATCAATCAAAATCTCGAGGTCGAAAAAAAATCACGATTACTATACTTCCGTATATTAGGTATAAGTAAGTAAAAACTATTTAATAAAACGTATTAATGCTCAATCTTCTACTTTGGTACTTTGGTATAAAGAAAAATTATTTTAAAGCAGTACGATTAGGCATCTATTCTTCCTCATAGCATTAAATAAGAATAATTTATTTTATCGAGCTTGATTTGTATAGAGTTTTAAAATGTGATGTTTAAATTGCCAGGCTCGCTTAAATCCTTCAAAAATATTTATAAATCCATTGGAAACATTTAATTAATATACATATTCTCTGATTAATGGTCAAATTGTCTAAGACAAAAAATTCTATAGGTAATAATTAACATAAAAAAAATCCAATATGAACAAAAAACACTGTTGAAATAGTTCAAGACATCTGTCTTCAAAAAAAATAATAAGTCGTGTATTAAAAATATAAAACAAGAATATGTAAAACTTTTAAACTAATAATTAATCAGTAATATGTTAAGCGGGGCTAAATGAGGTTCCTAATCTTTACCCTTACATCTAAGCGACGCCAGTCGGGTGTTGAGACCTATTGCCTTGCATTTATTCATATAATTACCTAGCAAGAAGTGATTGACTATTAAACAAAGCTTCTCTGATAACTTCTTATCTGATCTAAATAACACCTAAACGAATCCCATTTTTTATTCTTCAGAGGTGTGGTGTCTTGCACACCGTTCGTTAGACTTCAGACTATTCTATATGCAGATTAGCTATGTTTAAATGTAAACAGACCAAATCTTCTTTTAACAGGTAATGAAACTGTGACTCGAGAATCATTAAAACGAGTTTTAAACTTGGAATTTAAATAGGTAATGTATACTGACAAGATAGTTGGATGTTTGACACTAATTAGTACCAATAATAATATATTAATGAGAGGAAATTAATGTATTGGTTTATTAAGTAATAAATATGAGATAGAATTTTTAGGCGATGGTAAAGTTAAACAACATCCAGTATAATAATTAAAAGTGTCACGGTTAATAAAACAACTTTAAAGTAATTATAGATTATCATGATTATTTACATACAGACAACGCTTCATTTTAAAATAATACATAACTGCTCGGTAGTGTGATGGGTAGTGGAGCAGAATTTTAAATAAATAATTGTCTTGTTCTGTTCCGATGCGTCCTTTCACCAGACGGCCCGGATTCAAATTCAAGCCAAATCCACACCTGCGATGACAATTACGACGTCACGTTCCTAGTGTTAAAGAAATAGAAAATAAAAAGTGTCTGACGTGTTGTACAAGAAATTGTGGATAACTGTTGAAGAAACCGCGGACGCAACAAGATGGGAAATACTTTAGTATGCATTTTAATACCAAATTAGCCATCAACGTCGTATTTAGTCGCAAGTAAAAGATTAGAAAATGGCAATTATGAAGTAGTATAACAGCTGGTAATAAAAAGTCTTGAACAATGTTTTAATGTTTATAAGCGATGAACCTGCTTAAGGCATGTTTATCACTAAAAAATGTTGCCCTAATTTATTGCATATAACTTGTTTGCTTCATGCTTTTCACCTTGTGCCTGAAAGCATTTGCAGTAGCTATCCGGATGTCGACAAATTAATAGCAAATATAAAGACGATCTTCGTAAAGTCTCCAAAACATATTAAAGAATTCCACAAAGCCTGTCAAAGAATTAGTGAACCTCCACAACAGATATTAACACTATGGAGAACATGGTCGTAAGCAGCTTTTTATTATAATAAACATTTCCTCGAAGTTAAATCTGTACCCAAAGAGTGTAACAATTTGAAAATCCACAACTTGAAACAGACTTTTCGCACTATACATGAAAACTATAGTATATAAGCAGATGCTATTGAACAATAATTACAAGATATTAATTTATCCTTAACTAAAACATTTGTTGTAGTGGATAAAGTTAATATGGTTTTACAAAATCTACAAGTTACAATTATTAAAGTTTACGGAAGTTACAGTACAGAGAAAAAACTGTGTTTTCTCAATTTATACCATTCTTAAATGTGCAAGCTACCAATTCATCGTTTTCCGTCTTTCCGTTGCGCCACTTATCAAAAATTCACATATGCCATTTTGTTACCTAAAGTATTTACTTTGATGAATATATACAACTCTTTGTGCGATATTATAATTATATGAGAAATGATGTCAGTTTCTTTCTTTTTTCAGTATCTACTTGGTAAATAGTTTTTTAAATACTTTTATCTATAAAATTTTGTATTTTTCACCTTTATTTTGAGAGCGTCACCTATGAGCCATCTCAATTTTCCACTCTGCTGAACGTAAGTAACGGATTTTTAGCAATATTTTTCAACTTTGAGTCAAAATTTTTTGGGTTTTGGAATATATTGTTTATATTATAACATGTAATATTAATTGTGTCAAATGATAACTTTCTGGCTTTACTCGAGGTGGGTTAAAAGTTTTGAACACATACAAATTTAGAAACATGTATATTATCTTTTATATAATATACATACGGAAGTAATAACAAACTCGAGAACTGAAGTTGAGCGATTTTCGTAGTATCTAAAAATCAACAATGGATTTTTTTGTAATTTTAAATTTAAGAAGCAAAAGCAACCTTTAAAAATATTTTTGTCGATCTAAATTATTGTTAGAGAGGTATATCAGAGATAAACAACTTCTTCCTCCAATAATTTAAAACAAGAAATAGAAAACTACCAACCTAGTTATCCATAATAATTACATCTGTTGCTATAAGAGTATTTAGCAAAGTTGATTTCTATACGTAAGTCGTAAATTTCTATATGCAAATGACGATGATAAAAATGCCATCTGCTAAGGAAATATATATCTCAAGTTTGAAAGATAAATATGTTCAATATCAATGTGCATATTTCATAAATATTTCCAAATTTTAAATTGAAAATAAAAGTTCATGTTATTATGTAGGTATTCATTATTACTCGAGTTTTTTTATGCAGGTAAACTGTTAGACCGTTGTAAATAATTCTACCTTATATTCTTATTTGTTGTAATTGTTATAATACGCCATTTCGAATCTAATTACTTCAGTGCTATTTTGCAATTCGTTCCTATATTAAATTCGCCACATGGTGTAGAATTAGGTAGGGACTTCCCGCAGAAGATGAAATTAACACATTTGATTGCCTTGTAGTCATTGGAAGTGAATTTCTGTCTACACAAATGTAATAAATAAAAAATAATGACACTAGAAATGCTAATATAATTCGATATATGTTGAGTTATTTTACTTTTAACAAATTTTTATGTAGATATTTTGGATAAAATTATTTTAGCTTTTTAGTACTTACACAAACAAATTAATGGTAGCTTGATAGATATCTTGTTTTTAGTTTGACAAGCTTTCATTTATTTTTTTGGTTTGTTCCTATAAAAATATTTCCTGTTTAATAAAACAGAACAACGAATACTTCTGAATTTTAACGGACAACTTGTTTCTAGCCAACTTAGAAGATATACAGTCCATAATATAAAAATATGTGACATTAAGTGACATCAACACCCTATATATAGTCAACAAATCCTATATTGTGACGGGACGTCCGGGGTAAGACGCTACGGAATACAGAGGCGGATTTAACTGTATTGTTTGCTCGTTTACTTTTTCAATTTAGGTTTTTGTGATTAATTTAGATAGCAACAATTTAACAATTGTACAAAAAAGTATTAACTTGAGATAAAAGTATTGAATTTAACATATTGACTACACATACAGCAGTTACAGTATTCAAGTTTGCTTAATATAAATTGTTACTACCCAGCAAGAACCGCGAGGAGGTATAAGCATTTCTTGCCAGGAAAGGATGGGTATGGAATATTAGTATAGAATAAAGAGATTATTTAAAAAGTAACAAGAAAGCTTTAAAAACCAAATAAAAACAAAAAATGTACTTTCAAAAGAGTAACAGAAACAAATATGTTTCTGAATAAATGAAAATTAATAAATAATAACATCCTGAAAAATAATGTTCCTGAAGCACTGAACCACGAAAGCACAAAAACGGAATTAAATTAATATCACAAAAATCACTTCTTCACTTCACATGACTTTACTTTACCTCACCTCACATTGCTTCTTCCTCTGAATCTTCGTCCTTCTCACCCTCCTCTTCATTTTGAGATGAACTACTATCCTCGTTCAAATTTAGATTAAATTTATTTCCATTATTTACATGAAATTTGGCAATTTTTAAATAATCATCCTCAATTGTAATTACTTTCCTAATTCTTTTTTCCCAATCTTCCTTGTTAATTTTCGACACTTCATTTTGAAATAACTTTACGACTTTTTTAGAGAATTTCAGAAAAATATTTCCTTTTCTGACATTTTTCTTCCATTTACACCACATTAATTCAACCGGGTTGAAAATACAGAAATATGGCGGTAATCTCAACACTTTGTAGCTATATCTCTCCGCTACATTATCTATAATATATTTTTTTCTCATAATTTTTCATTTGCAGGATTTCCAACAATTATGCTTTATTATAATTTTCCTCATAATAGAGATCATGTTCCATTAAAAAAAAATCCAACTCCAGCTTAATAGAACTCTTGTTAGGAATTTTATACAGTTGTCTCGAATGGCACTTCGCATTGTCAAAAACAGTAATGCTATTTGGTTTTAATTTTGGAATTAGTGTATTTTCAAACCATTCCTCAAATATTTCTCTCTCCATGTTCTGGTGGTAATCCACGTTACAGTCTTCAAGTTTTTTCCGCACAGTTTCAATGCATTATCAACCCATCCATCAACTGATCCACAGTGTAATATAATTAACCGAGTCCCTTTATTAGGAGGCAATGAAATTGGTTGACATTTCCTAGATCCATCAGTCCAGCCCTTTTTTACGGTGTCATGAGTATCATACCAAGTTTCATCTACATAATAAATTGATCTATTTTCCCTTCTGAGTTCTTTTATCTCTTCTAGCCCTTTCTATAAGATTGCCGTGTTATCACGGCCAAAACAATTTGTGCCCACTGAACGGTTGACCAGATTTTACAAAAGCATTTTTCATGTGGAGCGGTTGTCGTGCGATCATGTTTAATTTATTTGTTATATTCTATATTGTATTGGGATGTACTAACACGTCAATGGCCCACCCACTTTATTATTTATGGCCCATGATAGGTCAAGGGAATAGGCGGTGCATAATCGTCTTGAATAGTTGCATTTCGCACTGATTTCTGTTAGTTGAAACTGATATGTTTTCTGATTTACAAATGCCTCTACGAAAACGAGAAATATTATCCAACAAACAGCTGAAGGAATATGCTAATGATATAATGAGGGAGAAAGATGAACATTTGGATTATTTTACTAATGGTGAGAGGATGACGACGATGAAATAAAAATTAATAGTGTTCTACCCGATTTTGTGGACGATATTCCTCAACAATTTACTGATAATAAGCTTCCGTCGGAACCTGCTTAATATAATTAGACTTTTTCACGTGAATGGATTACCCAAATTCATGTGTATGAAAACACATCCAAATATTGACAAAGATTCTTCGGCATTAGAAGTTTTTGAGCTACTTTTTACAGAAGATTTAGTAAATAAAATAGAGGAAAGTAACCGTCGGGCGAGAGAACTGAACGAGCTGAATGAAACATTCGGTTGAGTAATTGGACGGTAATGTGGTGCCATTAGAACGCTTGCCGTGCGATATGTAACAACCAACAATGCTTCGTTCACAGTGCACTGGTAGAGTGCGATATTGCTCGTATTGAAAGGACTAGATATGAATTTCGCCAATCCTCTATTCGTCTACTTTCCATAATAACTATGCGTTTATTAATAGTTTGATATGTAAATCAAATTTTTCTTAGCCAAGTTACTAAAGTTATTTTGGTATATTTTAGATGATAATCCATTTCTTTTAATTTTCTGTCTACCACGTCAATAGTTGGGATTTCATTTTTTTTGATAGGCGTCATAAGATAAGTTCTTAAAAATATTGCTAACGATGTGTCCAGAGATTTCGATTGACCGGCGTCCGATCTTTGTTTTCTTGGGAGGGCACCTTCTTTTTCACCAGTTTGTGTATTGAACGGGGAACGTTAGTCAGAGATGCTATTTCACCCAGTACATCTAAATCATACAAATTATGATCATTAACTCGTCGCTTTAAAAGATTTTTGTAAACATTAAGGGAAATTTGTTTCGCTTGCTAGTTCAAATGTAACACACTAGCAAATTAACAGATATAAAATAATTATTACTCATATTACACTATTGCAGAACTCGCTTCAACACGATAAACTTCTTAAAATATTTTCAAAAACTCGCCAGCAAATATACAGATATTAAATAATTTTATTATTTATCTTATAATATTATACTTACAATATATCAGCACTGCTACAATGATTCTGTAACAAAATTAAGTGCGGCTCTGAAGTATCACAAAATGTAAGTGAAACTCCACCTTGGTCGCGTGCCAGCAAAAACAACAATCATCGTTCTCACTTTAATGTAAGCTGCGTAAAAGACGGAAGATGTCATGTGTTATGCATTATACATATTAGTTTCACTGGCTATCCTTTGATGAAGCAGAGGATCATAGCAGCTGTTCAAAATGTCCACATTTACAATAATCAAGCTATTGTGAACATTTTCGAGGTAATTCAACAAGACATTTCCCTTTATCAGTTGAATTTCTTGTTTGATATTCAACTTTAAATCATTTAGAATATCAAGTTCAAGCGACTCCACAAAAAAAAATCCAGAGGGGTTATATCCAGAAATCGGTATAGCCATCTTCTTCCAATCCCTTTTTGTATGGAAATTTTCGACTAAAATATTCTCGAATATTATAACCACAATGTGTTGAAATTTCATCGTGCCGCGGCCGATGTGATCATTAGAAAGTCGATTAATATCTAAATAAAAAAAGGGTATGTTGTGTTATGTATAGTATTCCTTATTTTAACTTACTGGGACAGAGTAATAAGGGATTCTAGAGGAGAAGTAATACAAGCTATCTCAATGGCATGCAACTTTAGTGGACTGAAAATGATATTCTCGTAACTATTGCTTAGTCACAAATTAAAAACGGATGGTGAGACATGACTTTTGTTTTCTTCGTTATACTTTCGCTCACAGATTGATACCTTTCAGGATAAAATAGTTCTCTTTAACGAATTTCTAACTCCAAATTCCCTAGTTCATAAAAGTAAATTTTTCTATAGAACGTCAAAATGCATGTGACAATGAGAAATTCATTTGAAAAATAACATGTAATTAAATTAAACACAATCATTTATTTTGGAAGTCTGCTTAAGGCAGGTCCTTAAAATGACAAAGTGTCGATTGGATGACCCATGGACATTGATGATAAAATTGATTTTACTATTATTTTTCTATAAAAATAATATAATAGTAATAATAATCCTATTCACGAAAAAAAAACCAGAGAGAACATTAAGAAATTACCATTTTTTCCATTTTTGAATATACATGGTGATTCATAAGGAATGGATAATATTTTACCTGCGGATTATGTAGCGGAAAATATTAATTTCTTGCTTAATAACTGGTGGTCAAATGTGAATACTTACACTGAGATACAGGGCTTTATGTTATAAAAATAATTCAGTAATTTTGGTATATTTTAGTTATTTTTTCAAACATAAACATAAAAGTAAGTACAATTAGATTTTTTGACGTGAGAAAATCGAATAAACTATCATTTTTGGTGTATCACATAGTAAGCTATCTTGGTTTACCAGAATCCGTCATAACTTTTTTGTACTTCGTTCATTTATAATCTCATTGCAAATTTTTTATTTAACCATTATTTTTAAACAAAGAAGGGACACTTGTTTTATCTTCATAAAATGCACCCTTATAGAGATATTTACATTTTAGAAAATCCTGCGCACCCATAATTTTTTTTTACTTTTTGGCAGTTTTGCAAAATGCATAATTTGTACTTAGTTAAAGTAAATCAAACATCCTGATTAATTAAAGAGTAGGTCCTAAAAATGTTTAACAAAGTATGCTATGGAAATAAGTGAAACATACTGACACAGATGTATTAATTTACTATCTGTCAAATATTTATTGTGATATTTGAATTGCTGGTATTTGTTAATTATAAATTCTCCTAAAGTAAATTCAAGTAGATTAAAGTAGATTCAAGAGCAAATTTCTCTGGCTTTGCTGCAGCTAGAGTATATCGACAAACATATCCTGGTAGAAGACAGCTTAATTACAAAATTTTTCAAAACTTGTTGAATCGATTAGGCGAAATAGGTTCATTTCGCCTCAAGAACCATACAGGACGTCCCAAAATTATACGACCAGACCAAGAAAATGAAATTTTAGTTCAAATAACTGGTGATTCCGAAACCAGTACACGCCGTCTGTCATTAGCTACTGGAATTAGTCAGTCTTCCATAGTAAGACTGTTGAAAAAGGAGAAGTTCCACCCATTTTATTTTACTCCCATTCAAAATTTACTTCCTCAGGATTACCCAACAAGTTAGTTTTTGTCGCAGGATGCTAAGAAAACAAAATGAGGATCGTTCATTTTACAAAAATATCCTCTTTACAGACGAAGCTACATTTACGAGTGTTCTTAACTGGCTAAATAGTCATTCTTGACAATTAGACAATCCGCATTTAATCAAGAAAAGACATTTTCAATATGAGTTTAAGATTAATGTATGGTCTGGCATATTTGGAGACAAATTTTTAGGTCCAATTGAGCTACCTCCCAATTTAAATAGAGAACTTTGCCTTAATTTTTTAAGAAACCAGTTAACAGAACTTTTTGATGATATACCATCAATCGTAAGAAAAAAATATGTGGTACATGCAAGATGGAGTACCACAACATTTTTCCCTACAAGTAAGAAATTACTTGATTGAAGTGTTTCCAAACCGCTGGATAGGTCGTGGGAGTCAGTTTCCTTAGCCACCTCGTAGTTCGGATATCAACCCAATGGATTTTTATATTTGGGGTTACATTGCTTACTCCAAAAAAATAGATACTCGCGAAGAGTTGTAGAGAAGAATTCAGAAAGCTGCTGGTACGATCAGAAATAACCTAGCCACTTTCTTTTCTGTAATAAAATCAATTAGCAAGCGACTAAAATGCTGTATTGAAGTGAATATAGAACATTTCCTCTGAGAGGTGTAACACTTTTATTTGTAGTTCCAAAATATTTTTTTTTACTTCGTTCTTTCTATTCAAGTTGATAAATAAATTATAATTTTATCTTTTAAATTGTTTAATTTATTTCCGCCATTTTTTAAATTTAAAAATACTCACTTTTTCTCACCTCTTCAGATATTTGTCATTAAAAGTTATTTTTGTTAAAATGACGAATAGCATATTACAAATTATGTATTTTGAGGAGGAAAGAGAGGATCACTGCAAAAAGTAAAAAAAATTTTGGGTGCGCAGGATATTTTTAAATGTAAGTATCTCGATAAGGGTGCATTTTATGAAGATAAAACAAGTATCCTTTTTTGTTTAAAAAACAAAATAGCTTACGAGCGTTCTCTATGCGATACACCAAAATTGATATCTTATTCGACTTTCTCACGTCAAAAAACCTAATTGTACCGACTTTTATGTTCATGTGTGAAAACATAACTGAATTATTTTTATAACTTTAACACCCTGTATCTATATAAGTATTAATATTTGAAAATCAGCAAAAGCAAAAAATTAATATTTTCCGCTATATAATCGGCAGGTAAAATATTATCCATTCCTTATGAATCACCCTGTATATTTTTAAATAAATTCGTCATTAAATTATGCATCCCTTGACCTCTATGTACAAAATGTTTCTACTTTTTCTGCTATTCCAAATATTGCTAAAGACACATTGGAGGTAACTCTGCCCCATGCCATAATTGGTGATATAGTTTGTTTTTTGGATCTTTGAGCGTACGTCACAATTACAAGCTGAATGAAGTAAATAAATTGAATGTCATTTTACTATTATTGAGCAGAGGCGTGTACTGGGGAACAATACTTTTTATATATTTCAACACAGAGATAAGACATACCCTAAATTCTACAGGCCGTGACTGGATACTTTTCAACGCTCAAAGGTAATTTTTAAGTTGTGTGATTCATACAGCTACTAATATAATATCAAAAATATAATTGCAAAAATTTTACGACGCACCAGACTCAATTGACAATCAAGCTGGTCAATGAAGCTGAGACATAATTTCGACTTTGTTCCACCAATTATTAACTTATTTGTCAGATGTCTTAGTCTGCCTAGACATACATATCTTAATATTTGCTTATCCTATAAATGCATTTTTTCAGTGAAAAATACATATTTACTGGTGTAGCCCGGTAAACTGATATGTCTTTACTGGGCTGACTGGCTTTCAGGGCTCGCTAGGGCTCATCCTGGAAATTACCAGCTAGCAAAGTAAAAAATCACTTTCCGGTCTTGTTGCGTAAATAACTGTTAACATCGGATTTTCTTTGAACGTCTAATCTTAAGAATGAGTCAAGATAAATGCCTAAATATTTGATCGAGGACACAAAGTCTATTATTATATTTTTCAGTGTCATATTGCCACAATCAGGTAACCACCTCTGATATAACGTGAGCGTAAAATTTTAGTTCTTGTTAAGTTGACCGTTAGTTCATTTGCAACATACACACAAAAGTGTAGTCGGCAAAGGATAACAAAATTCTGGATAAATTTAGGGTAACCAACTCGTTGATGTATATAATAAACATAAGTGGTCCTGATACAGTGCCCTGTGATACCCCACAAGTTACTGTTTCTTTGTTGCTCAGAACGCAATTTATTGTTAATGTTTGTTTTCTCTTTTGTAAATAGAATATTTGCAATAGCCAATTTATCGTTCATCACTTTTTTATTGTCTAAAATTAATTGGATTTATTTAATTACTGGCTATTTTTACTCGATTCCATAGATTATTTGAATCAAATTTATATTTTTCTATTTTATTTTTAAGATAATCGTGTTTAGTTTTTTTTTTATAACGAAATTTAATTCAGGAGTTCAATTTATGTAAATTTATTTTAGTTCTTGATTCAAAGGATTTTTAATGTAATTTTGAAAGAGTTTGTCAATTATTTTTATTGCTACCAGCTGACGTTTTTTTTTTATGAAAACATACTTTGACAAAATCCTTTTTTTGTGAGATAAAATTCGGCTTGATGTATTTTAATGTTTCTCCTTTCAATTCTACCATGTAAATTAAATTAATAAAATTATACATAACGGAACTACTTTAACTACTGCCAGCTTCATTATCTTTGAAATAAATGTAGCCAGAAATTAATGTTAAATAGACCCCGCAGCTGGAAATATGAGCCATTTACAATATTACTCCTAATTCAATGCCCCATTTGAAGAGTTCGTTAGATAAGCCAGATAAAAATACCGTTTTGCTTTTCTCATGTTGATAGGCAATAAGGCAACAAGGAACCCACAACTAAATTACATAATAACAGTTCGTGGCCATTCTTCACTGTTTACCTCTAATTAACACATCAGAGAAAAGCACAAACAGGGAACTGAAAAATTATAAATACATTATAATTGTAGGAACAGATTCAAGTATTCGTTTAGTAAACAAATTGGTTATTAAACCGCGTAGGGTTGAACAGCTCAGATATATGTACGTGCTGTTTGTTATAAAGTAAATTTATGAACATATTCTTTCATAATTTATTTTTAAACAGAGAGATGATGGCTTAAGTCGCAGACACATAAATTATGGGCAAATATAAGAAGTCATGGACCGGCCACCGCTAATTCTTAGGGTAATAAGCAACATTATATGGTCAGTATGTGCTGACTACGAATAAAAATGTTAAGATTTATTACTATTGTCTTTAACGCAATTTTGTAAAGCGACATTTAAACAAAGCAATAAGTTAAAAACGGAATGTTGTTTTGACAAATTTATTATAAAGTTGTAAATATTTTTTTATAATAAATTTGTCAACGATAAATAATTTAAAACTTAAATGTTAAGATCCATCTTCAACATGCTTTTTATTGGTAAATTTATGTATAGGACGTGATATATAGAATGTCCCCAGAAGATTTAGATAAAATTAACTAGATAATCTACTATAGGTCTATTGAAATTAACTTATCTATATGCAAAAGTACACCTCTAAAGAGTTAGAACCCATGGAAGAAAGTAATTAATAGTCAATTGATTAATAAATATCATTTATAAATATTTTGTAAACTTATTGTACTTAACTTCTATTAGTTATTACTAGGCATCGGAATATTTGCTACTTTTCAGGGCCGGCAGTTATATACAAAAATATAGTTTTTAAGGAGACTTTATAATTAAATTAAATTGATATATCATTGATATGTGTGCATTTATTTATATACCTGTAATATATGCGACCAGTATTGAGGCTGGAAACCGGGATTAATGTACATAATATTATACGTACTTTGCTCTTGTCTCTCAGTTAGTAACACGGCCGCGTACAAAAACCTTCTCGGAGCAGTGTTTAGCATAGCATGATCCGTTAACCTGAGATACAATGATTAAAACAAAGAAGGTTTAGTGCCATATCCCCCAAAAAGAAACAATTATGCAGCTGCGGATACGTGTTTCGAAGTTATTGCCCCCTCATCAGCGTAGCGTAGCTAAGGAATTGGATCTACGATGAGATAAATCAGGAACAAGAACTAAAATAAGGCTGATCTATCCCATCGTAGATCCAATTCCTTAGCTATGATACGCTGATGAGGGGAAATAACTCCGAAACACGTGTCTGTAGCTGCATAATTGTTTCTTTTCGGGGGATATGGCACTAAACCTTCTTTGTTTTATTTTGAACCCCAATTTATCTTGTTTTATTTGTATGTGCCAGGTGGAAATGAGCAGTACACATAGAGCTCTGTGTGTTGACTGTGCTCACCGAGGCCCCAAATGTGGCACATGGGAACATGAAGGCACTAATTGAGTGCTGTGTACTGTACTTTCCAGCCTTATTTTAGTTCTTGTTCCTGATCTATCCCATCGTAGATCCAATTCCTTAGCTACGATACGCTGATGAGGGGCAACAACTCCAAAACACGTGTCCGTAGCTGCATAATTGTTTCTTTTTGGGGGATATGGCGCTAAACAATGATTAAAATTTGTGAAAATTATGTACGCAGTTTGTCAGTGCCAGACATTTAATATAATAATTTTAGTAATTTTGTTATGTTTGTACCATGCTGGATGCATTTATTTGTAATAAATAGTATTATATACTAGTTTTTGGAGAGTTTAATGATTTATTTACTTTGCAAATAGGTAAGTAACAATAACTATTTATTTAAAACTTAAACTCCTATTATTAAATTATTTCACAATAAGTACGTACTTATTTATAAAAAAAGCACTACTTTTCGCCAAGTATTGTGTCTTGTTTGCTAATTTAAATCTATAAATTTGCTGTACTCTGTTGTTGTAACTAACTAGTTTTCTCCTTTGTACTTTATCATGTTCTTCGATCGAGGGTTCCAACTTCTAAACAGAGAAAAAAAATCAAATCGGACGCCTTCGCATTCATTGTGCTATAATTGTGTACAACTAATTTTCTTGACTATTAATATTTTTACTACTATTTTTAAGAAACCACAATCGATTATCTAGAGATATTTAAATAATCGAAATAATCGACTAATTCGATTATCGCATCTCGATTATTCCCATCACTACTGTCTACTCATGTGAACTGTTTAGAATTTTCACCATTAACCTCGGTACAAACATGTACTGCCCAAATCGCACAAATTAAACAGCCATGAATGCATAAAGAATATTAGTTATGACCATGTATGCCAATACGATGGCAGACTTGAGACATTTTGAATAATACATTATATCAAGCTGTATGTATTTAATTATTCATTTTATGCTCTTGCTTTTATTTCTCTACGTATGTCCTTCTGCCAACCATGAGACAGTACTGGCTACGGTCCTGGACTCTGGTCCTTTGATTCCTTTCCCTGCTTATTACAAGCCAAATGCATATACTTGCTTTTAACCAAACTAGCACCTGCAAACTTTGTTAAAAGTTTATAAGAAATATTAAAAGTTATAAAATATTGAAAACGTTTTTTTGCTTTTTAACAAAAATAGGCCTTATATTTTTGTTGTATTTTAACAGAAACAAATACAAATGTAGTTTCGATTTTTTGCATGAATAACAAAACTAGTCCCAGATTTAAAGTGACATAGAGTAATTTGAGATGTACTTAATTATGGAATTTTAAGCGAGTCCAACCCTGCACGAACCATTAATTTTTCAATAAATGTGCATTTCTTGCCCAAGAAAATGATGATGCTTAATTAGTGATTGCCTAATTTATAGAATTTAAAATTTGGTCAATCCATATTTTTAAAAAATATTGGAGAATAACCTTAAACATGCCATCAAATATTATGACATTATTTGATACACGTTTCCTAAAATGATACAGAGGGTGATGTTATTGGCACTGAGAGAGTCATTATAAAAATTGAACCCGGTCCGGGATTTTTTCCAGTGAATTATGATTTTTATTGGACTAAAAGACTATGATATCTGTACCAAATTTTATTCAAATATTTAAAGCCGTTCAGAAATATGGCCGACTACAGTTTTAGTCAAAAACCATATACCTGTATCTTAAAAACGGTTAACATTCAATCGTAAGTTTGAAGTTGTTTTGAACTCATCTTAGTGTGCTCTATCTCCCGTTTTTCTATGTCAATTTTAATCTGGGACACTCTGTATAACCTAACGATTATATTTAAGTTATTTAATATTTCACACGCTTAAAAACCATGTTACATTCTTGATAGCTCATTTTTAATTAGTTCTGACAGTTTGACACAAAAACGTTTACTTTGATATTATTTTTTTTCTGTCTATCCTGATGGTGAAAAAAATATATTCACTGTCTAACTCTTCTTGAATATAAAAATTAGCAATTACTATATAATCATATGTACATGTTCTTTGGACCGCCTGGAAGAATAAGAGATAGCTCGAGCACTTATTTTTTATTTATCTCTGCATGAAACCAAATTATAAAGAAACCTCGAATAAAAGAGTCACTTCTATCAAAATTATTAATATGAAAAACTATAATACTTTAATAACAAAATGATAATATGGTTTTATAACGGTTGACCTGCGTTGTGGGACAAAAAGTAATTAATTGTACGTCAAAAATAGGATCTAAAACTTAATTACCGCAGTAGGTGGCTGTTGCTACTGAAAGATTGATTAATTATTTTAATCTACTAAAATTATTTTGACCTTAAAGACCGGAAGGTAGGCACCACGGCACCACAGCGCATCTAAAGAATAAATTCAGTCCGGCAATCAAAACATGTGAAACTTTGGAAACAGTTGTAGTTACGACGTTCGTTAACAGATGGCGAAAGCTGTATGAAATGCTCAAATAATAATAGATGATGGTCCAGTTTGCTATATTTTACAATATATATTTTATTTGTATGCTTATACAATATTCTACAAAAAAATATTATAATTATATGTTACATATTTTTATTAAATTAGTTTCATAATAGTTCTAGTTATAATTTAAAAAACAAGGAAACCTTATATCACAAAAAAAATTGTAGGAAAACAATATGAAAACAACCTTTGTGAGCTCGCAATTTCATTACATACTGTAACTAGAGTTTCTACACATTAAAAATAGTATTTTCTTCAGATACTTACAATACCTACAAAAAGAAAAATTCTCAAATTTTAAAAAACATTTTCATGCAAAATTCACATCACAGAAAAACTGTTTAAACTGTTTAAAAACTGGTTTAAATCAACACCTTAAAAAAATTGCAATGGAGTTGCGAGAAATATCAACTGAATATTTAATTGGATATTTTATTTTGAAAAAATGTAAATATAAATCAAATTTTATTCCAAGGACCTCTTGAATTAATAAATTATTGTTAGGTTCTGCAAAACGAATTAACCACAAAAGGTTTCATATAATTTAAATTCATCAATAGTTTAAAATTCATTAAAATATAAATTTGAAATTAATATTAAATATCTGTAAATCATTCAAAAACAAAATCTATTCAACTATAAATTAATAATGATTTATCTAGAACAGTTTGTACATATACATATCAAGTTATGTTAAAATTATTATTATTTTTGTAAATCTGTATTATAGATACGAAAGTCATTTGATGTGAAGATAACACAAAACTCCAAAACACCATATACTGCACTTGACGCGTGTTTCGCCAACCAAGTTGGCATCATCTGAAGATTATTAAAATATTATTTCGAGCCAGTCAGGATATATTCTTTACCCACGTATTAAACTAAAGTTTTAAATACCATGGATATTAATATTTTATAAACATTAATTGAAAACATTATTCTCGATTTAAGTTGTGGCAGAAATCTAAAAAATGTAGGAATTTCGAGAAATATGTTTTTTCAAATAAAGTGCTCAGAAATAAATTTCAGTATACATACATCTTTAATACGGAACATTATTTTGTTTTAAATTTTTCACAATTGCAAGTAATTTCAGCACAATGGCAACAAAACAATGTATTAGTTCCCCTAGGGTATAATGTAGTATTCTCCAAGGTCCTTTGGCTCACCTTATTCACTTTATTATACATATTAGTCCTTGAAAATGTCATTTAGCACCTCAAACTACATTTTTCTGTTGACTATATGCAATAATACTTATCTGTTTCCTCTATGCAAACACAAATATTCCTGAATGTAAATATCGCTTACAGACAAATCAAAATGTATTACCTTAAATATTAACCCTATATGTATAGTAACAGATCAGTTTTATTCTTTGGGTCACAACAGTTATTGTATCAAACTATTTGCAGGTATTTGTAGAAAGACAACAAATATCGTCTGTTGAAAGTGTGACAAATCTTGGGGTAACACACACACACTGAGTATAAGTAATATCTCTATAGCCTATGCTAACCTGAAATCGAAATAATAATAATAATAATAATTTATTTATCTAAATGATCATTTATATGAAATAGGATATGTCAACATTGTACTACAAAAGGAGTATATACATAGTTAAAAGAAAACACTGTCAGTAAATAAATAAACACAAAACAATCATAAAATCTGTGATTAGTAATGACGTATCTATCATCAGCAAATAAAATTGCGTTTGTACTAGTAAACTTAGCAACATAAATTATATAAAGAATAAATAGGTTCAAGCACAGACTCTTGCAGCGCTCCTGCTGAGAGTTACTTGTGATTGGACTTAACATTGTTTATTTGAACAAAATGCTTTCTATCATATAGATAACTGCTTAACCATTCTAGTGATGTACCTCTAATACCATAATTTTCTAATTTTTGTAAGAGTAAAACAAGGTTAACTAGGTCGAATGCTTTACTGAGATCTAAAAAAATTCCAACACATTTATTTTTTTTGTCTAAATTATCGTATAATTCTGTCAAGAATTTTGTCACAGCTCTTACAGTGGAATGACCTCTTCGAAAACCTAAACTGATACTGAAATACTTTGATAAATAGTTGATTGGTAAAATAATTAAGAGAGCATTTAATTTTAATGATTACTTTTGCCCGTCTCGAGCAGTAAAAACTGGCAAAAAGGAAAACCTAAAAAATTGCTCACAAGTTTTTATATCTTCCATTAATTTGTATTACCAATTTTTGCAAGAAATAATTGTTTTGTGTTTTCCACCTTTCGCTTGTTTATTCCTAATATACTCCGTTCCATATTCTATTTCTTAAGCTCAGCTGCGCTGATAAGGAACAATAATTTCGAAAAACCAATACTTATAGATGCGTCGTGTTCCTTCTTGGGGTATGGTACGACTTCATTGTGATTAATTCTACATATTGCAATAATTTTCCTATTATTTGTAATCTAAATTCTTGGTTTCTAAATAAAGTGAGTTATTATTATTATTATTGTTATTATTATGTACGGCGAACCAGAATATTTTTTTACTAAAAAGTAATGTGAAAAGTATACGTATTTATATTAATTTTATTATTTTTAAATATGCAGGACAGCAGGAATTAATTGTAATTAAAATTCAACATAATTTAAAATGTTACAGTTACTTTTAGTACATCACTGAGAGCCATTCCTTCACTAATGATAATCGACAGGTGGCGCACAAGTAGATTATGTTTCTTAGCAGGAAAGTTATTGTGGCATTTTACTTATTTGTGAGTCACATTATGGCTCCAGTTGCGTAAAAAATCAACTTAGTCCAATTGTGTGATATAATTAAGACTGCATGGGGTCGATCTGATCCAAATGTGATGTTCTTTGTCGCATATTCACTGATGGCTTAAAATCGTTTCGGTGCATTTACTCCGACGCCTTCTTTTGTTACTTTCATTATGATCTCTTCCGCTCTCTAAACTTTAATATCGTCATTAATTTTACAACGGTTCTAAATTGTAATCGTTCTTCAAAAACATCAATCTGCAAGATAATAGGCAAGATGCATGCATTTTTAGAGTTGCATTAATTTATTTTATTTTCACGATATGTGTTATTTGAGAATATAACAAAACATATATATTTATTTAATTTTGTTTCGTAAATAATTCATTTTAAAAGTTTTATGCAAGCAAAACCACGTGAACGCGAACACTACGATATTGGCCTGACGTCATACCGCACAACTTTAGCTTTGACAGTCTATCTGAATGCAATAAATTGCAAGTTTACGACTGTTAAACTTCGCATTTATTTTTTATTTACGTAAAAATAATTGGTATATTAATTTATGGTGAAAATGATGGCCAGTAGCATTGTGCAAGCTTTGGCCAACAGTTTACCGAAAATCTACGTGTTCATGATGAGCACTGAGCAGTTTCTTTGCTTATAATACTGATTTAATTTTTTATCAGTGCCATAATTAGGGATATAAAAGCAAGAAAGTGGGTATCATTCATTGTTCGTAACAATAAATTTGTTTAAGCCCACTTTTATCATTTTTCTGTAGTTAGATATCCATATTCACAAATATTTTTAGGTATGTAACCTCAAAATACATAAACCAACATCTGAGGAGCGTTCATTCAAAAATGGACATGTCCACGGTTTTTCAAAAACGTTTTATATTATTTTTCGAACTTCTATTACTTCTATTGACCTATTTGTTCAAATCTGTTCAAAAGAAGATACGTTTCAGTGAAATTCCCATATAAGACTTCTGTTTTCGGTCAAAAGAAGACATGGTTGGAAGAGAAGATTTGAAAAATCCAATTTTAAATGAGACAAAACAAAATGTTAGGACCCTTCTAGATAAACAATTTAATAACGAAGAAATTAAGTGGCAGACTCCTCCTGACTTAACTTTTTAAAAGAATTTTAGAAGATAATGTAACAGAAGAAGCTTCAGATGGAACAGAACAGGAAATTGAAATTTCCGATTGCCTAGAAAGTGTAAATGCACATTTAATATACAGAATGGCGTATTCTTTTGTTGTTTGTTACTTTTATAAAAATTTAATAGGTAAACACGGATTTAGAATTATTTACCCCAGCTACGTTCAGACAAAATAGGACGTAAATTATTAAGTTAAGCAGAACCAGACATGTCCAGAAAGATTTTCAATATTTTTCTTAAAATATGAACTATATTCAAACAAATTTTTGTGTAGTATGTTTTTAAGTGGTAAAAAAATTATATTTTAACACATTTAGAAATATATTTTTATAGGTCTGAACATCAACCGGTTTTTACGTTTTCCTCAAAATGATTTTAAATGGACGTGTCCCTTTTTAAATGAACGCTCCTCATCTGTGCAATATTTTAATATCAACTATTATTTTTCGTTTCAGAAATGCTTTATTAATTTTTTTTATAATAATTTAACTACATGGGTAGTAAATAGTAATAATAAACGTTATTGCTGATGAAAATTATGTATTTATAATTGCTCCCTACTTTATGTGATACAGAGAAAATCATATCAAATAATTGGTTTTAATAAGAAAACACATTCAAATGATCCTGGCAGCAATGTAATTGTGAAGATTACGATAATTTCGTCCAGTCTCATAGCAATGCACCATTTATTTCTAATTTTAGAGTCACAAAATTAACTTTTCTAGGTTTTTATTATTGTATCTGTACATTTAGGTATTGTTACGTGTTTGCTATCCACATAAACACCTATACTCGTAGATTCGTTGAATGAAAGTCCAGGTAACACTTACTCACTACTTTATTTACTAATTAACAATTAACAACAATAGATTAATCACTGTTCTAATTATAATCACACTTGAACATTTATAAGTCTCTTTCTTATTTCTTCTTTACTCGTTCACGTTCAATTTAAGATTGAGTCTCGACCCACTGTGTGTCTTATTTATACATCCATTCACACGGTCTAGGGCATTCCAGAATATTCCCGGCCGTTTGCGTTCAATTCCAGTCTTATCTAACCAGTCTACACAGTCCAGTGGCGTAACAGTATAATACAATACTTAAAGCTCCTTTTCTTTTCACTCTCCGTGGTAGAACATAAATAACATCGCATTTTAATTTGTAAACAGAAACCACGAGTAAAACAGTGTTCACTTGTAGCAAACTTATGCAGTCTGATATTACACAGCACCTGGCGGGAAACATGCATCGTTCAAACGTGTTTAAATTCGCGGTTAAAGTTAATAATTTTTTTTAAGTTAGTACATAAAAATAAAAATAAGAAAAAACACATTTTTAAGTGGTCTGTCCATGTATATCAAAAAAATTTGTGCATTTTGCCAATTGTCTCTTGTTAATAGTAAATGGTAAAAGGCTTTTCCTTCTCCCAGGAAATATTTATTAAATTATTTAATTTTGTTATATAATATGAAATCATAATAAATAATAACAAATTTAGTTGCATATACAATATAGAAACTATGATGGAATAAATTATGTAACTCAATAACAGAATTGTTTTGGAAAAATCCTCACAGGTCGATTTTTGTTTTTGAAACGTCCATTTTTGCCATAAATATTTCATACATTCTTTTAACACCCTGCCCTATAGATGAACCCTTTCGAAATTTTTAAATAGCACAAATTATACCTTGTTGGAAACGTATTTTAATTCTCAATACACTGCTTACAATTTCTTTTTTAATTAGAATATCTTAAATTCAATAATTTCTCTAAAATTGAAAATACATAAATTACAAAACTAAGTTTTTAATAAGACTTACGGTAAAAACGTGTTTAGTTTACCAAAGTTTTTAATAAGTTGTTCAAAACGAGCACTTTCTATTTCTTGACAGCAGCCCAATCTAAAATAAAATTCCTTTTTCGAACATCTGTGGAGTAGTAGCCCTTATTCGGACCATTACAAATTTGCAGGATTTCTTTGATAGATCTTGTCTTTTAGGTGGCCCTTCAAAAAAGAAATCTAGCGGGATCAGGTCAGGAGACCTTGCGGGCAATTCTAACGTACCTCTTCTGTCTCTTCATCTATTCGGGAATACTATATTTATATATTCTATGACAAAAACCGGTGTCAACCAGCACTATCAACTCCAAATTTTTAAATTATTGTACCTTATCAATATCGGATTCCTTTTATATTATTGCAGTAGATTATTGTAAGCTTGTTGTTATTAAGATCAATGTAGATCATATCATGTGTTTAATCGTGAGAGTCATTGAATAGTTAAAATTAAAATGAACTTAAATACAATTTGTATAGTTTGTTTCTGTAACTTTGCAAAATGTTGAAATGCTATTTGATCACACATTTTCTCATTGTAAACACTTGATAAGGCAGTGTAATAAACTTATTTTGATTGAGAGTTTTTAACTGATCTATGAGGGATTTCAAGCCCACGTGATTTATACGATTTATACGATTTTTTACAAAATTGACCATGATATGCTATAAAATAAGTTGATAATTTTGGTTTTTCTCAAGACTTCTTGCCTAAAATTTTATTTTTCGAATAGGATTCAACATATCGTGGTTGCAATTCTATCAAAGTATCTGCTACTTCGGACGTTCCCCAGGGATCGATATTAGGAGCTCTTTTTTTTGTTTTATTTATCAATGATATTGTTAACAGCCTAACAATTTCATGCCTATTATATGCCGATGATTTGAAAATTATTTGCAGAGTTGCAAGTATTGACGACTGTCTCGAACTACAACGAAATTTAATTTTTGTCAAGGATTGGTGCATAAAAATAATTTACCTTTAAATATCAAAAAATTTAACGCAGTGTCGTACTCCACCAAAAAAATCTTTGATACATTTCGATTACTCTCTCGATAACAACATACCCTCAAGACCTGACACTTTCTGTGATTTGGGAGTCATTTGTGATAAAAAGTTGTCCTGTAATAGTCACATTACTTATATTGCCACAAAGACTTACAAAGTTCTAGGATTTATTATCAGAAATAGCCATAACATTCAGAATATTGATACACTGAAATTACAATATACCACCATTGTCCGCTGTAATTCAGAATATTCGTCAACCATGTGTCCTAATTACGCTACATATATTGATAATTTGGACGGAATTCAGCACAGATTTTTAAAATACGCCAAGTTTAGAACAGATGTGGAATATCTTGCTATTGGTTTCCCTCAATACGAAGTTCTCAAAAATGTTGGTTTCGACTCACTTGACCATAGACGCATAGAAGCATATCTGATTTTTTTGCACAAGATTATTCATAACAATATTAACTCCACCCAAATTTTAGATATGTTAAATTTTCATACTCCCAGAGTTGGGGCAAGGCAGAGAAATTAGTTTTATTTATTAACTGTACGAACGAATATAAAAAAATATTCTCCTCTGCATATGTGTAATAATGATAACTCTCTAAATTGCGCAATCAACATTATCTCCTGCAATATCCAGTCAATCAAAAAGTTAAATTTATAGTTGCCTTATTTCTTCGCTTCTTTTTGGTTGGTTACATGTTATTATACATTTCTTGATATTTTTTCCCTTTTTTCTTTGACATTTTAGCATATTCCTTGTTCTATTTGTCACCGTGTATACTCATATTTAATATTTATCTTGTCAAATATCAGTGTTTATGGATTAAGTGTAAACATATATCTTTTTTTTTTTGTATTGTTCCTATTCTGTAATTGGGTTTTTCGATCTGTTGGATAGTGTAAAATAAATAAGTAAATAAATAATTATTGAGCTGAGTAATGTTCATAGCAAATATGTTTTTAACATATCCTTGTTAATCATTCAACTTTCTGACATCTCTTAAATAATGATATTTAGAAGCTCTAAATCCTCATATCTACGAGGGTCATTCAAATATAAACCGGAATATTTTAATACAGATTTATTGGTGATTCACAAAAATGCAAATGGAGTGCCTCATTTTTCTACATAGTTTCCTTCAACAGAAATACATTTCCTCCATCGGATAGGAAATTTATTGGTCCCTTCATGGAAAAAAGAAGATGGCTGCCCCAGTCGCCAATTGTGTACGTACTGTTCGACCGCAGCATCGTCTTCAAATCTTTCCCCTACTAATGCCTCCTTTAGTAGACCAAACATATTGTAGTCACATGAGGACAAGTCTGAACTGTAAGGTGGGTGTTCAAGAAGTTGCCAGTGTAATTTAGCGAGTTGCCAGACGCCGTTTATGGCTACTGTATTCTTTATTTATCTCTATATGTATGTGTATGTATATATACAAGTGTATATTTATATGTGTATATACAATTCTGTATGTTTTGTTCGTATATATTATATATTTAATTAAGAAATTTTTTGTAACACTCAAAATTGTTTATTGTGTATTTATCTATACATAATTTCAATGTACCTAATCCTGTAATTGGGCTCCTGCCTGTTGAATTTTATATGTAAATTAATAAAATAAAATAAAAAAATAAAAAATATTTGTCAAACATTTCTTCCATAATTTTGTGGATGCATGGAACTTAATTGCGGCAGCTAGGGATAAAATTTGAATAGTTATCATAATGAACAAGTATATCCGTATGCAAATGCATATAATAATTAATCATAAGATGTATTGCAAGTTCTATGATAATAACTATTACTATTATAATGAATACCAAGGCAACTAGTCGAGGTACAATAAATTTGTATCTTTGTATCAGTAGGTACTCTGTAGAAGTATTTGTGTATATCCACCTACACAAACAAAATAAAGCGACAACATAAAGTAACATTATCAGCATGGCCTTGAATAAAACATTTCTCAAGTTAATACGGACTATCATAAACTGTCTCCGCAAAAGTCCTTTTACTTATAATTTCAAATCTGGACATTTGCACACTAAACAGCCACAGTGGTCTCCATATACGGTTCTCTAGATATCTACTAATCCCCTACATATTGTGTCATGCAAGAACTAAGTTTCTGGATGGAGACATAATATGCATTATTTACCGAAATAATTTCGTGTGTTGCCTTGTAAATGTCCAGATGTGTTTTAATCCACGAGTTATGGAGTATGTAAACTGATGCAATATGGTAAAGTGGTTTATGAAATTGGATTTATATACTAAATATATTCTGTAATCTGCTGTATATCGAATTTTGATACGTGGGATTAAGTATATGATATAAACCTCTTACGATGGATCTATGTATTATATATAGCATTTATATTTATCATCATTTTTACTTTCTCATACCTAATATAAGGAAGTATAGTAATCGTGTTTTTTTTCGACCTCGAGATTTTTATTGATTTATAACGTATAAATCACCTTCCTGAATCCATTCTGACTATTTTCCGAATGATGTCTGTCGATACGTGTGTGTGTGTGTATGTGTGTGTGGATGTGTGTGTGTGTGTGCATTTATGTATCCGCGATAACTCAAAAAATACTAATGGGTAGGTGACACATTAAATTTGGTGAACGTGATACCCCCAGAAGAGACACAATGAATGAAAGAAGAAAAAAGGTACAATTTCGGAGAAAAAATTAAAAATTTTTATTGTATTTCTGGTCGAATCTCGACAAATTGTAACGAAAAAACATATCTTTATGGAAAAAAATCTGTCTGCATGTCTGTAGTATCGCGATAGCAGCCACAGTTTTTGAGATAAAGCTTTCAAATTTGGTACACCTGTTCTAAAAGCCAAAGATATTGTTAAATGATGATGAGCAAAATTGGCCAGCTGAAAGGAAGTCCACGGAACCCAAACTTTTTTGTATTTGTCCTCATAAAATGGGGTTAGGATAAATTTAACAATTTGACATTTGAAATATCTAATTTAGTTACAAAAATGTCAATGTCACTAAGTTATTAAAATATATGACATGAATTATTATTGACAGTATCGAATGACACTGATTAATTATTTAAAGATTTTAATGAAACACTTCAAGGTACGTTATTAAAATTTAATTGAGGTAAGTGAAGAATTAAATAGAATGATTTATTTTACATCAGGATGATATATACTGGTATAAGAAAGTTATATGCTGGCCACATCAGATATTTTAAGATAAAAATCATATGATCAAAACTAGGTTTAGGAAAAATATGTTTATACTAAAAATATTGATTAGGAATAATTTTTTTCACTATCTAGTGCTGAAAATCCACTGAATAGTATATTTATAGTTCTTCAAAAAGGTATGGATACAAATTGCCTTCATCAGGTTATACAGTACTTACCTTTATGTGATGGGAAATTAAATAAAAATTCGTGTAGAAAAAATATTATTCTTCTGTTTTGTACTTTTGTAATTTTCCCTTAGAAGCTGCCATTGAAGAATAAAATAGAAGAATGATTTTACCTACCATCAGTATTCCAAGATAAAGGCTGATCTTGGGCTTCTTCTTTTTTGCCTGGTCCTGATTTATTGACTCTATTTCAATTATCTCTTACAGTTGTAATTAATTTTTTATTATATGTATGCTCTTCTCTTCTCTCCTCTTCCATCTTCATGTCCTCCTCCTACTCCTTCATATGCTATCCTTGCCTCCCCAATCATCACATTTTCTCTACCCTCCTATCATTTTCCTCTCCACTTCCCTTTCCCCGTTTTACCCACTTTCTGCCTCTGTCGTTCCGTCTTCTCCTCTCCCCTACCCTATCTTTCTCATCACTACTCTCTCATCACCCACCCACTCTTACAAGGGGCTAAATAAATATATCCATTACGTATATTTATAAGCATATGCCATGGATTACATTATTTACTATTATTAATATGAATTCACATGTGAAGAAAAAACTCACCAATATTCGCCAAATAAAATGATATGCATTCAGAAATACATTGGCTTCTGCAGTAGTTTTAATTGAGTATTGCCATTTTACTTTTTGTCATTATAATTAAAAAAGCGCTGGTCCCTTTCAATTCGCATCCTTCCCTATACACGGCTTTGATGTTGGCTTAATTTAAAAATATTACTGTAACAACGTTACATAATTAGGAATACGGGATTCCGATGTACTACTATTATGTTTTCATAAAATATAATGAACAGGGAATTCTAAAGGATTTGAAAATTTCATAGCAATTTTAGTAAAATCTTACAATAGTTATGACTGGTTTTATATTTTAAAACAAAATTACTCCAAACTAAATATCTTATGCCACATATAATTAATGTTATGAATAAATTAATTTGTGAAGAATGCCTAATAATTAAAGCTGGCAAATCGTGCGGAGAGACATAGGCGTGCGCATCATAATAAGCGTAATAAAAGAAATTAACTACTAACAAAAGCAATAAATTGTTACAATTTATAACAATGTATGTACAACTTACCCACTTAACCAGCTTGATGAACTAGCTTGATTATCACAAACTGGAGAAAATCTGTAAAAACTTGTGTTTCTATGGTTGTCTCCGTGACTGATATTCGGTGTGGTGAAAAAATATGCTTATATTTTGAGAACGACCGTTCGACATCTATTGATAAAATACAGGCATACTTCAAATAGTTTTGAATGTATTTAATTAACCTAGAGATGCACCATCAATACCGTCACAAATTTGTCTTAATCTTGAAACTAGGGGTTTACTCGCTCTGTTATTTGAAATGGATTATTCAAAATTTATTCACAGGAAATAAAAGAAAATCTAGAATTAAATACATCTGTTTAAAGCAGTACAAATTCGTGGAAATAAATACACACTTTTAAAACAATACCAATTCGTGGAGATAGATACATTTTTTTAAAATTAACATTCAGACTCTTTTCTCTACGGGGCGTGGAACGTAGGTGGTTAAACAGAATCAGGTTTAAAATAAACTAAACGAAATACATGCATCTACATTTAGCCTTAGCTAATTTAATCTTGTCTCATATACGAACGTAAATTTGTTAGGCGCCTCATTTTTTATGAGTTTTTGGTACCAAAATTCTGGCTAGATAAAAACCGTGGTTACTACAAAAAAAGGAAAACTGGTAACCGGTTTTAAAGTTACTCAATATAGTTGAACTACTAACTGTCCAACACAAAGCGAATTGATTTTATTCATAAAGTTCGTGGATACAGCCCAATGGGCAACTTATTATGTTGAGACAGCACACAACAGTTGCAAATGAAAAATCTTTACGTTGCTAGGTACCTAGATATGATATAAATATGATATAAATTAATACTCAAGACCTTACCAGCGTGCGGAGCTAGGCTAGCATATCTTATAATGTCTCACTTTCTATAAACTTTAGGAAACGGCATGGCAACCGGTCAGCTCAAAAACCGTAAAATGCACATTTCATCTCTCCAACGGGACACTGTCCCGTACTCAAAATCACACCTTGACTTCATCGAGGCTCAACGTTATCTCCCTACCAAATTATGTAACTTACTCGTCCTTAACGGTCACCCTCAGCGCACTCCGGACCCTTTCGAATACACTGGAGATTCAGTAGCATCGCACGATAGGGGCTAGGTAACAATGTATTAACGTAATTATTTTAATCAAGCCTGGAATTTTTAAGGTATACCCCAAACCAAATTATGTAATCAGCAGTAAAGATCCAAACTGATTATCCCTAAAAAGCCGACCGTTACAATCTGGTAAAACCGGTGTCGTGCTTTAACACACGTGCGAACTTTTCTCTAACGCGCCTATTTCTTGCGTCATCTATAACGTGTAGCAGTCGATATACTTCGTCCATTATTTGCAGTGACTCCGCATACGAGAACGTACTGTTTCGTAAGTTTTTCATGGCGTCATGTAATCGTTTATAGTTCTTGTGAAGAGTTTTTAAAGCTGTTTTAACGCAAATACCTTCGAATTTTGTTTGGCTTTACTTAACAGCTGTAGCCTCGTCAGGATTGAATTGTAGTATCACAGCTTTTATTTCTTGTAAATATTCAGCATAACGGTAGGCCGTCCTCTTCAAGAACACGGTTGTAGCTTGGTACATGTTACGTGTAATGTGCATGCTTTACATCTTGTGGCAGAAACTATTCGACAAGGTTTTCCAGAGGTAGATGTATTAATAGCAAGTACAAAGAAAGTATTCCCTAAATCTCCTAAACGTTTTCGCGCATTTCACAGCAAGTGTCCCGGTGTTCCCGAACCATCACGGCTGATTCTTACAGGTTGTGAAACATGGTTGAAAGCATCTTTTTATTATGCTGAATATTTACAGAAAATAAAAGCTGTGATACTACAATTCAATCCTAACGAGGATGCAGCTATTAAGGAAAGCCAGACAAATTTCGAAGATATTTCCATTGAAACAGCTTTAAAAACTAATTACAAGATTACATGACTCCATAAAAAAAACTTACAAAATAGTCCGTTGTTGTTAGCGGGGTCACTGCAAATAGTGGACGAAGAAAAACGACTGCTACACGATATGTGACGGAAAAATGAGCGCGTTCGAGAAAAGTAGTCACGTGTGTTAAAGCAAAACACTAGTTTTACCAGATTAGGACAAATTTCTGATGGTACTGATGGTGCATTTCCAGCTCCGTTAAGTGCGTTCAAAGACTGTTTTAAGTATGCCTGTATTGCATCAATTTATGTCGAATGCTCGTTCTCAAAATATAAGCATATTTTTTCAGTACAGTGAACATCACTCACTGAGACAACCATAGAAACATACCTGATGCTTAAAGATTTTACAGATCTTCCCCAGTTTGTGTTAACCAAGTTGGTTCGTTAAGCTAGTTAAGAGGGCAAGTTGTGCATCCATTGTTATAAATTGTAACAGTTTATTGCTTTTGTTACTAGTTATTTCTTTTATTATGTTTATTATGTTGCGTACGGCTATGTCCCGCCGCACATTTCTGCCAGCTCTACTAATAATCCGCGTAGCTATATTCATAGTCTACATTTGTTTCTTTAAATTCGAACTCCAAAGCAAAATATATTACATTTTGACAATTCTTTTAGAATAATTCGACACTGATTTCGAAAATTTTGGTTTTCATCTCGAATTCATTGTTGGGCCCCTAAAACTTCCCCTAAAAGTATTTTTTTTTTACTTGAAAATTTCTTTAAGATGTATATGAAGCTATAATCACATTAATTCACTGGCATGCAATGAGACATATTTTATAAAAATCAACAAGCTTTGAATGTTTACATCAGATATCCAGAACTGTTCTGTGGCAGATTAAATTCCTTTGGAATTATCAACCGTAGACTGCGCTCTAAATTTTGTGGTGAAACTCTACAATGTTAATGCTGATCAGCAAATGTGCTTCTGCTTCTAGCAGATGTATACTATTTAGAAAAATTAAGTAACCTAAGCAAATGCCAACTTCTACTGACGGTGTACACCTACACATAAAGAAACCGTATTACCAAGAAACGTAATAACGGTATCGTGTTTATCTCTTAAATGTGTAGTAACAACAACTTTGTATAAACCTTAATATATTTTTCAAGATTAAAGTCAATTCTCACCATCCTTCCACCGCCAACCTGTGCTTATATCGAAATCCTCTCTTGTTCGTACAAAACTAGTCTCTGTTTCAACCACGAATTTCTTAATATAATCTGGATCTCCAACTGGTATTGCTTGACTTTGAGAAAATGTCTCTGTTTAGGGGGCCGCCATACTGTGGGCAATCTAGGTACATTTCAATTTTTTCCAATTATACTGTTATTATAGTGAGAATAATTTAATTATATTTTCCTACTGAGAATATTCTGTAGTAAGGTGTTTTTGTACATTGACGTGTTTTCTGGTTTTGACATCTGTCATCAGTTTTGTCTTAAATTTTAAAATGAACTAAAGACGATTTAGTTCAGCGACTGTGGAAGAAATTTTCATACAAACTAAAAAAAATGCATCATTTTTTTCTTCAAATAGTGTTTAACTAATATGTAATGCACAACTGTGATAATAACACAACTTATCTGCTACTTGCCAATAATCAGTAGTAATATCACAAGAGAGTGAGAATAGAAAAATAATTCAACAGTTTTTCGAAAAACTGTTGCCTAGCAATAGACACGAGAGCTCCTAGGGCTCAAGTAGCTATTGCCGAATAGCAATAAGTTTTTTTTTAATGTTCAAATTCAAAATATAAATATTTCATAAACCTTATTTGTGACATTCTCTAAGCTTTTCTTTCTCTTTTTTGGGACTACTACCACATGAATAATTCTTCGTTATCTAAAATATATAGTTAGTTTACTGGAAAAATAAACCTCTGCGCTTGTGACTTTACGTCAAAAGATTACTCAGAGGGTGCTTTTTGACATCTAATATATGACACAAAAATGACAATATGATTCCCTAACGTTTCGGAAAACGGATCTGTTTCCTTTTTCAAAGTTATTTATCTTTTTTTAGAATATATCAAGCGTGAATCTTGACACATATTATTTGTTTATGTAATATCCATAGATACTTACATAGAACTGTTGATACTTAAAAATTATACAATATTAATTTTGTTCAATTCTTCTTTTAACATCGGTAACCACGTTGTACCAAAATCAACAGAGCAATAGGATAAACATTTTTCTTCATTTAATAATATTAATGCTGATGAAAACACAATTATTGTAAAGGTTTCGTCCGTGAATGGTATATTTGCTTCTATTTTGTAACGCCTTTTGTCACAAAATGATTTGGAAATGTTTCCGTATCGAATTATTACTTACCGTAGTATATTTACATGCATTTTCTTTAGTTTGTATGATAATTTCTTTCACTGACTCTGAACTAAATCGTGTGTGGTAAACACGATTTAAATTTCCACATACTCATAACCTTCTATAATTGGTTAATACGTAGCCAATAATAAATATCCACAGTATGCCAGCCTACACGTAGGGGACTATTTATATGTATTGTATCAGAGATCCAGATTATATTAACAAATTCGTGGTTTCAACAGACATACAAATGTTGCAAATCATAGTTAAAATGTTCGAGTATATGTTCATATTCGCCTGGATCCCTGAATGTAGATAAGCCAAATCAGCTAGATGAATATTCTGATCAAGAAATTGATAATAATTCCCCACCCAACCATTCACATATTTATTTTTTTGCAATCATTGTTTGTTACTATTTTCGAAAGCCCTAAAAATGGAAATAAAAGCATACCCTGTGCATTTTTTTTTAATTCCATCAGCCTGGTTGTCGGTATACACCAAAAAAAGTTAATTATGTCTACTCATAAAATTAAATTATTTAAATGGTGCCGTCAAGTGAGCTATTTTGCTTTTTACGATTTAGTGTTAACTGTTAAGCCATTAAAAGGCAGTAAACGAAATCTTGCTTTTAAAACAAGAAATGAGCTAGAAGGCAAAGTAAAATTGGTCAATAATATTTTTATATCTTTACGCTTTCTAAACAACATTTCGACAAATTGTGATCACCGACAGACAGTTAACAGATTTTCTGTTAGTCTGCACTACCTTAACTGGAAAATAAGAAAAAAGACAATATATATATATATATATATATATATATATATATATATATATATATATATATATATATATATATATATATATATATATATATATATATATATATATATATATATATATATATATATATATATATATATATATATATATATATATATATATATATATATATATATATATATATATATATATATATATATATATATATATATATATATATATATATATATATAAATAGACATATATATATATATATATATATATATATATATATATATATATATATATATATATATATATATATATATATATATATGTATATATACATACATACATATATATATATATATATATATATATATATATATATATATATATATATATATATATATATATATATATATATATATATATATATATATATATATATATATATATTATATATACGTCAAAAGTGTGACCTGACTAGTGTCAGTGGTCATCTGCCAATAATAAATGATCATGTACCCTAATGGGTATGGTATCAGTAGCAAGTTTTTATCATAATAATTATTTAAACTTGATTACAATCATTATTTTCAGGAAAGATGATTTACAACTGTTAAATTCATGAAAATGCTTTATTGACAAATGAGGCATATCTTTGTGTCTTATTAAATATTATTTGTTTTAATCAATTATGTTATATCAAAAACACCAATTTAATTGTCTCGTTTTATAATTGTAATCTAATTATTGTAGGGCTCTGAAGAAGAATTATAGTCGAAACGTTAACAATTGAACGGAATTAGTTTCTTTCTTTTTTTGTCCCATCAATATTTATTGAGAAATACACGTTAAAAAAAATTCGACACTGCTCTCATTACAGACCAACAGACAAAAACTAATTTTATTTTTTCAAGACCCCGCTGGAAAAAATGTATTGATTTTTCCCTGCTTTTGTCCCACACTGTTTATTGTTGGAATATTTTAATGAAACGAATGGGCTCATAGAATATTTTACATCATTCTCTAACTCAGTTTACGTTGGGAAAGTCTGTAAATACATAAGAAAATAAAAGATTGAAATGTTTGTGACAAATTAGTTTTCTTGCTCCATTGGTTTCAATCTGGAAGGAAATCGTTCACCTGCATGCAGGAACGGCTCAAGTATTGTACAAACCGCATCACCCAGCGGTGGTAAATGACTGATAAAATTGTGTCCATTAATAAAAACAGGTATAAAAACAAAGAGCGGTTTCTTTTGATCAAAAGCGTTTGAGAGCTATATAATAAAATCACACGATTTAGAAATTTAAGCGCATGATATGCTGTATGGCTTTTACTGAGGCTTTTACAAAGTTTGCATGTAAAATAAATGTTAAATTTCTTCTAAATTCTAGACTTATTAGCCGCCCCATTAATAAAGACACTGTTGATGTAGATATGATAATAGGCATATCACCCAAGTCCAATTTCAGATTTAATTAATTTGAATATACATCAAGAAAATAAACAAACTCAGAAAGTCTAAATCTTGTGTACAGTAACTGAATTTAATTGTCAAAATATGCCTATCTAGCAAATCTCAAAAATACTCAGTGGGTTTAAATCAGGTGACTATGTAGGCCGCTTCACCGGCCTACTATTTTCTTATGTACCATCCGTCTCAAACATTTCTCTTAATTTCACAATGTTTATCTATTACACCCTCTCATAATATTTTTCTCATTCAAGTATTTTAACTAACGTATTCGATTTAACCTTGTCATCGGTTTTATCATTTTGTTCTGTCTTTTCTAATTTATCTCTTTCATCTGTTTTATTTTTATGTCTTTCTGCCATTTCATCAGGGTTTTTTCTCGATCGTGTGAACAGTTAAAGCTTGCTTCATGTAGTGCATTCAAGAAGATGGCAAATGTTTAATTTAGTATCTCATTTAGTATTCATAGACACATTATAATAAAGTAAATGAACACAAATACTTCCTAGAACATCTAATCCATAACAAAGACATTTTTACGTACACTTGAAACGATTGTTTGTAATTTGACTTCCTGCTATTAAAATAGAATTTACATCTAATTTACTTATTTATTTATAAGTTTATTATCCCCATAAAACACAAATTTTTAATTTAATAACAGACATCAAATAAAAATTTACCAATTACTTGCAAAATAATCAATAATATCTAGTGCCGCTCCTGAATGTTCAAACTTGTCGAGGCAACGAGCACTTCTGACGTACTAATTAACCCGAGGTGATTAATTGTCACCTGAATTCCTTAAAAGATTGGCTTCCAAAACTCCTTTGATCTTTGATACAAGATAAACAATATTATTTACTTTGGAAAAATGACTTCTCCCTTGTACTCGGCGTCTTTAATGAAACAAGATTCCAGAATGTATTATTTTACAAATACCTAAAATTTTTCTATACTGTCTGTTGTAATAATTAAATGAAGACTGTAAAAACATTCAAAATAATAACGCTACAAAGTTAGGACCTCCCACTCTTATATAGAGAAAATTTTTTTTTGTAACTTTATTGTCACCCCTTAAAATTTGCAAGCTTATGGCACAGTAAACAACAACCAGTAGCTTATCTCTCTGGCGGTCCCTTTGATATTTCGCTCGACGCTCGGTGACCTCGGCCACAGGAAAACAATACCTCAACCGCGTACTGCGGCGAAGTTTATGATTTTTGCATAGATGTACCAGGGATGAAAGGCTGTATTAAAATATTATTTTAGTTTTATGTAGTTTATCATTCTATGCGTATTATAGGATGTATACAGGGTGTTTTAACATAAAGGGCATTCTAAATAGGTATTTTACTATTGAAGAAACAATCGTAATGGAGTAATATAAATTTGTGCGATATAGAAGTAATATTTATTGAGTTAAATTATCGTTTTTTAAATTATTATTTTTATTATTATTCATTGGTATTATATTGTGGACTTATAGACTTGATTTAACGATAGTTCGTTTAATCATAGGGTTAATATTGAAATAAAAACATAAATTAAACAACAATAATAAGAAATAAACGTTTTATTAATTTTTCCAAATAATTAACTTATTTTTTCGACTATCTTAAAATTATTATAAATAAATCAGTTTTGTGTATAAACATTTGCCTTAAATCAGTTCATAATTATAAATACGGTATTATTTTTGTAGAGGTATGTAGTTATCTATCGATTATTTTATACCCATCCTATATTGCAATATTTAAATACAAATAACTCCAGAACGATAGCCTATATTGATATTTAGTAAAAGGACCTTTTTTATGTGGTTTTTTACCATTGACTTAAGGCACATGTTTATATATAAAACTCAATTTATTTTTTATAGTCCCACCCCCTCGAAGGAATTTACTTATCATGGGACAACCTGTATTTGCTTTAACTTTATTTGACCCTTTCACCCTGTATTGCTTTACATAAATCTAATAATAACCCGTTGGTATGGATTTACAAAACGAAAGCACCAATATCATTTAAGAAATGCCTAAACTTTTCATAAAATGACTACTTGGTAATTCTTCTACAACATACACACATTTTAAAATTCATTATGTAATATCTTTTCAAATTAATCAAAATAGATGCAGAAGAACATTCGTCTAATAATTGTAAATACAAAACTAAAGATTTTATTTTTTTATTCTATTTCCTATTTTATTTATACTTTCAATTTATAATCTTAAAATTACTTCAATAATGGTTATTGTTTTTGCAAAACATTACGTAACTCCTATACTAAAATCAATATGTTTTATGATTTCATAATATAACAGTTTTTCACTTACCTTTCGGCAACACGAGGAAATGAATAAAACTTTTCATTACTAAAATAATTTTTATTTGTACACCATAAAGCACTTACACTACGAGTTATATTTTATTTCGCTGATAATATACATTCCGCTCTGACAGCCACTACTACACTGATGTTTTTCAGAGTAGATTTCAGAGGAGCGGCTCTTAAAGGTCCCCGACGGCAAAGCCTGACAAAAAGGAAAGAAAAGCTACTGGTTGTTGTTTACTGTGTTTATGGCATGTGAATTTGTTTACATTGTATAAATGTTTATATAATCAAGTAATTTTAAAAACCTTCTATGTATCTAAAATAATTAGTTTAATTATAAATCAAATTTCGTTTAATTATATAAAGCTGTTGACGATATAAAAAATACGGTATACTAAAAAAATTATTGGTGTAAAATGTTAGTGCCAAAATACTTTTATTTTACTACTCTCATTAATCATTTTAAAACCTCTAGCTTAATAATAGCTTAAAAAATTGGTTTTAATTGATATATAAATTAATAATAAATATTCCCTTACGCAGACACTGTTTTTGACATCCTCTATGTAAATATTGTAGCAGTAATTTTTTCATCACATAAAAAACTACTTTTAGGGACGACAAGAAAAAATAGATGAGAATATAAAAGTGTGTGACAAGAAACTATTCCCGCAAAAGACTTACTAATAATTTCTACATAAAATAGAAATTCTTATACTATATAGAATATCTCTCAGCTCTGTTATTAATTCTTTTTTTTGTTGAATTACAGACAAACAAAAGCAAATTACAGAAAATGTGTGCAAGATATGCAGAAGATAATTGCGAGGAATCTTTATGGCAAGTGTGAAATTAAATATCACTGAGAATGAGAAAGTGACAACATATAATTATCCATCTGAACACATATCATCAAACAGGTACTGTAATCCAGGGTAATTTCGATCTGTTGGGTGGAAGATTAGGCCTCGCATTTTCGTAGAATAAAAGAAATATATTGTAGAAAACTTTTTCACATAGTCGTGCATGTTTCATTGTGTTACAATGTGAAACGTTTGTGACAACAGCAAACCATTATTTATCGTCGTTTTTTTAATGTGATACAACAAACTATTACCCAACAAACGATAAGGTAAGTGTTAGCAAGTTAAAATATATAATATTTTTAAAAGTACATATCTTTTATGCTAGGAAAAAAATTGACCTCAATCAAGTCTAAATTGTGAGCACTGTTGCCAGAGATATACAAAAATTCTCAATTTTACGGGGGAAAATTCGACCAGGTTAGAAATTACCAAAAGAAGATTGGGCCATCAGGATATTTTAAATATGACCCTAAAACAAAAAGAAAAGCTCTACAAGAAATAAAACAGGTCCGTATTAGTATACGGGGAGTATGCAAAAAATATGGCATTCCTTATAGTACATTAAATGATGCGAAAAATATGCGGCAGCAACTAAGTCATGGAAGACCAACTGCCCTTAATAAGAATGAAGAAGAAAAATTGATTGAAGGCCTCCTCAAATATGCATCTTGGAGATTCCCTTTAACTCAGCACGATATAAAAATAAGTGTCAAGAATTATTTAGTTAATATGGGTAAAACCGAAAAACGATTTAAAAATAATCAGCCTGGAGCCAATTGGCTTAAAAATTTTGTGAAACGTCATCTACAAATTACGGTTCGATTTAGTGAAAACATCAAAAGGGTACGATCTACCGTCAAATATTATTAATTTTGACAAAATAAATTTCACAGACAATCTCGGATTTATTTGTAAAGGTTGTTGTAAGACGTGACAGTAAACACCCAGAAAGAGTGATAGACACATCAAAAGCTAGTATAAGTGTAATGTTTGTAGGCGCTGCAGATGGTACAGTTCTTCCTCCTTATGTTGTGTATAAAGCAAAACATATTTACCCAACATGGACAGAGGGAAGACTACCAGGAATAGCCTATAACAGAAATTCAAGTGGTTGGTTCGATTTGATTGTGTTCCAACATTACATTCGTAGACTGGACGGTCCAAAAGTAGTAATTGGGGACAATCTGTCTAGCCATTTACCGTTCGAAATGTTGAATGACTGCAAGGAACACAACATCCGTTTTGTTTTACTCACACCGAATTTCACACTCATATGCCAACCACTGGACGTCGCTTATTTTCGGCCATTATAAAATGAATGGAGAAAAACTTTGAATACGTGGAAATTTAAAAATCGAGGTGTTTTACCGAATTCTAAATTTCCCCTGCTATTAAAAAACACTCCTTTGGCTGTAGGAATGGACAACTCACAAAACATGAAATCGGGTTTTAGAGCCTGTGGTATTCACCTCTTTAATAAAGATGACGTTTTAAAAGAATTCCTAAACCACAAGATCGAAAGGAAACTTAGCTAGATTCTGAACGAACATGGATTAATCCATCATTAGGTTACCTCCAAGATAAGTAGCAACACACCTACAGGTTCAAAACGTAAGAGAGGAAAATGTTTCGATGTACCTGCTGGAAGAAGTGTAAAGCCTGAAGACATTGGCAATAAGGAGAATAAAGTAAACACGAACGAGGAAGAGGTGATGAAGAAGTGAGTGAAACACAGAGTTTTGAAAGTGATGAAGAACTTATGATGAAGCTGGACCTTCGAACATAGTAGAATGAAGATAATGTCAAAGAACCTGAAAAGAATTACTTCGTTTTAGTCAAATTTCCGTCAGGAAAAATAGATCGACTTTATGTGGGACAAATAGTGGATACTGTTAGTAATGAAATTATTATAAACTTTCTAAGAAAACTTCATTTAAACAAAATTATTTTATATGTCTAGACATGAAAGATGAAGATTTTGTCCCTAAAGAAAGCATTATCCAAAAATTAATAGGCAAAAGCATCCGCTGGGGAAAGTTTTTTTTCCGAAGATTGCAGATATGAATGATATAGAATAATAATTTGACATTTTTTTGTCATACATGCTTTTACATTCTCCTAAAGTATAATAAAAAAAAGAGAAAATAGTTTTTAAGTTAGTTTCATTATATCGACGCTTAAGAAACAATACCTCGTATCTCCATTTTTGTCAAAACTTGGTTTAGAATTTTAAATTAATGTCCACTCCTATGTCCAACAGTTCCCAATATCTTGTATCTCCAAGATTAATATTGGTACCAAAAACTCTACTTAAAAAATACCTCGTATAACATAAAATAACTCGTATCTCCATGACCTCCATGATAAAAATAACATGTAGGTTTCATATCTATTAATAAGAAAACTTAGTTTTTTTCGTCTCCTGTAAAACTGCTAATTTGGAGATAAGAGGTATTGTTTCTTAAGCGTCGATATTATAATAAAATAAAATATATATTTTCTACTAATTTTGAATTTTTTTTGCAAATTTATATCGATTATAAATTTTTAAGAACTAAAATCAGGGATCTAATCGACATTCCATAAAAATACATGTGTGTACAAATTTACCTCAATTTCATGGGGAAATTCGATCACTATTTAAACAAAAAAATTAAAGAAAGCAAGTCAGGAAGACTTCTTTTTTTAAAAAATATGTAGATAATCGATCACTTAAGATATATTAATTTTTTCAGATTTTTTTAAAAATGATTTCGTATAGTTTTTCCGAAAAAAACTTGGAATTTTGATCGTAGTTACCCAGGATTACGGTACACGATGTTAGTTTTAAATCGAAATTAAATTGCATATTCAATTATAATTTCTCACCGATAGCATAACTAGATATACAACTGAAATAAAAAAATCCACATGAGTGTTATAAATTAAAAATACATAATTATACACTTCACACCACCTGTTATGTTGTAGTACCTCATTTTGCATTGAATTTATTTCATTGTATTGGCTGAATGACAAATCGTATTAATAAAAACACGGTAATTACAAACAAACTCAATTTATTTATGGTGATGATTGAGTTATGAGTATTTCTATACCTTCTTAGTGTGCATTCTGCTGAAAGTAATTTATTTACAAAATCAAGAGTTAATTTGAATGTATATTTATGACTGCAATAAATTATTTTCACGATTAAGTGTACCGTTCTTATTAGGATAAAGCGAGATCGCATATTTTTTTAATGATATTTAAATTATTACGTTACAATAATTTATTGCCGTTTTCTTGAAACTTAGTTGTCTTAATTCAACATCAAACAATATTTTTAAGGCTGTATAGAAAATTTGCCGTTTCTCCTGCCACTTTATTAAAAAAACCAATTAATTTTCTTTCTAACAACTTATCAAGCGCGAAGAGAAGACCAAAAACCAAATTAACGTTAGCTGTATTTATTTAAACATCCATTTGCTTCGCTTCATTTTGCAGAGTGTAGAGGAGTAGGCATTTATTTTTGATTTGGTTTACACGCATAAGAAGATTACCCGGCGTAAAAAGTAAAATTGCAATATTTGCAACATTTCATCATCACTTTTAGAGAGTTTCTAATATTGTCTTGTTTTGAATTCGTTCCCAGAAGTCTTTTTACCAATTTACTGGAAATGAGTACACCATTGTCTTTAAAGCATCCAATAAAAATAATCACACGGCGTTATGTCGGGCGAACGTGGAGGCCAGCTTACCGGACCATCATATCCTCTACCGCTGCATCTATTTGGAAATATTTTATTTAAAACTGTATTGGTAAAATAATTCTGGTAAATCATTCAACAAATCATGCAACGTATTATGAAATAATTATAAATAATTTTCGTCGTTAAGTCGATGTAGTATAATGATGGGGCCAATAACAAAGCCGTCAATGATTCCTGTCACAACATACATAATCCTAAATTCCTGTTAGTTGGGAATCTAGAGGCCCAAAATCGATCGAAGATACAATTTTAAAAAAATATCAATAATAATGAGAATGATCATGTAGATTCGCATCTAGAAGAGCAGGAGTGCAGGATTCTAAAAGGCACAACAAAATATTTTTATAAATTTTATCGTTCCTGAAAATTACTTTTTTTTATTGCAATCCTAAGCTTAATTTTGAAAATTTTCCAATAATTTTTTACCATTCCAAAGCTTATTTCTCGTTGGATTTCTACGGTCCTCCGACTAAAGTCCTTTATTTCGTAATACCTTATGTTAAGTTTTACAATAAATACTCTATATAAAAACATTACAAGTTTTCCAAAGCGGAGTAGCAAGTACGATAAACAATGTGATATGATGTACAATGAAAAAAAAGAAAACAAAAATAGTTTTCTCAGCTAGACTTGCAGTGTTTTTATTTAAACATTTTGCAGCAATAAATCATTTTGCATTAAATTTCCGACATAGGGAGAAATATTCGCTATTGCTTTGTCGTATATTTAATATTCTCATAAATTTGATCTCTATCTATCAGCAAAAACTAGTATACATTTTTTAATTCCTCGTTCGTTTAGTTACAGCATGCAGTAAAATTTTAGTACCTGTCTTTTTTGCTTACAATAGATAGATAATGGTATTTTGTGTTTTGTTCAGGACAATTACCTCATTAATATCTGTGTTTTTTATACAACGTGGATTCTGGTAAACCATAAAATCATGTGAACTGCATCTCTGATTATACTCTGGCAAAACTATAAAATTGACCAAATGCAAGTTCATATTTAGGAGCAGATTAATTTAAATCTAACATGCCGTTATCAACTTCAAGTATAAAATGGTTACCTAATAATTTCATTAATAAATTGATTTAATGTATTACGTTTGTAGTTTTCAGTATGTTAGGATTAACATGATTGTAAAAGCTAATTCAATAAAAAACTAAACACCTAAATATGTATATAGACAGTTAGCGGAAGATGACAAAAACGTAGTACGCAAGGAACAAACGTTTTTGGTGAATTCGTTTCAAAATAACTTTATCCTTATGATCTACTCCGTACTACACACAGAAGTTGGAGTTGTTACTTTGACGACCCATATGAGCACATCGTATCCAATAGCGGCTCAGGGGCTCGAGCCTCTGAAATTACTATTAGGAAAATGTAAATGCATGATATTTTTTTTTCACTTTCTCTATATTTAATATCTTTATTAACATAGTTATTACCCGTTTTCGACGGTTATGTATACAATAAAGTCGCATAATGTACTGAGCGTCAACTTATAACTCTAACCATTTCAGTCCCCCATTACTATGGGGGGCTCAGTTCATATGAGCCATTTCTTGCATAGGGAAATATATGAAGAAACGAACCGAGCGCGGAAATTGTCGATTGCGGAGAACGGTTTTTACAACACGAGAGAAGGCTCATGTTATTAATGTTTGTGCAGTGTAGTAGTGGTATATCGTTTCGCTCTCGATATTTATTTGTGGTTTCACTGTTTTGAGTGTTTTTGTGTTATTTTAAGTTCGTTGATGCCAAAATGACTGAAAATAATATAAAAGAAATATTCTGAAAGTGAATTTTAAAATTCTGCAGTTAGCAGAAAAAGTAAAAATCAAGAAACTCGAGCGACCAACACCAGAATTGACTCTTTACCAACCAGACAATATAGGGACATGTACTTTCAAGAAGCATTTTTCTAAGTAAATTTACAAAATGTCAGTGGATTTGTAGATATGATAAGGTAAATGCTCTGTTTTGTTTTCCAAGTGATCTGTTTCATTCCGATTTTGTCGGAAGGGACAAGATATGGTCGGTAACAGGATTTAAAGATCTAAAAGATTTAAATCAGAAAATAAAAAAGCACGAAATTTGTTTGGCTCGGTAAATATTGCAGTTCAGTTAGATTCAGTTTATAGACAAAATATTACAAAACACAACGAGCAGGTGACTAAAAATAGATATATTTTAAAGAAAATTATCAATTCTATCAAGTTTTGTGGAAAGTTGGAACTAACATTAAGAGGGCATGATGAAAAAGACGGTTCTCAAAACCGTGGGATTTTGCTAGAATTAATCGATTTTTTTATCTGAATTGCATGTAATTTTGAAAGAACATTTAGACAAGGCGACGGTTTTCAAACGTGCATCTAAAACTGTACAAAATGAAATATTGGAAAGTATGCTTGCAGTATGTCGTCAAGAAATTAGAGAGCAAATTAATGAAAGTGAATTTTTAGCAATTCAGAGTGATGAGATAACTGATATTTCAAACTAGTGTCAAATTGTTATGATAGTAAGATATTACCAGAATGGAAATATTTATAAGAGATTTTGGAGTTTTCTAAGAGTGACCAATAAGTCAGCTGAAGGTTGAACACAGAGCATAGAACATGAGTTAGATAAATTAATTTCAAACTCTCTGTCTAAACTAATTGCTCAAACTACGACGGTGCAAATGTTATGAGTGGTGCTACCGGTGGACTTCAATAAAAAATGAAATTAAGGTATAAACATGCTCATTGTTATGTGCATCAATTAAATTTAATTATACAGAAAGCAACCAGTTAGAATGCCAAAATAATTTTTTTTCTCAAATTTATCCGCAATTCCTAGTTTTTTTTCAAGTTCTACTCACAGATATGATGTATTAGAAGAAATTGTAAATCGAAAATTGCCTAGAGTTGCCGCTACAAGTTGAAATTATAACATCCGTGTAATAAAGGCCATTTTTCAGAACAGAGAAAATTTAATAGAATATTTTGAAGAATTGGAGGAAAAATGTAATAAATCTGTTACTTGCAAAGAGGCCTACGGTTTACGAAGAACTCTAGAAGATCCCAATTTTGTATTTTTTCTTAATTTATTTTTACAAAATCTTTCCACATGTAGACATATTATTTAACCAAGTTCAAGCCAGACAAATGCAGACAGTATTGAACTTATGATTGTCATACAGAGGTCATTTAGAAGCTGCATCTTTAGTGAATATTAATAATTTCCTTAATAATTCTAAGAAATTTCCGACGTCGACTTTCAATCAGTTGTTGATCCTCTCTAATGTTACAAAAAGAAAAATTAAGAACTGAATTTGAAGTCATTTATTCAAGACCGGATTTAAAAAATATTGTAGGTGGCCTAAACTTGCTTTCTTGGCTGTCTGAAAATGGTTTAAATGAAACGTTCAGCGAAACGATCAAGTTATTAAAAATTATTGTGAAAACTCCGATGTCTACTGCTGAATCAGAAAGATGCTTTTCAACTCTTAATAGAATAAAGACATTTTTAAGAAACACTGTGAATGAAGAACCTCTTAATGCCCTAGCAATGATGTGAGTGAATAAGAACTTTATCTATACTATAAGCAATTTTGACGAAAAAGCCATAGAACATTTTATTTCCCAGAAAACAGAAGATTTGATTTTGTGTATAAGCAATAACATTTTTACTCGCATTTTTAAGTGATTATTATGTTGTGACCTTTTTGTTTTCAAAAATCGTAGTTCTTCTTGGAAGAATTTACCGAGGGATTGAAGCTGAGTCTTTATTATATTGTTCATATTTTTTAAGAAACTAGAACCCCCAAATAAAATTATTATGAGCCCCCACTGTTTGTATCTAATGGAACATAGCTGGTTTCGAGCGCCTCTACATATATAGGGTGTAGGAACACTTTGTCTATCATCAGAATGATAGAGGTTAAGTAGCTGCAGTGAAAATACGGTGCTGTCCGGGAATCTAAATTAATCTATAAAATTTGCAATTTAACCTGACCAAAAAAATCTGTATTTAAAGTTCTGCATACAAAAATAGCTTGAAAACTATATGTAAGATACTAAAAAAAAAATATTACCTTATAAATATAGTGGAATGTCTAAAATTAATAGCTTTTATTACCTAGATATTTACTTTTCTCTACTTTATATGTTGCTAAAGATTTCCCTCTACAATTATAGCAATTATTTTACGTTTCCAGTATGAGCCAGAAAGGCTTATCAAACGTACATATAAAATAAGATAGTTACCGACACGTAGCTGAAAGGACGTTTTTGTTTTCTCTCTTTATTTCTTCATTATTCCTGCCTGCTATACTTGCGCTGTTAAGTAAAATGCAAAATAACCGTATTTTAGGAAACTGATGTACTGAAACGAATCTCCTGTCTTCATAGATTTCAATACAGTCCGAAACAATTTACCAAGAAAGTTGTGCCTATCTAGAAATTTAGGCTGGAAATGTAATTTACGTCTACTACTGAAGCTGTCAAATAGTAGTGAAATAACAAAGGATGTAAATTTTAAACACCCCTCACAACGAAATTTAGTGAATTGTTAAATTATCTAATTCCGAATAAAAATAGATACACACACAAATTCCTGAGACAAGCAAGGAGAGATTTGGTTAACAAAAGGCTAGTGTTGAATCCGTTAACTATGCCTAATAGTGAATGAAAGGTACCTTAATTACATCAATGGTTCTATTGTAAAATATGTGAACGCGGATGTACTAGACAAGTTATTTAAATAACATTTTTATAAAGTGAAAGTTATAAAATGTGTAGAATTGCACAATATACAGGGTGAACCTGAAAACAAGGCTCTACAAGAGGAAGGAAATTTCACGAAATAATTTCCAAAATATCTAATCAAATTTGATGCCAAAAATAAATTAAAAAATAAACACCACACAAGTTAGACAATCCCAAATACACAACCATTCCCTCCAAAACCGTCTGCTGGAGCTGAGATTCGAACTAAAAGGCAAACAGCATTACTAATCGAGCTTGTCACATATCGCGAGTTATAGACAGCTGTGCTACTGCGCCCGGTATGCATCAAATAGGTATAAATTTAGTTTGTACTTCGGGACTTCAATTTTAAATAATAATACACCATAGAAAACTAATATCTCTATGGAATTGACAAAGTGGTTTGTGAAATATGTAATAGTCACTGAGCTACAGGCTCAGAGAATTTACATGTTACCAACTTCTGCAAAGAAAACATCGACATTAAACTAAGAAAGATAATATTCTTAAAGCAAGAATGTTTATTTACTGAGAATCCTTGTTGTGAGAGAAATAAGTGAGTTTATGGTGTTTTTATCGAGGGAGGGAGATTTCCAAGGAGATACAATAGAACTGATAACTTATTCCTCAAACTCGTCAGCTTCATAAACATAAAGTTCTAAGACATTTGGCGACTTCTCACATGCTCGGCACTTACACTGTCTGCACATCACTGAGCACACAGGATCATTTACAGGAATCGCTGAAAGATAAAATCAAATTCAGGAGGTTTTCTGGCGCTGGAAGAAGACTTGTTGGTACAGCCTGTAATGAAGATTTAATAAGGTTCTAACTCCATTCATACGGATCTGTTATTTTCTAGCCACTACTTGATTTGCTAGTAAATACTGGAGGAACGCTGTAAAGCTAATGCTAATGTAGGAGGATGTGACTATAGGTTTTAATTCTGTATCCAACTTTTGTTTAGCTGTTTATTGGTGATAAAGATAAAATCTCTGTTTATATAGTGTTTCATTTTTGATGATCCATAAACAGCAAAGATTAAATGCCTGCATTCCGGATGTCTTCCTTAGTTGAACTTACATGATTTCTTCTTAGTCCCTCTTTCTCTAGTAACCTTAAGGCCTTAATTTTTCTTTTCACAAAATGGTTGGATGTTGTGTCACGATCTGACACTGTAAGACAAAATAGAAGGACATATTTTTTCTGCGTATGATTTCTCAATCCCTAGAGATTTCAAATAGATTACATCCTTTGTTACAAGTCTGTAGCAGAAGGTCGCAAAGGTCTTCAGTACTAGACTGTAGTGTAATTAGCACTAAATGGTCTATATCTTGACCAACCACGATGACTGTACTACCATGAGCAGCACGTTGGAGAGCGAGTCTAGTAATCAAGCTGCCTGAATCAGCCATTGCTTGGTGTAATTCAATACCGGTAGCTCGGTAACTATTGCATGTATCACAAATTTGGTAATAATAAAAAATCTGTATTTTTTTTGTCTGTACAGCCTTTGCTTGAAATTTTTTTTTAGCGTTCATGTATCACTTCTTCACCTCTCAAAGTGAGGAATTTATGTATTCGTGAAAAAAATTTTGAAAATTTTTTTAGCATTTCTGGATGAATCTCGACGAATTATGAACAAAATTTCAGACAGAAAAAATTTTCTGTCTGTATGTCTGTGTTCGCGATAGCAGCTACAGTTTTTGAGATAAAGCTTTCAAATTTGGTACACACATTCTAGAGGTCAAGGAAGGGATTGAATTCGTTGATGAGCAAAATTAGTCTAAAAAAAATATTAGTGACATTCCACCAATGTGACTTTTTTGAAACGTCAAATTGTGACTTTTTTGAGACGTAAAAAAATGTGATTTTTTTGAAACGTTAAAGTGACTTTTTTGAAAAGTCAAAATATGACTTTTTTTGAAATGTCAAAAAATGTGACGTTTTTGAAACTTCAAAAATTACTTTTATTATAAATTCCACCACACGTCGAGTTCTACTACAGTGAGGAAGTTCTGATCCCCAAGTAATTGGCAGCGTTTTTTTTGTTTTTTATTGAAATATCATCCGTGCTGTTTGATTAATTTTTACTTGAACCAAATTCAGTATCAATCAGATAATAGGTATCTATACCTATTTTGTCTTAATTAAGAGCGCCAGTTGTGTCGACATACATATTTTACAATCTATCAAAATGGCCAAACACGGTCACTCAGTTCAATAATTTATGATTATTTGGCGCAGAAAATTCCCAAATTGATGGCAATGTCATGCATTTTTCATTTCCATTTGCGACACATACGGAATGCCTGTATTCGTTTAATGTATAATGTAGTTCAGCCACTATCACAGCGTAGATAAATCGACTGCGGCAGTCTGTGTAAGCCGTTTATATAGGTTTTAAAAATATAGCCACCTTATTTGTTTCATAACGCTTAAATGGCACTAAATCTGGTTTTAATGAGTTGTGCATTGTTCTAAAACCGTTTCAACATGCTTTGTATTTATTTAGAGAATTTATTATTGTTGAGAAATTCAAACTGATGACCATGACTATTCTTCAAAAGAATGTATATACGGGATGGTCCATTTAAAACTTTTCACCCCACTTGTATTCGATCAATTTTCAAGGAAAACACTGAAATAGGTCGTTTATAAGGAGGACGCATAACTGTGACAAATTCAACCCTGTTACTTCATCTCGTATGTGGGTAAAGCAACTTCTTCAAAAATGTTAATTTATAGTAGTGGTCGAGGGATACCTCTGTCTTTCAAGTCTCTTTACAACTGTGTAAAGTTTTTTTTAATTTGAGTGAATACTTTTCGAGATAATGCATTTGGAAATGGATGTAAGAGATTAAAATTCAACATTTAGAGGTTTTACGAAACGTTACTTTTTCTTTACCCACTCTGTATTATTTTAATAATTCAGGACATTGTTTCATAGTGACAGTTTTAGTCAATTGAGCAATTTTTTGACGCTTCTAACTCTGCAGTTTTTCTTTCATTATTTACTTATAATTCTGTTGTTGGAAGGTACTTTTAGTAAGCGATGCTCCTTGTTAGATTTGATTTTGCTAAAGTGGTGTATAGGTACTTTTGCACAGAGAATTGAAATTGTTTCAATTTACAAAAGGAATGATAACTGATGATGATAATGATAGGCATCCACACAGAAATCTATCTCATGCTTACGTCTTATATCTGATGAGACAATTTATGGAAATCATCGAAACTAATGAAAAACGTCATTGGGCACATATGAAACTGCCCAATAGTTATATTGGGTCATGTACTTTTGAACAATACGAAGCCCGGTTGTCTAAAATCTCGGCAGTAGGCCGAGTTACACTTCCAAGAATTTTGAAAAAATAAATATCACCCATACTGGATACAGCTCGTGCTTGAACTTGGGGGATGGGATTTTTTCAATTTTTTGGGGAAAAGGGACACACCTTGCACCCACAAATTTTTTTTTTTTTTTTTTTTTTTTTTTAATAATTTTTTTTAAATGGAACAATGAATCGACATAACTAAGTTTAGTTGGGATGAGATGATAATAATGTCAGAATTTACTGGGAAACACGGACACAAGACTCCTCAGAAATTAAATGCTTAGGAAGCCACATTGTAGAAACATTATTTGAGCCAGCCTTTCTAAAGAGAGTAATGAGATAAAAGTCTTAATTTATTAATAACCGAAATTATTAAAAACGATGAAAACTAAAAAAATCCTGACAGAGGAAATATGCCGTCGTTAAATAAATGAATAAAAAAAACATTCATCAAGATAGAGCTCTTACACATGTTGCAGCTCGTTTATGAAGATTTTTAAATAAATGTTTCGCCGGTCCTTTGACTGGCAGAATAGGTGCAATTGGGTGGCCTGCCTTCAACCTTTAGGGCCCCTTAGCGTGTCGGGCCTCTTATGATCACGAGGCAGAGGGCCTGGCTAGTCCCACCATGACGAGACAAAGTATATCAAAGTTTTGATCTTCTGGATACATAAATAAGGTATTATATACACTTACGATTTACGTACTTAAGATTTAACAGCTATAAACCGTTTATCTTTACCACGAAAAAAATTTTTTTTTAAATAATAAATGGTTACTGATATATAATCTGATATTATTAATTACTGCAATTCTATTTATTTAAGCGTGATAACGGCTCGAATTAAATTTTAGAGTACAATTCTAACAACTTTTTATAAAACCAAAAAATCCGTCTGGTATATATATAAAGTGTTCCGTGCTTGTCAAACAGTCTCTTTGTTTGCCCAGTACGAATGCAACCTGCACTTTTATTAAATTATGATACCTCTGGTAGGAAGAGTCGTTTTTTATTCAGTGATTTGGTCAAATCAAAGTTGAAAACAAAATAACATGCTTCAATCAACATTGGTCGTCGGTTCAATGGTTTCCTTCATTTGCGATTCAAACCTCAGGAGAACGTATACAAAAATGTTTATAAGGGCGGAAAATTTTAACAATGTCTGCTATATAACGGTTAACACATACAATAAGCTATATGAACCAATTCAATTGAAATATGTCTCATTTCCTTTTTTTAATTTACATATAAAATGAGTACAGACGTGGTACAGGAAAATGAACAAAAAAAACTATTGCAATATGTTTACCTTGTACAGTAATAATATAAAAATACATTTCCGAAAGATGGATTGAGGCAATTATTTATTTAATTCGAAAACTTTATACACATATATATTCTGTTCATAGCAGATATTGTTTTGTCGTTTATATTTTAAGCTTAACAGAGAAAATTTTATATGGGTAGATTTTACTTTTTACTGGAAATTTATTATATTATTTAAAACGTATTTTCATTGTATTTCATACATGGGACATAAAAAATAAATAGAGCATGTTCTTGCTGCAAGTTATTTACATTTTATGTTTATCTATTTTACTTAATTTTTATTTTCCGTATCATTTTTTTATCTGCTGCCTGTTTTATATTATTAAATGATTAAAAATGGAGATAAAATTAGAAATTTTTGTTGAAATAGAAAACTTTTCGTTAAATGAAGTTGTTTCTTCTTGTTAGTGCTGCAAATTACAATTTTTTTTTGAAATCCGTTACCCACGTTACTATGTTTAATTAAAAACTAAATATAGAAATAATGTGAATTGATGAAAGTCCCACCATATCGAGGTCATCGTGTAAGAACTTATCGGAACCAGAAATTTTATTACCGGCGACCGAGGTGGTCAATCTATGAACCATTCTACTCACATCTACGTACTAGATGTGAGTAGAATGGTTCATAGATTGACCACCTCGGTCGCCGGATCTCACTTCGTAAATTTGTCTCTCTGGAGAAATCCTGATATGACTAGTACCTAACCACTTGCCGCACAGATTTTCTTACAAACATATACATGCAAATTAATTACACGTTCCGTTCAATCCTCAGGTAAAAACGCAGATATACTAATGATTGTACCAGTTATCATTCATTGCTTTTGGTTAATTTATCATACTAATATTCTTGACTTTTAATTATAGTTTACAATTTTTTTAATAGTAATAAAATTGTCTGTGGTGTTACTTAAAACTAGTTTATACAAATCATTAATATAAATAATTGTAATAATCGTTTCCTTGATCTAGTTGTTACGAACCACTCGTGTTATGTAAGTAAATCTGAGGATGTCTTATTAAAAGAGGATGCTTATCATCCTGCTCTTGAAATTAGTTTTTCTACTTTAAATAATTCAAGCAGTAACGCGTTCATTAAGAAGGCGGACATTTTTAATTTTCGCAAAGCTAATTATTTTCTATTGTATGAAAGTATACTAAACTATGATTGGTCTTACTTACGTAATATTGAAGATATAAACATTGCCTGTGAGAAGTTTTACAACTCATTTAACAACATTTTAGTTACATGTGTTCGTAAATACATCCCTAGCAATAAAAGTAAAAAGTATCCTCCTTGGTTTAATGCAAAAATTATAAGGGATATAAAAACTAAATTTTAATTGTGGGAGTGCTACAATGAAACTGGTGATTTATATATTTATAGTCAATTTAAAGATATTAGGACCATAATCAATAGAAATATTGACCTTGTACATAAAAACTACCTGAGGAATATAGAAAAATCATTTTGGGTATATATTCATTCAAAAACAGGTACATCGAGTATTCCAAACAATTTAATCTACAACGATGAACATTTAAACTCTATGGAGGCTATTGTCAATGGCTTTTCCAGCCAATTTAGTACTCCGTTTACTCAACCATCCGATGTTTTGAACGATAATTTAGATATTAGTAATTATAATTATCAAAATTTGCATTTTAATAATTTTAACTCAAGTGATGTTCTAACTGCCTTGTTAAAACTAAAGCCGAAATTTACCAAAGGTCCAGATGGAATTCCGGCATTTATTATTCGAGATTGTGCCTATGCCCTGTTAGAACCTCTTACTTTGTTGTTTAATTTATCATTGCGTACTTGTATAATTCCGGAAATTTGGAAAAGGTCACGAATTTGTCGAGAACTACAGGCCGATAACAATAATGATAGCGATTTCTAGAACTTTTGCAAAATTACATATTTTGCAAAAGTTCTAGAAATCGCTTTACATGATGCATTATACTTGCATGTTCAGGGACAGATTTCTATCCATCAACATGGATTCATGAGGAGTAGATCAACAACAACGAATCTGTTTTGTGTAACTCAATTTATTGCTGAACATGTTGATATGAATATTCAGGTTGATGTGCTTTATACTGACTTCTCTAAAGCCTTTGACAGGTTAGATCATGGAATTTTTCTTCAAAAGCTTGGGAGCGTGGGATTATCCTTACCGCTACTTGAACTATTTAAATCATATTTGTCTGAAAGAAAACAATATGTCGAATGTCGTGGTTTTGCTTCCAAAGATATTTCTGTCACGTCAGGAGTGCCCCAAGGTTCCATCCTTGGGCCACTCCTGTTTATAATATTCATCAATGATATTGTAAATAATCTAGATGTAAATTACTTGTTCTACGCTGATGATGTAAAAATTTTCTGCCCTATTAATGACGTATCACACTGTATGAACCTGCAAAGCAACCTGAATAATTTGAATGAGTGTTGTATATTGAATAATCTTCCTCTGAATGCTTCAAAGTGCAATGTTATGACCTTTTCTAGGAAATATTTTTCCATCCGATTTCAATATAAATTAGACAATGTTACCTTAAATCGGCCCGAATCAATCAAGGACTTAGGAGTCATATTTGATAGCGAACTCTCTTTCAATCTTCATGTTAATCAAGTTGTTAAAACATCTTACAGAAGCCTAGGTTTTGTTATCAGAAACTCTCAAGGATTCTCTGATTTAGCAGTACTAATGCTTCTTTTTAATGCACTTGCAAAATCTAGGCTGGAATATGCTGCTATAATATGGCAGCCGAGATACAGTGTCTATGCTGAAAGCTTGGAAAATGTACAAAGGCGTTTCTTGAAATACCTTTCTTTTAAATTAGATGGTCAATACCCACCTGTTGGAATACCTCAAAATCACTTACTTAATAGATTTTCAGTATTAACTCTGCATGATCGCAGAAGAACACAGGCCTTAACTTTTCTAAATAAATTAATAAATAATAAAATTAATTGTCCACAACTCTTGGAACAACTTAGTTTTCGTGTGCCTAGAGTTGAAACTCGTGTTGGCAGTACTTTTTATCTCGCCATACCACGAACTACTTTATTGAAATTTCCCCCCCTACATTTTATGTGTGAAAATTGTAACAACCTGCAAGATAGAATCGACATATTTAATTGTTCTTTTAGTTGTTTAAAAAATGTGTATGTGTCTAGCTGAGTTTAATTTCTGTTTTCATTTTTGTGTCATATTTGAATTGTTAAATTTTATGTTTTTCTTTTTCTTTGTTACTTTTAGTTATTAGTGTATTATGTATTGTGTATAATTACTGTTGTATTTTCCCATCCTGTAATTGGTTTAAGTACTGTTGGATGGTGTATGCTAAATAAATAAATAAATAAATAAATTAATTAATTAATAGATATTATTCTGATGAAACATATATACCTATGCCGTAGGCTCAGTAGTTCAGACGAACTACTGAGCCTACCAGAAATTTTAAACACTTCTACAATTCAATATTGAGTTTCCATCTATTTTTGCAATTTCACCTATAAAATATAGTCATTAGGGCTGTGGCCACAGTAATTTTACTTTACTGAATTAAAAATAAAATGAAAGTACGTTTTACGATCTTGTTATTTTGTCATTTGTATCTATTAAGCTTCCTTATTGTACAACCGTGTTTATCATAACAGTATTTACAAGATCATAATGAAAATGCGTTTCGTCATATTTCTATTATTCGTTTTACGAAGCCAAATTAAATTATACTATATATTACATCAATAACAGATCACACGATGGTTAGTCTTTATGCTATAAGCGTAATCATTCAATGAAACTATCATTAGTCTTCATGAACTTGCCGACTGATCCCAGAGGGCGTATTATTGATGTCTTCGGTCTTATGTCCTTTTACATATGAAACATGACGCAGAGTATTAGTGCTCTATCATTGTTTTTGATTATGTGCTGGAGGATGTAAATAATTTTAATAGGGTTTTGTTTAAACTTAGCAATTTGTTTACGTCAAGCAGTAATTGCTTTGTTTTCAGAGATTTTTTAAATTAAGGGAGTGGTGCTGCAGGAGATATATTTTATACACCTACTATTAGATGTTTAGCAAAAATGAGACAATAAAGGCTCGCAAATGATATGTTATTCTAGAATGAAACAAATGACTGACATGAAACTGATTACTGCAGCAATTTTGTAAAGTCTGATATAAATGAACTATTATTAATATATTTCACGTTTTCAGTTAATGCATCTTAATCCTTGCAGAATTAACAAAAAACATGATTTGCCGGTAATGTATTTTTTTATTGTTTACATTTCCTTTAATAAACGCCATACTACAAAAAATATACAGCAGCAATTGCATGGCTCGTAGTCGGGTGCCTCTCACTCCAGAATTTCGGATTCAGTCTCCTGTCAAGGAGCTGGGATATTGTCTATAGCAGAAATTAATCCTAGTGTACTCGCATATTGTGTGTGTGTGTGTTGTCTTCAGCATAAGGTACATCGAGGTAACGTTACGAATACAGGGAGTTGTATGACCTATTATCAGTGTTTGATAAAGTTTCGTACATCGCAAAAAGGTAAAAAGGCCAATATTATAGCCTTCTTTTAATGAGTGCCAATATGATACAAATAATGAATTCTGTGGAAACCAACCCATCTGATAAAATAAGGTTTTTCCTTTGGCTCACCCATAAGGTAAAATGGAAAACTCATATAGACTTGTTTTTTTAGAAACAATTTTCAACAAAATTCTGTGTATTTAGTCTTTAAAACATTTGAGATCCTTTGCAAATTATTATCATAATCTGTAATAATTTGTTTCTACTGAATTATTAGCTTTTTTCCGGTGAGATATCGCGACGAGAAGTATTCGACCAATTCATCAAAGGTACCTCATGTAAACAAGGCAATTTATTTATATGTTATATTTCAAGATTGTGAAGAAATAACTGGAGATAGTTTAGGGCAAGAATGTGCAAGTTTTGGAAAGTAAATGCCACTTCAGTTCAAACAAGATTTTATATAATTATTCCAAATAGACCGCGGAATATTTCGCGTTTGGTGACATACTTGACCACTTGAGTCAGCAATAAATTCAAACGTTGCTACTAGACATATAGGCCAAATTACACATGTGGGTGCACACGGATCTTTGAAGGGTTCAGTTCTGAGGACTCACAAGATGGAATTTTAAGAAAGGCTTTTCTGAAGAGCTCGAAGAAACGAAGAGTCCACTTCTAGAAAGCAAAAGCATCGTGGAGCTTGTTCCTCTCCTTACTTAAGTGAACCATCGTTCTCAAAAAAAAGACGCCCTGTAACGAAAATCATGAAGAAAATGTCAAAATTTTGATGCAAGTAATATGAAGATTCCAATCAAACTCTCTTCAAATGAAACTTTAGCATCGGATCGTAACATTTCTATATAAATATTTGAGTAATATGATTGTATCATTAGTGCGAGCACTAATTAATTCCAAATTGTTTATTGGCGATTTTAGCACTGTCCAATACTGTGCATTGTGGGCGCATTTCTAGGTATAAAGAGATAACATACGAAGAATTCATTTCACCTCACTCTCACCTACCTCAACTATGAAACTTAAATGCCATTAACCCTTTGTTAGTGTTATATCAAATTTAAAATGAATGAAATGCCCTGAACCATTAAGAATTAAAATCAAATTAGGTAATAGTTTTCAAACTCTTACCTTCACTGTATATCTGCCATTGGACCTACTTTGTCAAAGGCTTCTTTCTCTTAATATAATGACAAAACGTTTTCTCAAGGACATTTGTTTTTCCAGAATTGTAAAAACTGCAATAAGCGAGGTGAAGGACAGGTTCTATGTTTTACTCGAAGTAGTGTCACAAAAAAAAGACACGTACAAATAAATAATGACAAAAACCTGTTACTAGGAATTCACACAAACGAACTTTCACAAGGATCTTTGCTTTAATTTTTATGGGAAGTTAAATTTAAACGTACCTGTAGAGAACTGGGACAAAGAAGAAAGGGAAATAATGAAGGCAATATAATAAAAAATATTAAAACATTTCTGTTAAAGCTGAACAATAATTTGCGTTATATCTGCTAAATAGCTGATAATTTAATTGTTAAGAATTCCTTATTTATAAAAACAAAGGCAGCAATTACTGAATCGTAAAAATATCTTAATTATTACAACTGACTACCTACAAAATAAAGACGTTCTTAGGTTAAAACAATTATTTATTTTCCTTTACCATTTCGTCATTTATCGCTTCAATAATTTTTAAGTAAAATCAAAATTAATTTAAATAGTCGTGACAAAGCAGGAATAAACAGTTTAAACGTTAAAAAAAAAGTTGATGCTGGTTCACAGGTTCGATTTTAATAGCTTCATAAAGCTATGAGAAAATAACTTCTTCTTTGGGTGAATTAGACAAAACATAAGGAATTGGAATTTATTTGAAGGTATTTCCTCTTTTTGATATTGTTTATTCTCAGAAATTAAGGCCGGTGCACTGTGACAGGCAATTGATGCTCTTGACGATTTACTCATTTGCACATTTAGCTCGGGCCGTACTGAAAATATAGTCCAGACTTTAAGGAATGAAATTCAGACCCACACTGAATTTTTAAGTGCAAGCAAACCATTTGGTACATGCGTAATGGAAATGGTAATGATGCGGAAGGATGACGCCTGGGAAGTAGGCCACAGACAGGCCCTCCTTAAGAACCCCCAGATGTCTCCTCAGCCATGTACTTCTCTTGCTCCCGCGTCGAATCTTTCTGATCTTCTATTGAAGGTCCACTAACCAGGCCAGTCTCGACTTGTTCGGCCCCGTCACAATATCTCGAGTTTGCCTGCAGCCCTGTTGGTCCTCCAATACTTGCTCAGTGTCTCTTGGGCCCACTCATTAAGGTCCGTTGTGACCTGCTTTTTTGTAATGCCTAACAGGCTCAGGCCCGAGACAGGATTCCTCGGCTCCAAGTCTAGCCAATTCATCGGCCTTCTCGTTGCCTGGATCTCCGGTATGTCCCAGGATCTACACCAGTTTCATTTGTTTATATCTGGTAAGTTCCTCTAGGGCATCCCTGCACTCCTGAACGAGAGCTGATTTCGTTCTGGGAGCACACCGCTTTTAGAGCAGCCTGGCTGTTAGAGCAGATGTATACCATATGTTCCACTTCATTCCTAATCATTGCCTTGCTTGCCATCACTAGGATGGCGTAAACCTCTGCCTGAAAGACCGTGGTGTATAAATTTAGAACAAAGCTCTCCTGCATTCCTCTATCTTCCAGATTATTCCCGCCCCGGAGGACGGTCTGGTGGCCACACCGTCCTCCTTCGCCGTAAGTAACTAATGAACCTGCAGGGCTAATTCTTTTTCTATTGTTTTTAAGGATGAAGCCTTTGATTCTAATCCATGACTGAGGCACTTTGATTGTATTTCATGTGGCCATCGGCCCTTGGCTTTAACGGTCTTGATAGAGAAGGAAGTTTTAAACAAAAGTTGTAGAACGCCAGATTTATTATCGATCGCTTATAGTGCGATGTATCTGTGATAGTTGGAGACCAAACAGCACGGCCGTATAAACAGGAGCACGCTACCATGCGCGGGCGTGATGCTGCGCCACGTCACTCAGCATTTGCTGGGGAACAGGTTTCACTTCCAGTTGTTATATGATTACCCAAGGGAAGAGCCTTGTACCTTGGAACATTGTATACCTTAAGACAGTAATTTTTTCTATTATTACATGCAAGAAAGTAATAAGTTAAAGGTTAGTTTACTTGTGTGACGATTGAAGCGCTGTGGTTAATTTTGGCATAAGATGCCTACACACTAAAGAGTAAAGAAAGTTTTTTTTTATGTTTTGACAAAGTCCAAATATTTACAAGTTGTGTTAGTAAGGTCTTATGATGTTTGCTGTGGCAGATGCGACCTCAATACTTAATCGACGATTTACTTGTATAGACTGTGAGAAATGTGTTAATTACCAGTGAAGAATTCGTCAATCTGGTGCAGAACCTGAGAGGTAGTGACGATTGGTTAGAAATACTTGCGTATAAGTTGTAGAAGTTTTACAACATCGGGGCCACCCCATTTTATTGTATATTTCTCAATTTGAATGGAACAAGGAAGAAAAATACTATGATGTTCAACAAGGCATCATGGCACAAATTGTACTACCTCAAGTGTAATAACTCAAAATTGAAGAGGACTGACGCAAAATATATTGCTAAAAGCAATGAAATGCAAAACTCGATCTTTCTCGACATACAACCTTTTTTTCAATACCCTTCTTTATTCCTTAGGTCGAGCACGACCTCGTCAATAAACAAGTGCCTCAAAATATTATTTACAAAGAAAGACCGATAAATCGAAAACATTCCTCCGGTTCTAGATGACCCACACATTATGCGCTCCATGTAACAAGTGGGTAAGGTTTGGGGGCTATTCTGTCGAACTGTAGCAGGATCTTACCTGTCCCTCTAGCTGGGGGTGGCATGAGACTGAAGAGGATACCAGTGTGGACCACCCTTTTGAACACATCCAAGGCATTCTTAGAGGTGACAATTGCAAGTGCATAAATAATGCGGGCCACAATGCAACTGCATAAAAATACATGAAGTTTGTGCGGTGATGATTGTGCAAAACAGAATTATATAACTTGCGCTTGTTTTTCCATTAGTAATTTGAAAACGCCACCTGTATTAATTAAACATATTTATGCATGAAAATAACTAAAGTTAACCAAGTCAACGCACAAATGTAGTTTGAGTATAGATCATTTTGAATGAGAATAATTAAATAGTACCATGAAGATCAATACTAAAAAAGAATTCGTTCATAATAATTAAAGGGGACACTTAAAAAAAAGACCCACAACAAATATTCCTTTGTTGATGCCGTCTGGACGTTTTACTATCGATTAAAAAATATATTGTGTTTGTTTGAATTTATTCAGAAACCACATTTTCACGGTTGATGATGAAGACCTCCAATATGAGCAACTTTTTATTACACTTTACATGGTTCTTGCTCAATGCGTTTCGTTTGGGATATATATTTTAGGTACTATTATAATCGTACATTTGTGGCGTAGCATAAAGCAATGTTTGTTAGGTATTTCATTTTATTAAATTAAAAATTTTAAAATTAAAAAAATATCACGCATGAAAGAAACCTTATTTTGAGAAGCATATGAATCAAAGTATTACCAATTGTTTTAACTAGGTTTGCTTTCGCAAAGCCTTATAAACTGGAAGTTGACTTCTCAATTAAATATTAATTACCTCATTCATCGTCTCGTATGTATGCTTACATATTATTACAAGTGGAAATAACATTTATGAAAGATGTTTGTCGGTTTTTTGGTCAAGTTTTTGTTTCGTTTTTTCTGCTTTGCTAAAACTTTTAAGTCGTTAAATATTTTACATCGAAATTAATCTGGTTCTTGTAATTTTCTAGTTAGTAATAATTTTCTCATCAACCGACTGAACTAATCAGAACTTCTAAGAATATCGCGCTAATTAATGGGCATCATTTATTCTAATCGCAAAAGCCAAGTTTTGAAATCAAGTTTTTCTACACCTTGTCATTATGTGGTCTCCGAATTACTTTGATTTTAAAATATTTGTAGATACTAGTCAGAATTTTTGTGAAATATTAATGTTTTTCAATTATTCATTTTGATATAAACATGCTCAAAGCCGATTATAGTCTATATTTTAAACATTCCATGTATAAAATGTAGCGGATGTGGAAATTAGTTTTTGGAAATCAGCGTGAATGTATTGCTGTGTAGCTGGAAATACCTGCAAAAATGTAGTTGTTGTTATTCCTATCTTCTTTTAAATAATGAATAATTCAATTGTGGTTAATAGTTTATTTATATACTGGTCGTATATGAAATTTATTATGACATCTTTGTCAATGGCTGATGTTTAATAATTGTAAACAAAGATATTTTCATAAAAATGTAATATGAGATATAAATAATAATTTGCCTGTAAATAAATTAAATGGTGACTAAAACTATTACAAAATTGTGACACTGTCATTCAAGCACATAATAAGTGAATATCAAGTAATCTAAATGAAGGGAAAATAAAGATAGATCAGCATCTAATTAAATGGCAGGAAAGTACAAATAAATATAAAATACAATACAAAACTTCACAGTACAATATTATACAAATATAACCATAGCATATATTACAAAATACCATAAACAGTAAAGACTGCCAACAAAAATAAAATAAAATTCTTATAATATCAAATTAATGTCAAGTATCTCTCATAATATATTGCCTTATATTATTAACATTATAATTGAGAATATCAAAATTTGACTGAGACATTTAATAATTTTAACACATACTACAAATATGTGAAAATTGTCTTGAATTTGTTTTTGGAGTCGCTAAATAGAAAAGGGAGTACGAGCATGTTTGAAAAAAAAGCATATTGAAGTGTATGGAGCTAAGAATATTCGGAAAATCGTCTTGATTTGCTAGAAGTTTGTATAAAAACAAGACAGAAAAGTAGACTCACCATTAGGCTGATCGTACAAACTAAACTATGGATAACATAAATCAAATTGTAGGATACTTCTAGTTTGTTAAGTTCCGCCAGTCTTAAAATAAAGATGTTGTCATGCTATCTCTGATTTTTTTCTACATTGTAATATGATCATATTGCGGGTTCTAGACAATGCCAGAGTATTCTAATTTTGGTCTAACGAACGCATTGTATAATATAGAAGTGATTGAGGTACCTTTAACATGTTTCGAGTTCCTCATTATAAAGCTTAGATTTTTGTAAACGTTAGCAGTAATATAATAAATATGATGAACAAAGGCTGAAGGTAACTTATTTCTCTGACACCATAGATTAATTTTTTAGAGATCTTGTATTAATCGATCACCATCTTGATCATTAATAGTTGCAAACAATTTAAGATCGTCAGCATACAAAAAAACATTGTTTTGAAGGCTTTGGCATATGTGGACCTCCTAAAGGTTGCCAATAATACTTCAATAGATGAAAAACTACGATACATCACATTTAATGTTCTTTTACCAAGGTAAGATTCAAAAAATTTAAGGAAGTTTAAAGTTAACCCAAAATCTGGCAATTTTTGCAATAGGAACCCATGATCTAGTCTGTCAAATACTTTTGAGAGGTCTGTACCAATTACATCTGCTTGACCACCACGATCCAATAAATCTGCAATAAAATGAGTTACACTTATCAGGTTAGTAGTTGTAGATCTATGTTCTATAAATCCATGTTGACTATGTGAAATTTCAGATTTGACATGAAAGGAGATTATATCATTTATCATATATCAGATACATTTCAATGAGAAGCCGTTGGTAAAATGAAACACACCAATGACTTTTAATTGTGGTATATCTGAGAATGGAATCAGATTAATCCCGAAACTAAAACTCTTTAAGTGGCAAATTTTTTTCTAAATGAAATTCATCTTGTTTTTGCTCACATCTTTTCATTTCAAAACAAACTTACTTAAATTATAACTGAACAGTATTTTCACACAAAAATTGCGTGGTATATTGATCACAGAACCCTATACATACGCCCAATATTAAAAATCTATGGTCAATATAAAAACCACTATCATAAAACTCAAAAAAGTCACAAATTTTTATGTGAACTGGCCCAAAGCAATTAACACATAATGCAACATTACATTGTTTACACATTGTTGTAGGTTTTTTGGTCTTTTTTCATTGTGCTACAATAAGCACACCCAGCCGTGCATGAATTTTATCATCCTTAGCTTCCAAGTCACCCTAAAACTCTGAAGTACATGCATGTTCATCTGTTACACCATCAATCAAATCATAAAGATGTTCGGAATTCATCCTGAGATAGTTCGGATATATTGTATCATTCGGCCTGGAACAAAGGCAGAAAGTCATTAGCAGTAAAAAAAATTTATGCGAATAGGCTAATCACAGGGCATTTAGGAAACAGAATTGGACATAAAGTTTATTATGAGGTGTCCTCTCATGTACCGTAGTGGGCTTGATCACCTTTACTAAATGTGGTCAGTTTAATCACCACCACTTAACCACAAACATTGAAAGGTTAAACATCAAATATAGTTTGTGACAGTATAAGACATGGAGGAAATAGTAGAAATTTAAAACCATTTAGATGTTATATTTATTAAATAAAAATTTACCAGTTTTCTTATAGCCTACGGTGTAGATACGTATTTGATGAAGTTAGACGTGCATATGTGGGAATATTTCAAATTAACTTAAAGGTGATTAAAAATTCTTGCATCATGCAGTCATTTGCATCGCTGGTTCTATAAATACTAAATTTCTATGAATATTTACATGTGTCTTGGGACACATATCTTTTTTAAAATTTTCGCAGATACATATGGCACACGTGAGACATAAAAGTAAATTTGAAATTAGAATCTGCAGCACATGATTTTGCATTCAAATTCCAACGGAAGCAAGAAGTGTAATTAAACGTTGTTTTGAAAGGGCGATATAAAATCTGAGTAACTGCATGTGTAATGATGCAGGAGGTACTAAACTTGGATAACGTTCTAACTATAAAGGTGAGCAAAGAGGCAAAGGCAATGTAGCTATGTAAAGCACGCACTTTTAACACCTCTCAACGATAAAATAAATTTAAAGGATTGTAAAAGTCTAATTAGTGTTGGGTGGTTTAATTGGACTGTATGCACATAAAGTTCATCTTCGCAACTTTCTTGTAATCTGGTAACATTTACATTGTCACATGAATTCAATAGATTCCAGTTAGCGTAAGGAAGACAGTTTAGTATTGAAATATCAGATTGAGAGATTTAGCATTCATTTCATTTGTACCTGTTCTCTGATATGCAAGAAGGAGAATTGATAAGGGTGAGAACTATATCAGCCTTCAATATCTCTAACATTAACGATACATAACAGCTAAACATTTAAAGAAACTCAGATTTTCCACATATCCATTATAATCATAAAATTAATTGTGTATACTTATTAGAATATATAAGAATTCAACCACTGTTAAGTATTAAGGCCCCAATCCACATTTCTTGCCCAAATTACAAAATTAATAATCGGGTCTGTCATTTTTCAACATAGACACTGCAGGAGACAAGTAGTTTAATAAAAATAAGACCGATTAGCTAAGAAAACATTATGAGTATTTTGGAGTTGTTTTGACAGTTTTAGGATAACTTTTACGGAATTACAACAGATGGAAGCATGGTCTTATATTAGAAGTTGCCTGTTTCATCGTCCCATTGGTGATAGGGTACGATATTTTCTTGGAGGTAGGAGCATTCTCTCTGGAGCTATACTTAGTATAACCCGTAACACGACTACACCGGTCTATGGATGACAGCTGTGCCCGCCCACAAGGGACTTCCATATGTACTTATTGGGACCAATCGTTTGGTGGTAGCAATTATTTTTCTGCATTTTTGGCAATGATAAAGAAATCATATACACGTTGTAACAGCTACTTTTGATTATGGTCTAAGGAGTGACAGAGAGATAGAGCAGGCATTTAGTTTTAGACAAATAGCATCGGCATTTAGTGGAGGGACTCAGTTCATCTTATGCGATTTTTCCCGTTGCTTTACTTCTCGTATCGTTCGACACGATGTAAAGTCGGTAATACATTCGCCCCGGGTATATGACTTTAAATTGTAAATTTTTACTACTTAACTTATATTACAATTAACCTCTGATATTATCTCCATTCCCTTCAAGAAAAACATTAATTTTGCTAATAAATATTTAAATTTCAGGGTTTGCAAATATTACGTAAATTTTTAAATCAGCGGCGTTTTTCATTTTAGTAATTATGATAAATAAAACACTTTCGCAAATTGCAACTTACAACTTGTCATTAATCCTGAGGTGTTAAAATAATATCTACTTAATGTATATGCTGTAAAATATAAATTACCTTATTTATAACACATAAAAACAGACTGGTCTGAAACGAAGTAGTACTAAACATAAATTTAAATAAATGGTATATTATTACATCCATCTGACGCCAACGTTGGATACTTAACAAAAATTGAAATAGTTTATTACCGAAAATGAATTAATTTCACTTTGTTCTCCCTGTTTCATTAACAGGGTAAAATTACGTAATGCTGAATAATATTGTTCTGTGAATATACATCATTGAATGGATTGTTAACTTATATTAAAACAAATGACAAGTTTTAAACATTCCCAATTCTGATAGAAAGATTATCGAGCTATCTGGAGGAGAAACTATTCACTAGTCCTTGCCAATATTACTTTCGTTCTGGTCGCTCTACAACGCAAGCAGTTGTAAAAGTAGAGACATAGTTGAAGGTCTTGAAGAAGCAATCACACTGTGTGATCTATCCAAGGCCTTTGACAGTGTCACGCGACAAATTAATTGAAAAGTTACAATCATGTGGTGTTAGAGGGCTGCCGCTCTCTTTTCAATTCATACTTACTTAACCATCAGCAGTGTGTGGCCTTAGGTAATGACAAGTCAGGTTTCCTAAATATCAACCATGGTTTAATCCAGGAATATATTCTGGGGCCACTGCTATTTTTGGTCTAGATGAATGATTTTTCTCAATTCATTTTGCGAAATAAATCCATTCTGTTCACCACCAATACAACTTTCTTGTGCTCTACTCGCAGTGTTGCCAATCTGCTACAACTATACTCTAATACTGAACTACAGTAAATTTATGAATAAAAAATATTTTTTTTTCCATAATTTAAAAAAAACATTATTTTTGTAAATTTTTTGAAAAAAAAAAATCAAACGACGCTCATCTTTAAAAAGGTATTAACAATATAAAAACAGTAGTGTGAGCTATGTTACTAAAATTATGTCGGCCAGTGATTGATCGAAAATCATTAAAAAATCCATTACTTCTAGAGGGATTGAAATAAAAATCAAAAAAAATTTACCTGATTACTACTTTCAAGTGGTACTAGACAACAAAATTTCAGCGAAATTAAAAATAGTCGGGGCCACGGGATCAATGATTTCTTTTTACTTGCTGTTTTTAGTATCTTCAGTGTCTATTATTTTACTTGTACCTGTACTGTATTTATAAATATGTTGCTTACTAGTCGTTTCTCTGACCTGCTGCAAATGTACAACAATGAACGTAAAGTGGTTAAGGAAACACTATCTATCTAAATAAACTTTTGCGCCAAAAGGATTAGTCAGAGATTGGTTTTCGAAAAAATGTTTCTGCCTACCCGAAAAATGTCTTACACCTAAAGAAATATTAACCTAAACATGTAACTGAAAATTTGTTAATGTATGTTTAAATTATCCTAGTGACAGGTTTCCATTTTCTCTGATCTGACGAGTTCTTGCATCTTAAGCCATAAAATGAAATTAATTGAAATCCTCTGTCTGTAATTTATTACTATAAGAAATTTATTAATTACCGCAAATAAAATCGCGTCATAAACTATAAATCTGCCACTTATCTGACATATAAAGTGTTAAAATAATAACCACTTAGTCCTTAAGCAGTTAAATATAAATAACCTCATAAAACATGTAGCGAAGAGGTCGCAAACGACCTAACTTCATAAATTATTTTGGATTATGAGTCATGTAATACCTATGAGGAATTAGGAAATAGGCCAACCCTTTTACTCGTAAATGACCTACAGGTTGATATAGTTCCCTCAAAGATAGACATATCTTGGCCGAGTAGATATCTTAACCCTTATGGCGAACGTGACTCGCTTACTGAATTTATCCTTCTAATTTACAGTGTATGAAGCACCCTTCGGGCTGTTGCATCCAGGATTTTATACTCCCTACAGAATACTGATACTTCACTGAAAGTTGCTTAGGGAATTTTGGGATCGTCTGCAAATTGCTCAGTGAAAGAATCAACTATGTTGTTATGTATTACAGCGGCTAAGTGCACCTTGGTTTGTAAATCTTTCGCGGTGATATGGAAACGGTTTAGTATTAACTTGAATTTATAGTAAAGCAATTTTTATAAAGCTCTAAAATATTATAACTGGGTCAAATCAATTACCCAGATTGCTAATTTGTTTGCTGGTAATTGGAAACATGTAGTGATGTGAATTAATGGCATTGCAGTCAAAAGTTGCACTAAACATTAACAGCTTAATGGGTCAGACAGCGAATGGACATTCGACGTGCGATGAATATTTGATATCAGGAATAAAACTGAACATGCTCACAGATCCCCAGATATGTGACAAATGTAATTAAAGTCTAACAGAAAAATGTTTTTATTTTTAATTTAAATACGACTACCCACAAAATAAAAGAAAAGGGAATTTTCTCCTATTAATTTTTAATTTAAAGTTTGAATTCTCTTTGAAAGTAATAAATTGTTAGTATGTTCCAAGCCATAAAAGAACATTGAATAAATTAATGTAGAGAAAAAACCACCTCTGGGTAAGTTACTGATAACTAACTAGAAGATTAGAATGTGAATATACTATAAATAAAATGTTGAAGTAAAACCTCTTCTAATCATCTTATTAGTTATCAGTAACTTACGCGGAGGTGAGAAAAATGGCCCTAAATATAGTTAACCCTCGATTACGCCTCTGGTTGTAAACAACACTCTCAAACGTAAAACACTCTTATCCCCTCGGTACATAAACAACTATTTTAATTTTTAAAGGAACTATAATTTATTTTATTATGTTCCGGGTGGGACCAAACTAATCATCGCACAAGTTTATGAAAAAAGTGTAATTAAAGTGCCCTTAAAAAACCCCGGAAAAAATTTTCGAGTTCCTAAAAAGATCCCTAGGAGTGCAAACACCCCTCACCAAAAAAAAAAATGTTTGTTTTTTTTTTCCCTATATAATTAAAACAAAAAAAAAACATCGTAATCCTGGCAGAATTTTGAATCTTATTAGTCCTACAATTTTTTTTCTATCTCTTAAAAAATAAAGTAGTGGAGGGATGCCAAAAAAAATGTATTTAAATGTCGATTACTCCGATTAGACTTAACGGAATTTTACAAACTTGGTCTCGTTACAAAGGGCTTTTCTTAGTCTATCGAGTGTGCTTTACGTTGTTTTCATTCGATTTTTACCGTCGCCGCTAGAGGGCGCTATCTGATATGTCAACAAATATCATGTTTTTTCTTAATAATTTAAATGGAACGGTATGTTTATTTTTACACAGTAAATAGATAATTAAACGCTTTAGATGTGAATGTATAGATATTAGCAAATAAAGTTGAAATTATGAATTATTATCAGATCTTGGCAATGCAATTTACAATGTAGCTGTTGCAAACAAGTTAGCTGTGAAAATGACATAATGAAGAAACAACATAATATGTCAGAAATATTCAACTTGTCATTGTTGCTATGTTGTATAGTAGCTATTTACTTTTCTAATTGAATTTGTTTACGTTTTGGAATTAGGTCTTAAAATTATAATGATTCTTAGAAATGAGGAAGCTTTTGACATGTTAGCGATTAACTTCGAATGCATGAGAAATGCAACTGTTGCTGCCAGAATTTATGCATTGCAGTACCCTGAAAAATGTCATCACGGTAAAAGAGTTTTTATTCGACTGGCACCTCGTTTACGTACGACAGGATCTGTGCAAAATGATAAAGGAAGATCGTAGATTACTTTCACGTATTTTGTGGTCAGATGAGGCTTCATTTAGGAGTGATGGTACTCGTCATAATATGCATTATTGGTCTGAGACCAATGGATGTGAGAGTTCCAGTCTCAGGGTCGTTGGTCTATAAATGTGTGGTGCGGAATTCTAGGTGGACAAATAATTGGGCCTTTTATTTTCAATGAAACTCTTAATGGAGAACGTTATCTAAATTTTTTAAGAAACGAATTGCCGCTTCTTTTAGAAGACGTAGATCTAGTAACTCGTCGTGATATGGTTTTCCAACATGATGGGTGCTCGGCGCATTTTTCTCTGAACGTTCGAGATTTTTTAGACCAGACATATCCTGACAGATGGATAGGACGTGGAAGTCTATTTCATTGGTCAGCCAGGCCTACAGACCTAACTTGCCTAGATTTTTATTTGTGGTGGCAAATAAAAGATCTCGTTTTTGCCACCAGACCCACTACAAAGGAGGACATGATTGAGAGAATAAAAAATGCCATTGAAAGTATTTCGATGGCAGAAGTAGAGACTTCCGTTAAATCCACTCGCCAAAATATGAATTCTTGCATCGAAAATGATGGACGACATTTTGAACTTCTAAGGCCCAACTAATTATATTCTAATTCTTTTAAAGTACTGTAATGTGTTTTTGCTTTTGCTTTATTTTATTAATTTAATTTATTAATTACTAATTTTTATATTACATAATATATATTTTATTAAATATTTTTGACATGTTATGTTGTTTCCTCATTGTGTCATTTTCACAGCTAACTTGTTTTCAACAGCTACTTTGCAAATTTCATCGCCAAGATCTGATAATAATTCATAATTTAAACTTTTTTTTGCTAATATCTTCTGTTAGAAAAAAGTTATCGAGTTGTGGTTTTCACTGTCATCTGAAGCGTTTAATTCTCTATTTGACTGTGTAAAAATAAACATACCATGCTATTTAAATTTTCTAATAAAAAACACGATATTTGTTGACATGTCAGATAACTCCCTCTAGCGGCAACAGTAATAATCAAATGAAAACACCGTAAAACGCAATCGATAGACTAAGAAAATCTTTTTGTAACGAGACCGTTAAGTCTAATCGGAATATTCGATATTTGAAAAAAAATTTCTTGGCACCTCCCCACCACTTAATTTTTGAAGATAGAAAAAAATTGTAAAACTAATAAGATTCGAAATTCTGCCAGGATTACGATGCATATCTTTTTAATGCCACTTAATTGGGAAAAATACGGAGAAAATCCTAATTTTCTGTTTGGTCATGGCTGTTACGCCGCCTGGCAGCCATTTTAGAAACTCGAAAATATTTTCCAGCGATTTTTCGGCGTCACTTTATTTAAGACAATTTTTCTCTAAACTTGTGCTATGATTAGTTTCTGAGATATGGCCGGCGCACAGTGGACGGAAACGCCGAAAAGCTGGCGAAAATATAAAGGCATTGAGCTATTTTACTGAAATTGTGCATACAGGGGTTTTTGTGTCGCCGATCAAGAATCCGAAGTTGAATTTTGAAAAAAACAAAATGGCGGCCATGAGATCCCCCCAAAACATACCAAAAATCGCCAATTATCGCTGCATTTTTACAAAACTTTGTATACAGTTTTTTTGGGTCGCTGATGAAGAATCCCATATAGAATTTCAAAAAAAATTACTGTCAAAAATATATACATAGTTCAAAAATTATTATTGAATTGAAGCGAATTCATGTGTTTCATTTGTTTCGGGAAAATTAGGATCTGGGGAATGGAATAAAAATGTGTAATGACTTTGAAAATTCATTTTATTCAATTACTATCTGAATTACATTCATCGTCCTCATGAGAACGCATTCAAAAGGAGCCCACTTTATGGTGCACAAATGTGCATGCATCCGTGCATTCGCGCACAATATGGTCAATATCTCGCAAAGATGCAAAAAGATGCAGCTAATTTTTTATACACTTTCGAAAAAAATGTTCATTGAACACATTCCAATAAGTTTCAAGACCAACCATCACCAACCGTGTAACTTATCGCTTTTTTTGTGGAGTTTATGAATCGTTGCATGTACAAAAATGTACTCCACTTCGATAATTATTTACTAATTACCATATAAATAAACTGATCTGATACTGAGATATTTTAATTGTACTTACTTTCTGATACAGAATCCATTTTTATGACACAGAAAACTGCACTTTGAGAATTTTTACGCTGCAGACAAAATGTATCGATTTTTGAAGCGTTGTTGCGAGCTGCCGAAGTGACGAGCTGCACGGTCGCACAATAAGTAATTTCCTCGCTGCGGTAGTGAACCCGGACCGGTATTAACGGTCGTTGCTAATGCTAGGGGTACCACTACAACGATTTAAAACGTTTCCATTTCAAAAAAAAATCTTCATTTTTTTAAATTTTGGCCAGCTTTTTGGCGTTTCCGTCCACTGTGCGGCGTCCATTCTTAGTTGCTCACCCGGTATACAAAGTGTTTTTGAAATACATGCATATATTCAAATTAGTAGATATTCACATTATCCTGATATTCGCAAAAATATTTGTTTTTCAGATTGTTTAAAAACAATCAAGAAAAATAGTTTTTAATGCTAGCGTTTAATATTACCTACGCCTGTGTTATTTGAAGTCCTTGACTAATTCATAACTATACGAGGAGTTATTATACGATTTACGTTTCACTGTGTCAGTTTATACTATACATATACTGCACTAATGGTGCGTATTTAAGTAAAATCATGTTATTGTTGGAACATTTTGTGTTCTAGCTTGTTAATAAATTCAACGGTTTGTTTATTTGGATTTTTTACCGTGTTAAACTGTTACAAATGGCGAATTTTTCCAATATCGATTTGAGAAACATTTTTTTTTATTAAAAACTTTTTAAAAAGTGCCAACTTTGTGTGCGATGAAGTGAAGTGAAGAGTTTAATTTATTTTTCATACTTTCATGCAGACTTGGTGGCACTGGAAGTTCAGTAAATAGGCTCTCTGCATTTCTAGCAAGCCTAGCCCTATTGGGGGGGGGGAGGGAAAGGTGGGTCCAACATTATTTAACTTTTTTTGAATTGTTTAATTGATGAAAATGGGTCGAGAGTTACTCATATCTGAAGTATCATCCTTTTTAAGAAGTTGTAACAATTTAGTAACCTTAAAAACAACAGCGAAAACACCCTCACATAGACAGATGTAGTTTTATTGAAAAATCGATCTGAGAAATAACAATTAAACTAGGAAGTAAGCCATGCAAATTTTCATCCAAATTCCAGATAGAAACGTTGTGTGAATAATATTTGGTAATTATTCAGTTTCATTTATATGCAGTGGGTGTTGTGGTATGTAAAGAATTAATACCGAAGAAAATATAAACATGTAAATAATTATATCACAGAATGTTTCATTCGATGTGGAAATATGGTGTTGCCGAGTTGTATTTTAAAGAATTCTTAATAATGAATAAAGCTGCAAATCGTTTCTGTGTATCATGGTCGTAGAGTACAGATGTACTTACAGTCGCCAGCATTCACCTTGACAGCGAAACTCTTTCTCCAGTCCAGTCTATTATTAGCTTTAGAGTTGTGTACACGTTAAGACACTTGGGCGTATTGCATATTGTTTTTGTATTTTTATTTTATTTGTTGTACTATATTGTTGATAATAATTTAATAATAAAGAATGGCAGACGTACGCAGGGGTAGAAAACGGCCATTTGCTGACAAAGTGAATAAATTCATAGGTGAATTCCTGGATTTATTCTATGATGGTGCTAAAATAATTTGTAAAGTGTGCGAGAAAGATTTGATGTGCTGGGATAAGCGTGATTGTGGACTTCACGTAAATAGTGTACACCATAAAAATAGAAAAATGGCGTGCCTTCGACAACACAGTTTATGTTTGATTTACTATTAATGCTGATTGCCTCTGATGTTCCGCTGCATATATTCGATAAACAACCATTTCGAGAGTTCTGGAATGCCCAGGAGAGTTCTGGAATGCCCAGGTGAAGTTACCAATTCGCACAACGTTATGTAACTATCTACCAACTGTACACGTAGACATGGTAAATAAGATGAAATGTGAATTAAAAATACACGGCTGTGGTTATCTGTTGATGAGGCAACAGATTGTAAAAAAAATTCTATTTTAAATGTTATAGTACGAGTACTGGACCCTCTTAAACCGACAGTTCCACTGTTACTAGCTAGCAAAAGACTAAGTCAGTGTACTAGCGAAACAATTATGCTGTCAAAAAGTCAAGTGTTGATGTTTGTGACTGATGGCACTGTGACAATGCGTTTGGTAGGCCGTTCTTTGCAAGAAGAAGGTAGTACGTTTATACATGTTACGTGTAAAGTGCATACTTTACAATTTGTGGCAGAAACTATTCGAAAAGGTTTTCCAGAGGCAGATGCATTAATAGCAAGTACAAAAAAAGTGTTTCTTAAATCTCCTAAACGTCTCCGTGCATTTCATAGCAAGTGTCCCGGTATTCCTGAACTACCACAGCCGATTCTTACACGTTGGGAAACATGGTTGCAGGCAGCTTTTTATTATGCTGAATATTTCCAACAAATAAAAGCTGTGATACAAGCTGTGATACTACAATTCAATCCAGATGAGGCTGCAGCTATTAAGGAAAGCCAGACAAAATTCGAAGATATTTCCGTTGAAATAGCTTTAAAAATATTGCGAAGAACTATAAACCATTACATGAAAAGCATAAAATAATTAGAAACAGTGCTTTGTCGTTAGCGGAGTCACTGCAAATAGTGGACGAAGTAAATCTACTGCTACACGCTATGGATAACGCAACAAATGAGCGCGTTAAAGAAAAGTTCGCAAGTGTATTAAATAAAGACACCGGTTTTACCAAATTAAGACAAATATGTGATGGTGTAACCCCAGATCCGTTAAGTGCATTCAAAGCTATTTTACATATAGTATTACATCAGTAGATGTCGAATGGTCGTTTTGAAAATATAAGAATACATTTTCACCAAAGCGAACATTACTTATGGAGACAACCATATAAACATACCTGATGCTGCAAAATAGCTACACATCTTCTCCAGTTTGTGATAAGCAAGCTAGTTCATCAAGCTAGTTAAGAGGGTAAGGTTTACGTACATTGTTATAAATTGTAACAGTTTATTGTTTCTCGTTTTAATTAATTTCGCGTACGCCACTGTCCCACGGAACATTTTTGACAGCCCTAATAATAAACGTTTAAAAAAGTTAGACCAGATGTCTTGTCTGTTAGAGAAGCATACACTGGTGAAGTTTTAATAATCTCCAGATGACAACAATTTGACTGGCGAAACGGGCAATACATGCCGTGTATAGTACATAGTATTTTGGTGCTTGTATAAACTTTTCCGTGTTAGAATATTCTGGAGATGCATTCAATAAAGTAAACTGCGATATGCACTGGATTTTCTAGTCATAATAATTACATATTTTTCAGGGATCTCTTATTTCATAGGTTAGTTCGAAAAGATTACTGTAAAGCAACAAATGATACAAAATTACTAGAACTAAAATTGGTGCTCAATATTGCAGCTAAAAATCAACTAGAATTATTTTACCTTATGTTATTCTCGTATAAAATGACAGTAAATTTGTAATAATATTCTACGACATTTGAAAATTACTATTAACATAGACAAGAGAAAATATACTTAATACAAAAAGAGAACTGTTCTTTTAAAGCTTAATTTCATTGGCCTTGTAATAAATGACAATAATGCTATCTAAGGTAAACGTATACGCTACCTACTTAACTTTATTTCTAACTTTTACGGTTATGGTGGACAATATCACTTAAAATAAAAATATATTTGTGTCCCCATTTTAAAACAAAGCAGTTCTAACATTTCCATATCCTTTTACGTCTTAGTCTCCATATAATAAAAGATCAGCATGGAGCATCTCTGAAGCGTTAGTAAGTTTAGTACCAAGTTATAAATTTAGTAACTTCTGGCACGCGTTATGGCGCTCCTACGGAGATGCTGTGGTTCCACTATTGACAACTGTTTTATGTTTTGACAGTTGGAAACAAAAGTACCATTCTATTTCTTTCATTATGTCTCTTTCATGGGTTTTTTAAATTATTGCGATGGCATTATGGATATACGTATGTGTATCTTGAACGTTATGGGCCTCCCCGGTGTAGTTACAAGTTCTGAAGTAAACTTTTCCTTTGTGATGTTTCAATTGATATTCTATTTTCGACCAGCATAGAAACAATAGTTTATTTAAACTGAAATTAAATACGATTTAGATATAGGTATATTTAAGATGGCACCACAAACTTGACAAACTTCAGAAGTATATAATGTTATAATGTCTCCGAAAAATTCATCCAACAATAATATACCGAGTGGATATTTAAAACTGCTTCCTGCTTGAAGCTCCATAACTCTGGATTATTTTGAGATATCGATTTGAATTTTGAATTTTCTCTTACAGACAAATTGTTGAAAGGTATTCCTAGCAAATTTCGTAGGTGTGTGCATATCAACAACGAAATAACAAAATTTTAAATCTATTATTACAAGTTGGTAATTTTATAAGCAGCTGTAGGCTTTGATTGAAACAATAACTTAAGTGACACTTCGCGTTAGTTGTAGCAATATCATAAATTTGGTGAAATTTTGTCCAATTATCTTAAGATTTCTTGCAATAAAGGTAACTCAATTAACCACTAAATCTGATTTATCATTGCATCTTGTTAACAAGAAAAAAAATGACGTTGTAAAAGAATTGGGGAGGCATTTCTAACATAAATCATAAACAGATTAAGAATTATTCGCAGTTGTGTACAAATTATTCAAAAACAATTAGGCATTAAATGCTATAAACGGTTACAAAACCCGTCAATTTCACTAAATGCAAAAATGCATCGATCATTACGAGCCTTGTGGATTTATAGGAAGTTTTCGAATGCAGATTTATGGCTTTTAGTTTTTGAAAATGGAAAAATTTTATGCTCAAAATACGCAAAATAAGAGAGTTTATTCAACTACAAGAAAAACGATATTCACCTGAATGTCTATACCATACAATTCCAGATTTTCTAAGTTCATGGTATTCTGCATAATATCCTAAAATAACACAAGTCGCTTATTTTTGTACTAATCTGCAGTTTATAAAAACCAATGCAGATAACTTCGTCCACCATTTGCGAGAGGGTCGAATACCTGAAATGCGAAGGTTGTACTAGAAAAATGATCATGTTTTTATTCTGGATGGTGCCCTATCCCACAGGGCTCTAAGAACACAACATAGAACGCACGTATCCTTTATTCAAGCAAATCCAATATAAAACGTTTTTAAGTGGTAGTATTAAAATATTGATTTCCATTCTGAGATTACATGTAACTGGTTTTTTAACTGAAAATAAAAAATCGTTATTCGCTTGTTTTCCTAAATAAATTTTTGAAATTTGTAAGGAATACCTTTCAACCGTTTGACTGCAGAGATAAAAATTTCAAATTGATATCTCAATCTACTCCGGATTTATGGACCTTTAAACGGGATTCGTTTTTTAATAGCTACTCGGCATGTGAGATATTCCATATGAAATCGTCTAAAAATAAAAATTTTTGTTGCTCCAGTATTTTAGATTTTGTCTAAACTTTGTGAGAGTCTTCTTTAGGGTCCAAAGAAGGAAATCCACTGTCATTTAATTTTCGCATACGTCAGTTCCCGCCTGCCCGAATTAAAGCATTTAAAAAACGTAATTTTTATGCTTTAATATTTTTAGCTGTAAAACTTTTTCTATTAAAGATGTCTTCACGCTCAAGATGGCATTTCAAAGCCAAAAGATAGTAGTTTTTGTGCAAGGAATATAAATTCACATATCAATACCCCCGGAAAATAACACGGTGCCAAAAATATGTGTATTTTACTGATTTTTCGTGATTTTTTACTAATTCCAGTGTTTCGACTATTGAATGCAAACAATATTTCTCAGAGATCATGTGCACATTTCGTGGAAGAAATAAAACCTACAATTGACTCGTTCGGCTTACTCTTTATACAAAAAATTTCTGCTTGAAATTTTGAAATTTTAAAAAATTGCATTAATTAGACTATAATATGAATGTGTGGGCTAAGAGATAAAAATATAAAACTTACAGGATATTTAGTTCTTACCTTGAACTTCAAAAGCCTGTAATGCTCGTTTTGCTATTTTCATCTTTGTGCGTGTACAGGTGGTTTAAAAGAAGCAATTGTAGATTTTATTTCTTCCACTTGATCTCTGAAAAATATTAGCTGTTTGCATTTAACAGTCGAGACACTGAAGTCAGTTAAAAATCACGAAAGATCGGTAAAATACACGTATTTTCAGCACTGTGTTATTTTTCGGGGGTATTAATTGTGTGAATTTGTATTGTATTGCACAAAAACTACTTTCATTTAGCTTTGAAATGCCATCTTGAACGTGTAGATATATTTAATAAAAAAAATTTTACAGCTAAAAATATTGAGGCATAAAAATGACGTTTTTAAATGTTTTAATTCAGACAGGCGGCAACTGACGCATGCGAAAATTAAATGACGGTGGATTTCGGATTTCCTTCTTTGAAACCCTAAAGAAGATTCTCACAAAGTTTGAGCAAAATCTAAAATAAGCTGGCTTTACCGATTAGACGATTTCATATGAAATGACTCATATGATTTAAAGAATAAAATTATAAATGATACTCTTGACTTCCTTATTAGACCTTTTAATCACCCTGCCAATGAATGTTTTTGTAAGGGTAATTTTCTCGATATATTTAAAATCGCCAGGGAAGTTATTGCCTGGTTTTATAAAGTAGATGAAAATGAGGTTGACAACTGCCGTCGCATCTTAGTCATTTTAATATTTGGGAAAATATTAGAAATATTGAACAAACCCGATTTGAACAAATAGTAGGCACACAGTAGTAACGCTGTGTGACCTCAGTAAGGACTTTGACTGCGTTTCTCATAATACATTGTTCCTTTTTATGGAATAAAGGAAACATCCTTACTTCTTGTAAAATTGTATCTTCGAAATAGAGAGCAATGTGGAAATTTCAATAACAGTAATTCAGATTTTGAAAAAAATAAACATGGTGTACCCGAAGGCTCGGTCTTGGGGCCATTATTATTTATAATCTATACCATTGATCTTTGTTAACATCTAATGAGGGCTAACGTGCTTGAATTCACCACGAGAGGTGCTAGTGTACGTGTACGTGTAGTAATTTACTTGCTCAGTAGGGAAATTATTGTACTTATCAGAGGTGTCTTACGTCATTTAAGTTAGGTTATATCAAGAATGATGAAAACAGCGAATGTACATGATTATTACTCACGATTTTCTGTAGTAGACTCCTTTAATAACGCATAATCGTCAGGATTAAAATGTTTCTTACAAACTCACGAATGTTTCGATGGCTAAAGTTATCCTTATTGACCACTATTTTAGGCGTGTTTTGTCTCTCGGATGCATATGTCCGCCTTTTGTTTCCAAACAAAATGAAACTGCACAACACTGAGGCATAATTAACAAGGTTTTTTATTTGCTGGTGTACGAAATAATTATAATAAAACACTATAAACTTTTCCCGCGCATAACAATAACTTTTGACACGACCTTACTCGACCAGTGGCGCCAACTGGAGGGCCTGAAAACGTTAGCCCTCATTCCAGACAATTTTTTTTCTGACTTTATTATGTTCGATAAAAATAAAGGAAGTCTATTACAAATTACTAAAAATATTGCACAAAAGGAATGGTCTTGATTTTCTATCAATAACTTACCACCAAATAACCAAAAGTCATAAAGGAGGTTGTTCGAAGCTACTAGGGATCACTCTGGGCAATTAATTCTAATTTTCCAAGGTTAGCGCCCAAGAACCAGCTGACTTCCAAACTACTTCAATCAGGCAGCCTTCTCCAAGATGATTGTGAGTCAATGTCGTACTTCAGAACGTGCTCCACCTCGAGCCTCCGCTCTAGATCTCTCGGCCTAGCCTGTAGCCCTCGCTTACATACCTTCTTATCTTTGCCCCACGTTAGAATTCTCGTCTAGGCCCCCCGCTAGAGCTCCCCACCTAAGTCCCTGCAGTTTCAAGCTGTGAACCCCATTTGTGGGCTCGCCCCGCAGTCCTAGTATACCTTAACCCACCTGATTATTTTGTATTTATCTATAACCTATTAAAATGGAAGAATAGTAACTTTATTTTCTAATTAAAAATACGTTTTTTCTAATTTTTTAATGACAACTTTCAACGGAGAAAATGATTTATTCCATATTTTTATTATTTACAATATAATGAAAAGAAGAGAATAAAATCCAATATTACATCCTCACGTCTATTTCTGATAAAATCTAAAATAGAATATGAAGCCCTTAAAAATAAACTAAGGAGAATTTCAATAGATGGAGTATAGAATTCATAACTATCATAGATATATAATATCCAGCATACTGAATATGATTAAATTTAAACGAAGTTAATAAATCGGTTGTTACCAGTACTCTCCTTAATAATGTTAAGCAACCGTGCTGTTCAATATTTCTCAATATACAGAGCTTTCGTTCAGATCGTTACAGAGTCAATAAAATAATAGCCGTCTACTCAGATTTATCACGATGTCGCGTTGTACAGAGGCTTCGATAATTGGTCAAATATATTGTCTGGTTCGTGCTATTGGGAAATTTAAACTGTGAGCATCCTGACCTTTCGGAATTTCGAATAGCGATGGATGAAATATCCGACTCCAAGTTATTCCATTTTAAAAGCTTTCAGGGAAATTTAGCAAGTTTAATACTGATGGTTGTGATATTTAACCACTGACGACTGAGACTGAAAAGTTTTGCTTCAAATTGAATGATGTAAATTTAATGAAATGCGAAAGTCAGGTATTATTAATTGGAATTGCCGAGTCTCAATAATACCGAAGTTTCTACTATTAATTAATATTAGTTAAGCTTTGTACTTTTTAGTAAAAAATTTCATATGTCACATTTCTATATTATTTTACATTTGTATGTGTTGTGTTTCTAATATTTTATTAAATGTATTGAATAAGGAAAAATTCCGAGTATTTTGAAAATAATATGTACAAAGCTGGGATTTACCGACAAGACAAACAGCGAGTCGCAAACTTATTGGTAGTAGTAAAATGTACAATCTACACACGTTTCGACTATCAAGTTGGCATCCCATGAAGGCAATTGAAACTAAGAATGTAGTACCATGACTAATACCATAAAGCTGACTATTCGTGAAGGCAAGGGCGGATGCAGGAACTCCCAAAGTTGGGGGGGACACTTGACATATTTATTGAAAAATACCTAATAAGAAATGTCGGAAATGGTATGTAATAGAAAAATTACAGTCATATGGTATACTTAAATACAAATAAATTAAATGATAAAGGAAACAGAAAAATTCTCATAAAATTCCTTTTATTAATGTGACCGGTTTCGTGAACAATTAATTACTTCACATCATCAGACACAGGACTACAATAGAAAATGAGTATGGTGGTTACATACAGACATAAATAAATGTTAATAAGTTAATAAAACTTAAAAAACAGGAATACAGAAGACAATTATTTCAATATTTTTTTAATTAGTAAAAAACTTATTGATAAAAAATGTTTGATAAAATTTGTACAAGAAAGATTGAAATTATTTAAATTAATCAGGATTACGTTAGTTTAAAATTATAATATAGAAAATGTAAAATTTAAATAATTGAAATGTGTAAAAAGGAAGTTCATTTTTTTATATAGTACTTACATTTTTATAAATATAAAACCAGGGTAGTCAAATTAGAATTAAAATAGTTTTGCAACATAGTCAAATTATAAGTAAATGTAAGATATAAAATTTTTTTGTTAGTATCTAATTAACTTTTTAATAAAATTTCTAAAATTTAACGTGCTTCTTTTAAACACATACATACACTACAATAGTTAAAATTTAATAAGGAATAAATATTTTTTTAAAAGAAAATAGATTAAAAATAGTGCCCTCTAACGGACTATCTGAGAACTAACGTACAATAAAATTAAAATTAAGGTAGAAAACTATGTGTGCACCAGGTTTCTTTTTACAATAGTGGAGTTAATTATATTTCAACTGCAGATGGTGATAGCGGTGAAATTATATTTGAACGTGGTGGAAATATTAACTTCTAAGAAATTGAGGTTATAATATCGAGCACGTGGAACAGATTTCAGTAGAAAAAATTACAATAATATAAAATAAATTAGACAAAAGTCAATGAAGATTGAAATTGGATCTGTGAGTTCAGAGATAATGTGTTGGGATCTCTTGAATCTTTCAGGATTTCTAAACTTTCAAGGTTATTAATCAAATTTCCTCTTTCACCTAAATGTAATATTTTAAGAGTATTATCAAATGTATGGTTGTTATCTACTAGGTGTTTGGCGAAATGGGAAAAACCTGAGGAAGAGCTAATACACCGGACGTGTTCTTTTAACCGTGTTTTAAAATTTCTATATGTGCAACCAATATATGTGCCGGTGCATGTGTTACACGAAAGTTTATAAACCCCACATCTATCTAGTGGATCTATTTGATTTTTACCATTGACAAACAACTTTTCTATAGAGTTAGTTGATTTAAAGAAGATATGAAGATATTTTTAAAGCAGTTAGAAATTTTATATGAAACAGAGCCTATGAACGTAAAAAAGAACGGTATGGAATTTCAGATGGAACTTCTCTGTATGTATTTATGTACACTGTATTTTGGACATATTTATTTAATCTTTTTGTTAGTAAGGTATCAATTAGAGTAGTGTTATAGTTATGAGTAGCCGCTATTTGTTTAATAACCGAAAGTTCCTGATTGTAATTATTTAGAGATAAAGGTACTTTTAATAATCTATTAATATAACAATTAAAAGCTGCCACCTTATGTGAAGAGGGATGCAGGGAAGTATTATCAATTATTACACCAGTGTGTGTAGATTTTCTATAGATATTAAAATAATGTTTGTTATCTTCTAATGTAATGTTTAAATCTAAAAAGTTTAGTGAACGGTTATTGTTTTGTATTTCTAGTGTCAATTTAATTGTTGTGTGAATAGAGTTGACGTAATTTAAAAAAATTGGTAATAGGTTTGGGGGGACCTGACGAAAGAATTAAAATAAAACATTGTGTAATTAGAAATGAGATCATGGAACTTCAAAACTAATAACTAATTTTTACTGAATTAAAAAATCTACATGAATAGTTACATTTTCGAAAAATAACGCCATCACTACCTGTAATAAGACTTTTCGGAAGACTCTGGAGTGCACTGGGTGCCATTGCCTCCCCGTTAGATCCACGCTTGCGTGATCGAATCCTTTGTCTCTTTTGTATTGCTTTTACATTTAATTTTTAAGCATTTGAAGGCATCTCTTATTCTATTATAAGTACGTAATTTAATTTACACATATATTCTATTATAAGTACTTAATTTAATTTACACATACAGGTTGTCGCGTTTAAATATGATACAAGCCTGTAACTCCTTTGCTTTTTTGGCTGATTTAATTTTTTTTTTTTTAATTTTAGAATGTAAGGTAACAAAAAATCTATCTACTAAAACTGCCAATTGCTATTAACGATTTTTTTTTTTAAAAAAATTGATCACATTCTTATTCAGCATCCCTTATCACGAAGTTTTATCAAATTTGGATCATTTTTATGCGAGCAACCTATGTTATATACCTATAAATTTATTTTGGGCCCGATTTAAAAAGAATAAATATAGTTTAAAAAACCAAAAAAACACCCTTTTAAAGCACATCAAACTAAAAAAGTGAAAAATAATTATTAATATAAACTGAAAACAATAATGAACGAAAAATACTAGTATTATTGTGAAAAAAGCGTGGGTTGCTCAATATACGAAAAATATGGCACAAAGCGCCCCACGCTTTTTTCACAATAATACTAGTATTTTTCGTTCATTATTGTTTTCAGTTTATATTAATAATTATTTTTCACTTTTTAGTTTGATGTGCTTTAAAAGCGTGTTTTTTAGTTTTTTTAAACTATATTTATTTTTCACTTTTTAGTTTGATGTGCTATGAAAGCATGTTTTGTAGTTTTTTAACTATATTTATATTGCTTATTGATGCTGATATTATAATAAATATTACAATCCAACAGATATTTCTGAAAAAAAAAAATATTTTTTTATTTCAGCCATGGGATTTGAACTCACACCCGAGGAGCCCGTCGTTTCGCGTCGACTAAGACTTGCCCGCTCTGCCAACGACCGCTGACAATCACGGAATATACTTACAGTATTAAGCGTCTTGCTCTCACGCAGAAAATACGTGAGGAAAGGACTGGCGATCCTGATCAGGATAATGATATAAACTTATCAAATTATTGTATTGTTACCGGTTCTTCGTAAGTGTACAAAGTTTCAATTAAATCTGTCCGTTTAAAGTGGGTCAAAATCGAGTCCAAAGAATCGGTTACAAACAAACAAGCAAACAAGCAAACAAACATACAAGTGAAGCTAATAAAAGCGTGTTAAAAATTGGTTTTGTGCAGTAAAAACTCAAAAAAATTGTTTTGTAATTTTATTATTAATAGTAAAATATGGATTATACACTAAAATATGGATAAAATCATGTAGTGCTCGCTAACTTGATGATTTACGGGATGCTGAATAAGAATATATAATCAATTTTTTTCATAAAACAATATTTTAACTTGAGCAAATATATCTCGGAAACTAAGCACTTCATGTTTATAAGAACTTTTTCTTATTTTGGAAAGGTCTATCACAGTGAAGTTTGGCCTATGCAATTCGGAACTTCCTGTACATTGTATTCCTGAAAGTTTGCTGGATAAACTAGACATACGTCCTCTTCCATTTTTATTATATTTATATGCTTAAAGAACATACTGCTAATGTAATAAAAATAATGTAAAGAATAAAATCACTTATTATGTGCAGCCATAAATAGAAAGTAATCAGCGACCGTAATCAAACATTTAGTAAAACAATACAAAATCAAATAAAGCGACATGTTTATTATTCAATATATTTGTCTTCAGTACAATATAGATATATTCAATTGATTTATTACCGGTTGACGTCGATTCTAGCTAATTCATTTATATTCGTCTACCGGTGCTGTAAAAATAATGATTGGATTGTTTAACAGTTACATGTCATTACCATTTATAACAGCTAGCTAACGCCTATAAATAATACTGTTAAAGTCTTTAATGTAATGATACATTCGATCCTCATTTGCTATGCGGAAATCATTGCCTCTTGGTATTATTATTGCTTGGTACTCCGATTTTTTTTCAATACTCACAACAGGTGAAACAGTCATTCTCATAAAAGAATTTTAATGAATAAAATTATCTTCCCAGTGTGGTGTTCTACAACTTTATTAATTTTGATTATTATATAAGAGCATTAATTATTGCTGCTCAGTGTCTAACTGTGATCTGGAGTCATAATTGCTATCAGCAGATTCCACGTATTTCTTCTCAGATGTTGCCGTTATCATGTACACAATGGCCTTGTTGGTACAAAAGTATTTTTGTCTTTATTGTTTCTCTTCATTTATTCATACTAAAGAATACACGAATAAATTTAGATTTTGATTCAATATGTAGTGTGAAATATAATCACTTTTAATTATTATATAGTGTGACGTAGTTCTTACCAACAAAATGCGTAATTGTCACTTTTACATCCTTCAGTACAGCAGCGGTACTTTGAACTTTTTTGCAGTACGGTCTCGAGCGCCAGTTCCTGTTTTAAAGTGTAGGAACACCACGTTATTCTATCAGCGCAGCGGCATGATAGAAGCTAGGATAACTCAGTGAAGAAACGGAATACCCAGGACTCGGTATGCATGGTTGTCGCTTTCGTAGAAATTGACAACTTCACTTTTACCTGCCGAAATTGATTCTCGGTGTACAACCAGATTTGCTACTTATACATTCACATTAAATAAAATCAGAATATCACTTTACTTACTCCATTTTATTTAAGACTGGTTTCACACTAGAATAATAAAAAAATAAATTAAATCCACAACAAAAAAAAATACAGTAGTGGTGAGAGAAATGTGAAACTTCCCATATGGTCCAAATGCTACTATCCGACCGACATCATAGATGTCTCTGTGGCGGATAGCGACGACCTCTAGCCCAGGTGGACTAAACTACTGTTATTAAATATGATTTGAACGAAACAACTACTCAGCGGGCAAATACCCCGACCTGCATTGGATTATACCTTCAAATCATGATAGATCGGTAGCCAATATCATTTGTCAATTCCTAACCAGACATAGATCGGTTTCGAACTTATTAGTTCTCCTCAGTATGCCATAGGTTATGAAACAGACAAATGATAGTGGCCAACCTGCTAGTCATATACTGACTAAGGTAAATTGAGTAGTGGTGAGAGGTATGTGAAACTTCTCATATGGTCCAAATGCTACTATCCGACCGACATCATAGATGTCTCTATGGCGACTTTGTAGTGACCAATGCCTAAGTCGGTATTACGGCAGGCGGTCGGTGCAGCAATGTCCAGGTATAAGTGGTTACGGTGTATAAGCGTGACACTACAGTAGGATATCAACCCAGGAACAGGTGATTGATACGTACTAGTCGCGGATGTGCTATATCTGCAGATGGACCCCTCTTTTTCCTGAATGCGAGTGTTGGACGGAGCGAATACTGCATTACATCCGGGACACTTTGTCAGTTTCCACTCAACTATGCTAGATACTGGAGACTCACTCGTGTCTGTTCGCGTTTTCCTCGTGAAGTCAGATTTCACTCAAATATGCTAGATACCAGAATCTCACTCGTCTTTCTTCGCGTATGACACTGTGATCGGATTCTACTCAAATATGATAAATACTAGAATCCCATCGGTGCATAATACATAATCATCAAATATTAACACCCGAGTATTCCCAATGCTTGCTTCTGAATAGGTAGCTCTCGGTTTTCTTATTGATTCTCCAATTTTCCCGAATATCTCTAGCCGGTGGGATAATCATGCATTCGTATACAAACGACAATTTACGGAAATAATGGTAAGAAGATAACGAATCAAAAAATCCAGTCAATCGATTATTAACGGAAATAATTCTTACCACTGGTTTTCGGTGAATCTGGAACTGTACTGCTTGCTGGTGGATCGTAGAACTGTCGACTGTGAACTGTGTCACTAACTGTGGAAGTGATGTCTTTTAGTCGACGTGAGCAGTTCTGTTCCCAACAGGGAACGAGAAAGTCACGTGACTCCTGCGTGAGGAACGGAATTTCGGCTGATGTGGAGGGGCAAGCATAGCGAAATACGTTTAAACAAATTCCCTGTGTTATTTAATATAAACAAATGTTTATAAAATATTTTGAGGTTGGGAATCGCTTTCTCATAATTTTAAAATTTTTTATATTCCACCAACTTGCATATGCAAAATAACGGATGTCTATAATTAAGATAATTATATTTGCTACATTTCTAATCTTAAATTTGGCTTTCAATTGGATTACCTTGAACTAAAATTCTTTCCTCTTCCTTGGCTTATATAAACACAATAATAAAACAAAAGAAACCGGATTGAAACAATTATTACCATGAGAACTAATTGTTGTATTTATATATTTAACATAAAATAAGTTAACCCTTTGTTCAAAGCGGTTTTTGAAATGCACATTAGTACAAGTTATAGGACACTGGGTATATCAAAGTGAAAGAGGAACTCAATTAGGTCTTATCATAACAGAAGACAACCTACGGAAAAATCACTTCGTTAAAATAGTTGTACCTTTTTCTTAATTTTTGAATTTCGTGCAACTGTCAGAAGCACTCCTATAATATTTGGTGATCGCAATATCATATTAATAGAGGAAGAACTATCATGAAGGCCGGTGTGAAGTAGAATAAATTCCTTCTAAGTAATGTTTGAAAGCAGTCAGCTACAAATTAGGAATGCATATGAATGAATAAAATTGATTTAAAGCAGTTTCGCTCATATGAACATAACAGAAGATACTGTACAACCAAATAATGCATGGATAAAGTAAAGAAATATAAGGGAAAAACGAAAAAAGAGGACAAAATATTTAAAAACCGATTTGCTACGTTAAGTAATGGATAAAATAAAAACCAACAAAAATATGAGAAATAGATAGAGAACCGAAAAATGAAAATCAATGTTTAAAAAATGAGATACTGGTAGGTAGGTAACATATGCTAAGAAGAAGAAGAAAAAGTTCACTTGTCGGATAAGTGGTGGAAAATTAGATATTAAAACCTAAAGATTAAAAAACGGTGATATATTTGCAAACCAAATAAACGGAAGGGTGGAAATTGCAGAAATAAAATGGAGAAACTAAGCCAGAAACAAACAGCTGTACATATAAACGACACAAATGACGAATTGTTACTATTAACAACTAGAGGCAAATTAAAACTACAAAAACTGAAGACGCGTTCAATATGTCTTCCCGAACACCAGTTGTTAGAATGTTTTTTTACAGAACAGTGTACATAAAGCTTAAAACATTAATTTGTAGTTTAGCTTTCACTATCAAACTAACTCTCAAAATTTTATTTGACAATTATAGCCAACTGTTTTAATCGAAACAAATTAAAAATGTAATCCTCATTAAGTGAACAATTAACGAGGAATTTATCACAAATTGACCAAACCTTGTTACAAAGTAAACAGTATAAAGTTTAATTTTCCCAATCTAAATGTAAAATGTATGTCAATAAAAGTGTTTACTTTGTTAGTTATTTCATAGTACTATAAACATGAGGTAAACTTAATCTCGTACGTCCAAACGTGAATTACTATAGACAAATATGCCTTACTGGCGAGAAGCTGTCCGTTTTATTACGACATAAAATAGGTCATAATATATTTCATGGCAAAACCTCTTGCCTGAATAAGCTGGTATAACATGGCAATAATATCAACTATAAAATGTTCATCTATAGAATATTCAAGTATGGGAATGGCTATAATTAAATAAATTCTCTCTAAATCAGTTTACACCTTTCATGTAATTTAATTGGTTTTATATAAGAGGCTTTAAAGCTTTAGTTATTCCTCCTTTAATTAATTCGATTCACTTTATTTTTTTCATGTTACTCGCTTTAAGTTCCTGTCATTTTATTTGACAACATTGATAATACAAATTAAATCACATTTCTCTCACATCGTCGCTTTGTTTTACTTGCATAGATGCACTCCCATGGTGTAAAGAAAATAGATATGTTAACTGTTGTAACATTTGCTTCATATGTAGATATGAGTTCCTTATATACAGAGTGTTTTAGGAATTTAATGAACTTTAAAACTTGACACCTCCTGCCAATTAAATTTTACGGTTGAATTCCACCATCGCTTAGGGGTTGAAGTGGCGTGATCGAAAATATCCAATGAAAGTGTCCCCTTAAAACAATCTATGGGTTGAGCGTTTTACGGGAAATGGGTTAAAAAAAAGAGACACGCTTGTTTCGTTTTTGGTGACCCTATATAACGTCGTGGCTGAATGGAGGTATCTAAAGCCATTTGAAGAAAACACTATTACTTAACAAACATGTGATCCTTTCTTCGAAATGTTTTTTTTTACTTTGTGAACCTCCATCTGTATTTCCTTCTGTTGAATTTGGATTCTAGTAGTCAAATAAGACCTCGTGGGTAGAGCGGTGGATTTTAATGGTTGCATATTACAAATACTGAATGATAAGATTTGATATGATGTCATTCACGTACACATTAAAAAAGAAAGGCCCCAAAACTGACCCCTGTCGTACACCCAATGTAACATTAAATTGTGGAACCTGGTAAATATTGCTGATGCGTAGTAAAGTACTAGGCAGATCGCCAATTATAAATCAAAGTTATGTGTTAGGTCTTTAAAAATAATTCATTCTTCAGCAGTTCTATGCACTATATGTATATTTTTCAGTAAAAAAGATTTGAGAGATATTCGGTTCAGAATTATAATTCCAAAAGATTGCTTGTTTCTTTATACTCATTTAATTAATCATGGCTATATAAATCCACAAACACAAAATGAATGGTATTAAACATACAAAGTATTTGCAAATATAAAACAGATTTTAGATAATCGCAGCACGTAATACAATTACAAGTGCACAATCGATAATAAGAAAAGTAAATAAATTCGCATACCCTTTACAAGGCATTTAATTGAAGATCGAGTTTTCAAGTTGATAAAATTATAGCATTGTCTGATGCATATATTTAGCCCTAATCTGGTAAAGAGTAAGTACGTAAACAAATCAAGGTGAATCGGTTGTTACACAGAAGACCGCACAATGCAAATTGTCGCAGAATTTGTCTAGATTATCGGGACCCGCTATTTATACATTCAATGTCCCTCTTGATGTATACCTGCTTTCAGACCATACATCCTGCGTCTTTAACGCTGCCTTCCGAAGCTATCTTATGACTCTCAATTAGCACAAAAATCTTTTTACTTATCGTAAATTGATTGTTTATGTAGCTGCACTTATCTGGGCGTGGATTATCTTTGGCAGAATTACACATGCTGAGAGTATTGGAAAATACATATTATGCGCTAAACTGAACTCAGGGTATGGTCGTGCTGACGTATACTTAGACTGAGTGGCTTCTCTGATAGCAGATCTTTTTAATAAAAGATATATCCTCGACATTGAAATGATAAGGAAATTTTATCTCAGCACACATGCATTGGAGGTTTAATAATACAGTGTATATACAGGGTGTCCCCTGCTAAGATATTCATCCATAAAGTTAATGTTATGATAATTTTTGGGTAAGTCAATGGCGAGTGTAGGTCATTAGGACCGTAAGATAATAGATCCATCATCGGAGTAAGGAGTGAACTACCCATAACTTTCTTAACCACAAAACTGTAAAGGGGGTGAATTTTTAAACTCTTGAAGTACGTTTTAAAAATTCCCAGATTATTTTTAGAAAATCGCTTGTTGGATTTCGATAAAATAAACCATTTTTTTAGGAAAATAGACTTGAAGTGTAAGCGGCGACCTTGAAACATAATTTAAATAATAATCATCCGATTCGGAGGATAGATCGAGCCTCGGATCGAGCAGAATCTATTTATTGGCCCCTTCCTTCACCTGACCTCAATCCTATAGATACGTTTATGGATTCAGTTAAAAATCTAGTCTATGTAACACACGTTGAGATCAGAGAACTGCTGAATGCTGAAGAAACTTATCCTACCTTACCATATTCAAAAACTCCATGCTATGAGTGCTCATGATTATCCACTTGTGTTCAATGCTCAATTTGGTTAGTCCTGAGGATGTAATGATGAGTTCTACAGACGTCAGTTCGGCGTATACTGGAGTATATTGGACAAAGTAGATCTTTAGCATTTGTTATGATTCTTATTTTGGAATAAAAATTTTATTTATCATTCAGTTGCCTTATTCTCGAAAACGGTCATTTTATCGAAATCAAACAAGACTACATTTTTTTAAGTGTTTGGGGATTTTAGAAATGCATTTCATATTTTAAAAATATGATAAAAATATACCCTGTGGTTGAGAAGGCGATAAGTAACCCCGACTCAATGGTGACTTATAAAAAAAGTGTTTCACACTCTCCTAACGACCTTCACTCAGGCCATTCTATTGGTTTTTATCTTACGATCTACCTTCTAACAGTCTTCAGTTCGGGAAATCTGAGTCAAAAGAAGAACAAGCCAAAATATGATGCCGAAAACAAATATTGGTCTACCAAGTATAACAAATTTCTTTTACTAATAAATGTCAATTTTCACTATCTTAAATCATGCTTTATGTATGGAAGTATCTGTAAGATTAATCTATTATTCAATCACACAATAGTGCAAAGCTGTATTGTTGTTTTTAGAAATGTTTGACATCAAAAAAAATTTAATATTCAATCATCTGTTATTAATTAAAAATTCTTTTCTAATGACTTTTAGACACGGGTGAAAAGCAGGTGTCAAAATTTTAGAAATCTTTCTTGTCTGGATTTTTTAACATTTTTGATAATATCAAAAAAACTGTTCTTTTTAACTTCTAATTTGAATAAAACAACAAAAAGGATATTTTAAATAACAATAAAATAACAAACAAAATTATTTTCTTACTAAAAAAAACATATATTTATTAAAATAGTAGTTAAATTCGACTTACTATGAGCATTAATTGAAATTTTTAGGCACTGCTAAACTTCACTCACCGAAACATTTATTTCCTGCTGTAACTCACTCTTGGAAACATATGTATTTCTTGTGTTGAAGCCGGTTGTCCAAAGGCTGGATTACAAGAAATGAACGAAATTTGATCAGAAACTAGTGTTCTGTCATTTGATAACATATCGTTTGTGTCTAGCTTCCTGCAGAAAAATCTGTATAACCTCGGCCTTTGTACTTGATTTTCGCTCTTTCAACCTCTTCAGTTAAAGAAGGTCTCCTATATTGTTTATAATCAAAGTTGCTGCAGTTCGTATCAACTTTGTTGAATTTTAAAAAGCTTGCTTTTTTTGAAAACTGCGCAAAGTTATGTCCAAAGAGTTAATTTTTTACTTTACCATACCTAATAAGAATCTTGCAATTGTGTATATTACCACGAGGTTCACGTATTCTTTTACAATTGTAATCCAGTTTGAGTTAGTTATTACATGAATGCTTTGGTTTTGGAAGTTTTTAACTGTGGAATTTCTGCACTAACTTCATTTTCAAAAATATTGATGTCTGTTATCTTCATTTCGTACAACTCGTCACTTCTGCAAGCCCCTGACATTCCAATTTTAAACGCAAATTAAAACATTTAAAAATGTATAAGAAAGCTATAATTTTGAAAATAGAAATTGCTTTTGTACCTTATGTACAAGAAATTCCTTGGATTCGTTCTCCAAAAATACGTCTACATTCTCTTTGGTAAACGTACTAGGCATCTTTGGTTTATAGTCAATGCTCTGGCGTTTTAAGCCAATAATTTTCCACATTTTGATAACTATATAAACCATTTCTCCAAGGACTAATGTTCGTAATATGGAATATAATGACCAGAGGATGGACGATTTTTTTGTGTTCTGCAAATTTGCTAAAGTAAACCATTAGAACTGTCTGGGACCAACATTTCTGACACTTTCTTCGGTGCGTCAATTTTTATAGATTTTCGTACCTTGCTTGGCTTCTTTCCAGCAATAAATTTTCTTCTGCTTTTCCTGTAACTACTCATAAATGGAACGATGTGCAGGTGATCTTGTCATCATTATCCGACAACAATTTCCTTCGTAAGAATGCAAAAGAACCGTAAAAAAAAGTATTTTATGTATACTTTGGCCCATAGCAACCGTCATAAAAAATGAAATTTGCCAACTCGACATCAGTCGATATCATTTTTAACAAACGTCAATATGTTTCTGAAACGTCAAAGTTTAAAATTGCCACTGACAAAATTAACAATATCAATAATATTCCTATTTTGGATAAAAATTTAAAAGACTGTAAAAAATAAAATAGTATACAAGCTTCGGTGGAAATTTCATTACAGTCTCGCATTATAGCACTTTCCTCCATGGTATGTAACATACCATGAAATTTGTTTCCAACCCAGATTAGAGTTTCTCAATCTGAGGGACTCTAACGCAGATAAGGTATGAAACTGGCGATGCCCTAAATACGGTTTGGACACACAAAGACATTTTAAGATGTTATTACGAGTATTTGTTATAAAGAGTGCGATTATTCTTTGTAACGTTGAACATTCCTTATACATAAATAGATCTGTTTGTAAAGTAATAAATAAACGTTGTAACCAATCCAACTCCCGTTAAATTTTAAACAAAACACTTAACACAAAACTGAAACAGCTAAATTTTGTATAAATTAACTCTCACATGAACCACATATTAATCTTCGTAAACACTTAATATTGGTAAGAGCAGTTTCTAATTCTATTAATAATGATATTACAGCTCACTGTAATAATATGGTCCATAAATCATGCAGTTAGCACATATTCTCATACATAAAGTCTACCCTTCGGAGCCTTCAAGACGGCCGTGAGGTTGCCACTTGAACAATGGAAGACTGGGAACATGCGCACTCATTACTGCCTGTCAGCGGTTACTTGATGAGACATGCACTTTAAAGTAATGTGCTACCTCATGCTCTGTAGGTGGAAATATTAATTCTACCCCCATTGCGTATATTAAATGTCACATCATAAAAATAAAGTAAGCTAATAAACTTTGTAGCAAGGCATCTTTTAAAGCTTGTTTCGTTGTTTTCATTATGAAATGAATCCAAGTTTTACACCATATTAATTAATTATTAGATAATAAACTCTCATACGTATAACTTCTAATCAAGTTTATATACAGAAACTCTTGACTGGATATTTATTATTATGTTAAAATGACAATTTTTGTCAATATTTTTCTTTCCTTTCTACATGATAAAGTTATCACAAACACCAAAACATCGACTAAACTTCTCGTGAGTTTCGTCAATCAAGCATATGATGTCAACAGCTAACTAAATTTTGATTAAAAAATGTTATAAACACAAATAAATGAATAAACAGCAGAACTCCCTGATTTCGACAATTTATTTGCCACGTGATCACACTAGTATCAAGTTAAAATTCAGTTACTTGTCCTCTTAAGCCGTATTTTCATGAAGTAGTAGTTAGGTAGGTATGTAGAGTCAGTACAAAACAAATGAAGTTAAAAGTGAAGCTTATTTGCTACCGGCTTACTATTATTTGTTAACAGTAAGTTATTGCAAATTAAATACAAGGCATAAATATATATATATATATATATATATATATATATATATATATATATATATATATATATATATATATATATATATATATATATATATATATATATATATATATATATATATATATATATATTGACAATGGGGTGATCTTTATTTTTAAACAATATGGTTATAAAAGAATTAATCATAATACATACAATGCTTTAATTCTTCTGTTCAGTATTCCACTGGACATTATACAGGAAAATTAGGAGCATTTAAAAAAGCATCAACGTGTGTGTTTATTTACTCGGAGACACGTATATGAATAATCCATACTATATTATTTTAGAAGGGTTTGAATAACAATGAGAAAGTTTCGTTCGCGATATTTTTTCATGTCATGAAAAGGCATTGTTTTAAAATGGCCCACTATAAAATATTTATAATTATACTCTTTCATGTATATGCTATTGTTTAGAGTGCACTATGTTGCAATGTTTTATAACCATATCACATAGGAATACACTACTTTAAACATGCATTGAGGTTAAATTAAATTTACAAATTTTAATAAAATTTCATTACCGTAGCACCGTTGAGAAGTTGTGCATAAGGAAAATTTAAATCCTTTACTGACAGCAAACCATTTACGGATATCACTGCGTGTCGGATCGTACGCACAAGTAAGTTAGGAATACATTTATTCCCTCAGAGAAGACCTTCACAATACATGTCATGAAAAATTAGCGGAAAGGCTTACGTAAATGAAGTAATTGTATATGATTGAGGCGTCTGCTAATAATTATGTTGAAACAATGTTGTCCTTGTCTTCTGCTTCTGTCCCGTTATGTACTGTGCCTGTTTCTTTTCAATCTTTTGTTTGCTTTAAATAAGGAAATTAAAAGTTTTTTTCTCAAAGTCGTTTTTAGCATGAATAAATTAATGCAAATCAGATAAACCATAATTATTTCCTACGAAGTTGTGAGATTTTTAAAACTGATTACCAAATACGCTTACGTCAAAGAAAGGACAACAGTTTAAGGGCAAGATGAAGTTAATTTAGTTCTAACCGACCACTTTTACTTTCGAGGCAGTGAATTGTCAAGATGAAGTAATGTCCAGTGCCAACATGATGGATTGATGTGTTTATGCCCCAATTAAGTACCACACGCACAAAGATATGCCAAAGTTAATAAATACTAACTTAGAAAGCATTTTATGAATTTATTTAAACACCACCAACACCTAGTTTAACATAAAATATATTACATTTGCATTTTTACGTCGTACACTCTGTTTTTATAAAGATATAAATAGACTAATTTTAATTATAACCTCATTTTCTTAACTAGAAAAATTTCTATACGAAATAATTTTTGAGTTAAATTTAAATTTTCTGAAGAAATTATTCTAAATTTTGGTGTTAGTTACATATATGAAATTATAAAATAATCTTATTCCGTCACTGAAAAGATAAGAAAGACTAAATATTATGTCACTCGTTGGTGTTATAAATGTTTGTAATGAATAACGATGTTATCTCATATTTGAAAAATTTTTTCGACAGCTGGCAAGCTTTAAGAGACCCTCGTTCTATAGCTAATCCTTACGGTCATCTAAAGCTATTGCTTGAGATTCTCCATATCTCTTAATTGATTGTTTTACGTATGTATGTAACAAACGTAAGAAAATCTGCTGTTAACGTCTTCGGCGAAAACCATATTATCGACCACTCAACATATCAGCAGTTCATGTTAATAGAGTTTTCATTGCCGTGGAAAGTATGGAGGACAAAGAAATGGTATGGCAATAAAAACTTGATCTATTTTCTTTCATTGGGAATGTGTTTCGCACGACTAACCTTCCTGCTGGATGGAAAACTACCTTGTTTTTAGAAAAGATTGAAAGGTTTTTAAGGTAGAGTAATTAATTTTAAGTCACAGGACTGAGCTGTATGCCGGCATATCAAGGGTAGCAAGCCGTCTACATATATTCTTTTAAAATGGCTTTCCAATCAATGATAGGAACATGAAGGGAGAGCAATGGGTGGGGACGTCCCATGAGAGCTAATTCCTACGAGATCTAATTTCCACGATATCTAATTCCCATCAGATCTAATTCTAATAGCAACCCTGTATATCCGTTCTGGTTTCCAAATAAGTTTTATATAGGCTGACAAAAAATATCCCATGAGATCTAATTCCCTCAACATCTAATTCCCAGGAAATCTAATTCCCACGAGATCTAAAACTCGGATGCTATTTTCCTTTGAGATCTAACGTATCACCTTGTATATATGTTCGGCTTTCTGAATACGTTTTACTTTGTTACCTATCTGAAAACACCGATTTAAAATTCCACCGAGATCTAAAAATGTGACGTTGCCTTAGATACTGAAGTAAAGCATTACATGTGCAGCATTCAGAACCGATTTTTTGCTGACATCCACTGTTTTACCTACATCTCATTAATACTTAATACTTTGCAATTTTACTATTTAGTGGAGGCATATTGCATAATTTTGCATAATATTGAAAATGTTTTGTCCAATTATTTTCTTAATTTTTTTCCATTTTGTGTCTTCTTTTTGATTTTTGTATCATTCTATATGAAACGTATTGACTTAACTAAGGGACAGCAAAAAAATTGAAGACACAATTATTTGAATGACTCTTCTTAAGATGTAATCGCTTTTAAATTTATATAGGCCGTTACTACTTTTTATTTTCTTTCTTAAAATTAGCTAAGGAATACCACACTAAAATATTTTAACATACTTAAGGCGTAACTTGTGAGGTGACAATTAGATCCCATGGGAATTAGATCCCGTGGGATTTTCATTTCGGTCTTTTAGATCTCGTAAGACTTTTGATTTGGTTGAATCGAAAAGTCGAATAGATATACAGGGTGAAAAGAAACTAGTGGAAATTATGTCTCGTGGGAATTAGATCGCATGGGACTATCTTCTCGGACTCTTTATATCTCATTGAAATTTGAAATCGGTGTTTTTATGTATGCATCCATGATAAAACACATTCGGAAAGCCGAACAGATATATGGGGTGATGCGTTAGGTCTCGTGGGAAAATAATTTCGGGGTATTTAGATCTCGTGGGAATTAGTTTTCGTGGGAATTAGATCTCATGGGATACACTCCAATGGGTAACTCTTTGTTACCATTCATTGCCAGTGTCTTCATGAACGGTTTCGAAACAGAAACAAAAGAAGAATTCGAATATTTTCCCAGGGTTTGGCTTAGGTATATGAATAATATTTTTGCAGTGTTTGATGCAAAAGTCATTAATATTGATAAATTTGTTTCGGCACAATTAAGTTCACATACGAAATTAAATCTGTGGACATTTACCATTTTTTGGATGACACTTCGTTATTCTTCGATCTTTCAAAATGAAACAGAAACTCCGAAATTTGTATTAATTCCATGTGATTCTCGATTCACCCGTGGTATTGGTAAGATTTTTAAATATATTTATTAGGAAATAAAGGATAACAACTTTTAAGTACTCCAAAAGGTAAAATTGAAACAAACGAAGATCGAGGATTTACGAAATTAACCTTAAGGATTGTTTAAAAGTATGTTGGAAAAATTAGACGATCGATTTAATCTAGATTCATGGCTCATCTCAAATACGGTAAAACAGATAAGTCTAGCGTTGCTCAACATGCGTTTGAAAATAACCATAATATAGATAGTAGCAATTTATGATTGATCAAGAATGTAACAAATACTAGACAGCTGGATGCATTAGAAAGCGTGGAAATTACAAAGTGTTGAAATTAGACATATTTCACCGACACGTAACAATAGATTAGATATAAATAGGACACATAAGGTTAGTTTTAATCATCTTCAGGTGATGCCAACTTGGTTGGCAAAATGCGTGTCGAGTGCAGTATGTGGTGTTCAAGATTTCTAAATAAAACAAAATTTAAATGAATGAATACGAAGGAATTAAGTGAAAATCTACTATTATATCACATGGAAAAGCATTTTTTCCGTCAGTTACTTTATATTATTTTATTTCTCAAAGGGATATGTTTTCATATATTCATAATGCGAGTGAAGGAAAAGAACTGTGAGTGATTTTTCTTGAGAGTGCTCTTTTTATTCTTATGTATCGGACCATATTATATGCCTCTATCTTGTCACTCTAGTCCCTTGTTTACGTTTTCTGTGAATACCTAAATCTGTATTTTTCCACATAGTTATATAGAGATGACAAGGAAAAAAATTTTTATTGTCAAGTTTAATTGAAAACATGATGTGACTGAAAACTTGAAGTGGTTCATTTTTAATACATATTTGTAGAAACACTTTGGTAAAATTTTATTATAAATAAGTAATTGTACCATGCGATAGTTTTGTTTACGTTTTTATTATATTGTAGTTATGGAGTTTCATATAGTATGGGAACCGTAAGACATGGTGAGTGGGAAAATCAAATGTGTACAACAACGTGTTAGAAGAGAATAGAATGGAAAGAAATAATGCAATTAGTGGCAATTAGTTAAAATTTATTCCTAACTGGAAATTGCAATATTACTTGCCATCGGTGAGAACAAAAATAGAAAACAGTATTAAACAAGAAATACGCGATAACAAATGTAGGCAAGAATACTGATTCTAAAAAACACGATGTTGGTAACGCTTTGGTACGCACTTTGAGTTCGAATGGACGGTCGCTTCTATTCTATTTCTAAAGACCAAGTTTTAGTGTTTGCAACCAATGAAGCTCAACGCTCAACCATTTCCTTAGATCTACATATCCCAATTTGATACACATCACCTGTATACTCCATGGTCAACATCGTATTCTAGACACAATTCTACAAGTTATGCAAGTGTAGATCGTTTTGTTGTAAATACAAAAAATATAATCATCATAAATCACCCAAACATACAAGAAAATTCATAAAAATTGTCGGGACATTCCTGAACATCCACATCCTATTTTTAAAAGGGATATTAGGGATATTAGGGATATTATAAAAAAATATATAGGTTACCATTAATAAAAATATGTCTATGACGTCATAGCTCGAAAACAAAATATAATCAAATAATGCTGATTATCAAAAGGATTTAATGATTCAGGATTTTTTGCAAAAAAGCTTCCTGAAAACTTTTATTGAATTTGACACACTTTATACATGAATTTACCCTACGCTTATGATGCCTTAAGAATATAACATTGTAGTTAACTGCAATTTATTTTAACGTTTATTTTTATTTAAGCAGTTTTTTTTGCGAATATATAATGTGCGTATTAGTCACTAACATGTTTATCTAATTCTAATGAAATTTAAACGTATGGATTGCTATACCCCTTTTTTCAAAGTCGTAAAATAGCTAAAAATCCACCTGTGAAATTACTGTTTCCGATGGTTTACCCAAGTGAGTCAGTAATCATCCTTGGTGGAATTCTACACCATTTTAGATATCTAATATTGGAAAAGATTGTGAGAAGTGTCTTAATGCGGTTAATGTATTGAGACAATATCAATAACTTACATTTAACGGTTATAGTTTTTTGGAAAAAATTTGTTTGTCGATTGGTTGTTCGACAATTCCCAGAAATCTTCGAACATCCTATGATATACAGTATGATGAAATGCGGACACAATCTTTTATGAATAAGGATATCTTTTAATCCATTTTAAAAGTTGTTTTATTCAAAGCTGTAGGAGGCCAATAGTAATTTTGACTTGAATGTATTCTAAAAATGTATACTCTACAAGACTTCCCACGGAAGCGACATCAAGTAAAAAATTCAATTATTTATAAATATCTTGGGACTTAATTTAAGGTATTCTAAACTCAGCTAGTAAAAACTGTCACCGTCTTTTATTGGCAGATAGATGTTAAATCATTTTAATTTTATGGCATTTACATCTAGTTTTAAACAAATTTTAAAAAAATGCTGAATATTCTTGAATAACACAAATTTGGAATTTCAAAATTATTACTTTGTAATATCTGATAGTTTTTCTTGTGGGGATTTCGGTCAGGTATATAACTAATTTTATTATTTTTTTCTAACGTTTCGGTTTATTACACTATCATCAGAGAACTACAATTATATATACAATATTTTAAAAACATAGTTATGGTTATTTTACATTACAATTTACTTACACTATTGAATATTAGGTATTTGTTTTAAAAAATGTTATTAGATTGTCTGTTTTAACGCAACTGAGATATTTTAACATGGTTTGTAGGTTCTTAAAATGTTGTTTGTGTTACAGAAATAACGTTGGAAATGTATATATATGATTTACTGTAGGTGTTTTGTTTAAATAGTGAGTATATAATAAGATATTTTATTTAAAAAATTATTATTTTGTATCGGTAAGATGTAAAAATTGATTTCATGTTGTAATGTACCCTAGTCATTTAATTAAGTTAAAATAGGTTTCGCTTAAATTTTCTATATCAGTGCGATTATTTATAGCGTTGGTATGTCTTTTTATTTGCAGCATTTCATGTATGTTTATTCGGTTAAAATTAAATAGGTGGTTCTATGGCGTGTTCGGCTAGTGCTGTGGTGTTTTGGTTTTGAGTTTTTATGCTATATTTGTGCGGGTTTACTCTTTTATGTAGATATTGTTTAGATTGGCCTATATAGGAACCATTACAGTCGTTGCAGTCTATCTTGTATATAGTGTTAGTTTCGTCTTCGGTTGGTAGTCTAGGTTTAAGTTTTGTGAAAAATTTTGATTTTGTCATGGTATTGTATGGTTTATGGGCTATTTTTATATTGTGTTGTTTAAATACGTTTGCTATTTTTTCGGATACTGTTGGTATGTATGGCATGGACACATATTTATTATTACTATTATTTGGTGTGTGGGTTGTTTTATTATAGGTTTTGTGTATTCTTTTTTTTTATTATTGATTCATAAAAGTGTTTAGGGTAGGAGTTTGCTTCTAGAACTTTTTTGATTTTTTTTCAGATTATTTGGTCTATATTTTGATTGTGACAGTTGGATGGCACGATGTGTTAGACTGTTGATGACACTTTTTTTGTAGTTGTTTGGTGTGTGGGATTTAAAGTTTAAGTATCTTTGCAACCACACTTCTTTTGTGTACCAGTTGGTTTCGATAATACCGTCCTTATTATATTTAACTGTTAAATCTAAGAAGTTTTTGCTATGGTTTTGTTCTATTTCCTTAGTGAATTGTAACCTTGAGTGATAATTATTGAAAATATTAACCGTATATTCTATTTTGCCTTCTGGTAAGCACATAATGCAGTCATCTACATATCTTTTGTAGACTTTTGGTTTATAGTTTAGTGATTTTAATACTTTATTTTCTAATTCTTCCATTACTAAATTTGCTATAGTGACCGATATAGGCGACCCCATGGCGGTTCCGAAAATTTGTGAGAAGAATTGATTGTTGTACGTAAAATATGTAGAGTTTAGACATAAGGGTATTGCTTTGATAAATTCGTCTTGGGTAATGGGTGAATATTTACTAATTTCGAACCATTTATTTTTTTTACATTCTATTGCTAAGTCTGTTAGAATATTAGTATATATAGGTAACATCAAGTGAAATACTGATATGATCTCTGTTTTTTTATAAATTCACAAAATTGCCATGAGTCTTTAACAAAGGATTCAGTTTTTCCTAAAACGTTACTTAATATCTTAGATAAAACTGTGGAAGATTATATGTGGGACTATTTATATTGCTTACTATGGAATATTTTCTTTATGCAGTTTTGGTAGGCCGTATATGAAAGGAGCATGGCCATTGTGACAAATAAGTTTATTTTTTTGTTCACTAATTAGGTTTTTTCTAAGCCATGACTTAATGAGGTCATTAAGCTTATTTTGAATTTTTTTTGTTGGGTTGTGATTTTCTTTTCTGTATGTTGTTTCGTCATTAAGCATATTATTCATTTTTCTGTCATATTCTGTTTTATACCTTACTACTGTTTTATTACATTTGTCGGCTGTTAGTATAAAAATATTTGAATTTTCTCTTAAAAATTTTTTTGTTTCTTTAATGTAATGATTTAATTGGTTTTTGGTTCTATTATTTGCATTTTTTAGTTTATTTTTATAGTTTGTAAGTATATTACAGATTTTGTTTCTAATTTCGATTTTATTTTCGTTATTAATATTTATTAAACCTTGTTCTACACTTACAATTATTTTATCGATAGGAAAAGTATTACAATGCAGAGAGAATTTTGGTCCCAGACTTAATATGTATTTTACATTATTAAGTATTGTTATTTTTGTTAAATTTTTAAGCCAGTTTTGGTTAATTACAAGTGGTTCTGATTTGATTCTTGTGTTCATTAGGCTGTTGATTTTTTTAATGTGTTTAGTTTTTGTGTTTGTAAATATGGTTTCTGTGTTTTCGTTTAGTTTTTTGTAAAATTCGTGTAGGTAAGCGTTGTCGTAAAAGATATTTAATTTTGATACTTTTTTTGTCTATTTCTCTTTCGGTTAGTTTTTTCTGTGAGTATGCGTCACTGATACATAGATTTAAGCATTGAAAATAGAAAACTGAGAGTATATTAAGATATTTTTATTTCAGTTTTTCGTTATTAAACATGAAGCAGATAAAAATCTGTAATAAATCAATCTTAAGCATAAATGAGTTTGATTCGCTTTTTCCAGAATAAAATATCATTATAGTTGGAGCCTTGTAAGACTACAGCTTTCGTTTAAAGATTCAAAGCCATAAATAGTTATTCGGTTCAGTTGTCAACGGTACTCAAACAGTATGATACAATTTTCAAAATTCCACGCAGGTCAGATGTTCGCAGTTGTACAGCTCGAACAGGAGACAAGGGTCCACCATTTCCTTTTTCACGGGTGAAATAATTCTCCACCTTTAGTATAAACTGATTTTAATCTCGAATCGAGTCTTGAGATAAATATTTTCGTTTCGGTTGATTCCTGATTGTTTATTTTGAAATAAACAAATTAATGGTTCTAGCATACGTGTTACCATTTCGATTACTCGAAGTTAAGGAAAACGTAAAGTGAAGATTTATTTATGTTTTTCAGCAAGAATATATTATTTTCTTAGAACTTTTAGGTATTATCTAGCTTACATAAAGAGATTTTCTATATCAGGGACGCTCAAAATCTTTTCTAGTTAAAAATAGCTAATTTTAATAATGTTGTTACTTATGATTCTAATTTGAAATGTTAATTTTAGGAATAATATAAAACACGAAATAAATAGTTGAATGAATTGCAAAATAAAAGCACAAATATTCACTGTTTGAGATTTATTGTTCAGAATCTTATGCTACAATCATCCAACAAAGCAGTTGTAAATAAGTTGCTTATGTGTATACTTATGCAAAACTGGTCTGCTGACAATTGAAATAATAAAATTATTTGTGATTTCGACTTTGAAGAAAGTTGCAATCTTACACCGGCCCAACTATAATAAAACTAATGCACTAGATAAAAAACGAGGGAGGTGCACAGAGCCGACGTGTGTAGTGCCGGAAAAAACTGAATTTTTAGGTTATGTTATCCAGGCACCATAAATCCTATAGATTTTAAAGCGGTTGTGTTATGTGCTCAAAGGGTTTAAAACGGGTTTTAAGATAAGCCTATAAGTTTCAAGCAATACGATAAAGCCAATGAAGCTTAAAACATAATTCTGCAAGAACAAATCGGCATACTTAAAGAGCAATTGGTAATTTAAATTCAATTTATTAAGGTTTTGGTTATCTTTACTACAAGTATTTTATATCTGGAAGATTTACCGTATTTAGTATATTTATGAATACTGTAATCCAAGTTTGTAAAAGAAAGAAAATGCTGGGAATAATACAGTGGCAGCTGGTCAGGGGAGGCAGCGGAGGCTGAGCACCTTCTACAATTTTGGGAAAAACAGAATATCTTCAAACTAATATTGTTTACAAGTAGAAATTTCTACTTAGGTATATCTCTATTCTCAATGTTGTTTATAAATCATTAATTAATTTTCAGTATAAAAAAAAATTTTGCATTTCCTTTCCACAAACATGTAACATTCTAGTCCGGATAGTCGACTCCACGTATGCATATATCCCGGTGCCTCATCGCGCTTCGCGCCTGCCCGGATGAACTGAGGCTAGCGGCCAAGCCAACCCCATTTCAATATATTGTTCGTGACCTTGAATTTTTGAAGGGTATCTCAGCAAACATTCTGGATCTATCAGTTAGGGCAGCCAGCCTCTAGCACCCCATCTCTATCTAGCGCATGTACACTTCAGTTGAGCGTTGATCCCCTCTGAGTATGAACAGTTTATAGAACAAGGACAGTGGCAGTTTGTGGTTTCGTGGGAGAACATAAACATACATAAAATATTTAACAGGTGGTTGAAAAATGAGTGCTCTAGGTGAAAATATTTCCAACGACATGTCTTGTTGTCCAACCGTGGTGGATTATTTGTTGTTAAATGGATTTAGTTCTCTTAGTTATGATCAAAAGGTAAGAATTAAAAATATGCTCAGACCTACACCGTCATTAGTTTTCACAAGTGGTGAACAAAATAGAGGGTTTAGTGATAGCAATTATCAAAAAATCGAGTGGTTAACGGCATCAATAGTTACGACCAAATTATATTGTTGAAAATGCTTGTTATTTACTAATGATAAATCCTCAATGTGGGCAGGGCCGGGTTTAATAATTTGCAAAATTTTTCACGAGGTTTAGAAAGGCATGAAAAGCATATTTCATCTTGCATTAAATTCGAAATGTTGGGTAAACAAAATATTGTAAATTTCTTGGACTCTGCGCATAAAAGAGAAATAGAAAATTTTAATGAAAAAGTCCGCAAAGAAAATTCTTTTCGAGGACATGACGAAAAACGCGATTCGTATAATAAAGGAAATTTCAAGGAGCTAATAGATTTTTTAAAAACGTATAATCCAAAATTAGAGAATTCTTTGAATAACGCCACTGTTTTTTCCGGTACGTCCGAATCAATTCAAAATGACCTGATCGAGAGTGTTAGCTTTATTATTAAAGGCAAAATTTATGAAGAGCTACATAATTGCGAATTTTTCTCGTGGCAAATTGATGAAATGACGGACGTTACTTGTGATTTGTGAATCTCAACTTTCCGTAATTTTTAGATATGTAATGCACGGTGAAGTTGTTGAAGGTTTTGTCGGTTTTTTTGATGTGAGTACTGGAAGAAACGCGGACAGTTTATTTAAATTATTAATCGATGAATTTGGTAAATTTGAATTGAAAATAAATTAGTTGCACAAACCTATGATGGCGCTGCGGTTATGTTAGGACATCTTAATGGACTCCAAACTAAAATAAAAGATATTGCTCCTCAAGCTTACTTCACTCATTGTTACGCACACAAATTAAATTTGGTTTTGCGTAAAGCCTGTAACGGATTTAAAGAAGTTAGAATATTTTTTTGAAATATTACTGGCTTTTCGTATTTTTTTCAAAATCTAGTAAAAGATCTGATATTTTAAATAGAATTATGGAACATAGAATTCCGAATAATGCTCCCACTTGTTGGAATTTTTCATCTACAGTTGTTTTCACTGTTGACACATACAGGAACAAACTTGACGTCTTTTAATTTTATTTCGGAAAGTCAGGACTTTTTAAATGACGATCAGACTTTAAGAGCAGCTTACGGATTAAAATCGTTATTGTTGAATAAAAACTTCATATTTTTCCTAAAGGTTTGTAAAATGATATTTGAACAAACTAATGTTGTTTTCCAAATTTTACAGAATAAATTAACTGATATAACATATTCTAAAAATAGACTTAATTCAATTATATCTAAATTAAAAGAATTTCGCAATAACGAAATACATTTCAATACTTTATATAATGTTTTTTTTTAGAAAATATTGAAGAATTAGATGATGAGCCACAGTTAAAAAAAAGAAAGCCAACATAATATAACATTGACAGGACAGATATACATTATAAACAAATTTTTACAGAAATGTTGGACACCATTATAGTTCAAATTGAAATTAGATTTTCCGATTTAAATAATTTGCACTGTTTCGGTTTAGAAATTCTAATAATTTTATAATGTTTTCTAAATCATTTCCTAACAGTCTAATGGACCAGTATCCCTTTTTTAACCGTGTTTTGATAAGAAATGAACTAACTATGTGTGTTGTATTCTGACCAGTAATTTTAAGCAAATTTAAAATCGCCTCAAGAAATGCTTACTTTTATATATAATAATAATTTAAAAAGCTGTCTCTACGAACTGTACAAACTTTTGTCTTTAATGTCAATAATTCCGGTAACCTCAGCTTCTGTAGAACGATCATTTTCAGCACTCAAACGTATAAAAACATTTACTACAAACACAATAGCTCAAGACCTCCTGTCAAATATATCGCGTATTTCAATAGAAAAACGTTTTTTGTCAGAAGAAGAAAAATGATTTAATTTCATTTTATGAAGTAATCAACCATTTAGTTAGTTCTGAAAATCGCAGGTTATTACTGATTTATAAAAATATTTAGACTTTACACCAAAGATTAATATAGTTAGTTATTATTTTAGAAGAAATATTTATTTACGTTATTTATTTTTTAGAAAATATTTTTTATGTAACTTTTTCAAAACTATTTTAATTTTTATTAAAAGTAGTAATTTTACACTCCGGCAATGATAATGAATTCAATTTTTTGTTTGTAGAAAAAACACTTTTATTTATCAATTTTTTTCCAAAACTATTTTGAATTTTATTAGAAGTTATAATTTAATTATAAGTGGAGCTACTCTGCCGATCAACCCACGACAAAAAAATGTAACGCGCCATTGGTCTACCTCAAGTGTGGTGGGGAAACGTGCAATCATATTGAAATTTAGTTGCCTTTTAAATTTCAAGCCTCCTCTGTGGACAATATCACGAGCCGCCAATGGAATAATAATAATTCTGAACGAACAGAACACAGAAACAGAAAAGGAGCCACTAAAAATGACAAAAACCAAATATATGCAACAAAAAATTATTTTTTATCATCATACTGTGTCTAAGAAATAATTCTAGGCTAACTAAATATACATAAAATTTGCGACCACATATTGCACCCTGCGCTATAGGTCTGTATTAAGTATACAGCCACCTATGGCGATTTGCACACGAAGGGGTTGATAAAAAAGTTAATAAGATAAGGTATTGTTTTTATCTAAACATTATTTGGGGTAAAATTATTCTGACAAAAATGGCATATAAATCTGACAGTTTGTCTGAGTAAAACTTTTAAAAACCTTTACATCATACTTGGACTTCTTTAGTGAAAGATCGAATATTTTTATTATTTGTCCATAAATAATCCCTAAAACCATACAGAAGTGAACAACCGACTGAATGAATAAATACAGTACATAATATTGTTCCTAGGAATTAAAATGAAATGGAATAAAAATTCAATGTTAGCACAGTTTTAATATATCTATTATTATGTACATAGATCTCATATTAAGGAGAATCTATTCATAATCAAGTAACCTATAAAACAAAATACAAGAAACTAATTTTTAACCTTATTTTTAAAGTTCAAGGATAAGGATAAATACAAGTTATGACTAAATTAAGAGATTGATCTTTTTTGACAAATATGAAATTATTAATTAAGTTGTTTAATTAACAACGTCTCTCGTTTGGTAAATAACGTAGACCATATATTTCCCAACATGGACATATGTTATATTTAATTAGTTCCCTGTGACCGAGATGTGGGTGTTTTAATTATTTTTTACATCAGGCTCTATTTCTGATACGTCTGCATCATTATTATGTATGGATTTCCTTGAAGATGAACAAATAAGTAGGTGTATTAAATGTGTCTTCTTATAGATTTATTTTTAATAAAGTAATAAAGCAATTTTGTTTTAGTGTTTGAAATGTCAGTATGCGTTTGTAAAACAAATCTTGTTTGGTTAATAATTATTTCTTATTTTGGTTAAACAAACATTTTTTACCATGTTTTTTTCAGTTTTTTTAGACTGCATGAGACCCGTCACCTGTGCAGCGGGATTGGCTCTCAGCTGTGAAATTTTATGGAAAATTGCAAACACTAACCTGTTGATTAATTAACCGATGTTTTTTAGTTCATCGTTAAAGTATTTTGTGTACAAAGTTTCAATAAAATTGGTGTTTTAATTTTTTCAGATACTTGCAAAACATAAATTGAATTTACATTACCAATTATGGCTAATGGATGGATTCTGATGGTTTCTTAAAGTTCCGAGGCATTATTAGACAACTCTTATGTTGTTGAAATACTGTTGAAAATTAAGAAAACTGATTGCGAAATTTTAATGGTCGACGTGGATTTCATTACACTGTATATTGTCCTCTGGACCCTTGTTAACATACAATTTTAATGCATCCAAATTAGGGACTGTCTCATTTCTAATCTGATCCGAAGAACTACTGCACTTTTAATATCCTTTTGTATATGAAAGGAAATTGATATGTAAATTAATCCGTTATGCATAAAAGGAATTTATATTATGATCTTCAATTCATCATATTATTCGGAAAATTTAGGAATTTTATGAGATATTAAATATTTCCAGTAAATTTTATAAATAAAGGTCAAGCCCGAGCATCCAGCTGAGGAGTACATAAAACCATTCCAAGTATTTGGAAGGCTAAACTAAATATAAATAGTATTGTTGAACGTATATTTGAATTTCGAGTTACTACTTCAGTGTCATATCATACAAATTATTTCGTGAACAAAATGATCTTAAAGCTTAACCAAAACTAAAATTTAAAATCGTCCATGTAATTAATGCACTTCATGCATTTTTTTATGAATAAAAAAAAATAGTTGTAAAAATAACTTCATTTGTTTTAAATCATTAAAGATTTTGTGCAAACGAATTTTTCTCGTAAACCAATTTATACCATATGGACTATTGCATAATTTCATCTATTAGGTAGAAGATTTAAATCAATTCGCTATAAGAAATGTTCTTTAACAAAACTCGATACATGAAGAAAACTAAATAAAGTTTTATGTTAAATTACCTGCTTTGTAATTAGCAAATACTTATTTATAACTTTAAGTTCGCAATTTCATGCTGAAAACAGAAAAAAATATTTTACTTTTTGTGTGAAACATATTGTTCAAAAACAAAATTATGCTGCAGGTTTTTCAACTTATCCATGTTTTATATCAAATCCACTATTTATTAAAAAAAGATGTCTTAAAGAATACCGTAATGTCATCAAAGTTTTCCTTGCTTGATTAATATTCGCTGTGTCACCAAAACAATTAATTCAAGTTTTTTCTTAAAATTAGAATCGATACTAGATTGATGAAGTATAATTTCTTATTCTATTGTAACAAAATATAGCTTTAAAATATTCAACTACAACATAGTTTATGATTTATGAGAATGTTTATAAACAGATTTCTTATCGATAGATGGAGTAGGCAACACTTAAAAATATCGCACTCTCATTATAAAAGAACAAATTATTATGAATTATAGTAATTAGGGTTGAACTTTTTTACAATAATAATATTTGTATTATTGTTTCACTTATTAATAATTATTTTTACTTTAGTTTGATGTGCTTTAAAAGGTGTTTTTAGTTTTTAAATATTTATTTTACTTTTAGTTTGATGTGCTATGAAAGTGTTTTTTAGTTTCTAAATATTTATATTGCTTATTGATTATATTATAAATATTAGTAATTTTTGAAAAAAAATTTTTTTATTTCAGCCGTAGAGAAAGAGGAGTCTCGACAGAGTGGAATAAATTGCCTGAAGAAAGAAAAAAAAATAATAAATTTATTGTTACGGTTCTTGTAAGTGTACAAAGTTTCAATTAAATGTCTAAAGGGGTAATTGATCCAAAGCGTACAAACAAGAAAAAAAAGTGTTAAAAATATATAATGCACGGAGTTCAAGTAAGAGCAAGAAATCAAAACAAAATAAAAAACGAAAACATAACCTTATTTCATATGATGAAGAAAGAAAATCAAAAAGACATAAAACGATAAGTAAAATAAAGCATAATGATGTGGAATATGAGGGCAACGAAGCAATTATACCTATATTTCGTGAATTTTTTCAGACATATATTCACAAAACCAAAACTTAGAATATATTGAAAACTTACCACGAGAAGTTTTTAATAAAAGGATATCTCATACAGCCAATCAGTCTCTTACTGAAAATATAAATGAAATCGAAATTATAAACATCATTAAAAACCCAAAAAAAAATAAGTCACCTGGTCCCGACGGGATAACACCTGAATTTTATTTACATTTTTGGATCATAGTTAAGGAAGAATTTGTTCCAATTATGAATGAAATAAGTAAAAATATATCCGTTCCACATGTTTTCAAAAAAAGTTGTCATTATTTTAGTGCCAATAAAGAAAATCCCAGGAGTGTAAAAGATTTTAGGCCGATTTCTTTACTAAATAGTGATTATAAGATATTTATGAAGTGCATAAAAGAACGTCTAAATCGAGTTTTACACGAAATTATATCTAGTGAACAAACTTGACTCAAAAAATAGTAATATTATTTGAACAATAAATACTTTACGAGGAGCCGTTGTATAGTTTATACGAGTACAATTGAAATCGTATAAAAACTGAAAGCCTGCAAAAACAGTCGCCCTCTCTTTATTGTACATATACAATAATATATAGAATAAAGAGATGCCGACTGTTTTTGCTGGCTTTTAGTTTTTTATACGATTTCAATTGTGCTCGTATAAACTATAATGTCAAATATTAATAATATAAATATGTTGATGGTCAGCGTTGACTTTGACCATGCAATCGATAGGGTTAGTCACTACTATCTTTGGGAAGTGATGAAAAAATTTAATTTTAGTGACAAGTATTACAGAATCTTTATTCGGGGGCTCAATTTTACAGCTAAATAGACAAGTAAATAAAGTGATTGAAATTAATAGTGGTGTGAGGCAGAGATGTCCGACTTCCATGGCTCTTTTTGTTATATAAATAGAGCCTCTATTATCTTATCTAAAGACAAAAAATATAAATGTAAATGCATATGCAGATGATTTAAGATTTACCTCCTTTGTAGAAATTTCATATAGTAAAGAAATTATAAATATATACAACAAATGGTCAGGTGCCAAATTAAATATTAATAAAAGTGAGACAATAGAATTAGGTCCAGTCAAAAAACACAAGTTTAAAAATCATAATTATAATTGGTTTACAATAAAATTTAATATAAACATATTGGGTATTACATTTAATTCAAACTTACACGAAATGATAAGGGCTAATTGGTACCGCATTACTAATGAAATTCAGCTTGTGGTGATGACAAATAAAAAAAAGAGACAACTTTATTTCAAAGGGCATCTTTCATTAATATCTACATATTATCAAAAGTTTGGTACATTGCTCAAATTTTACCCATACCGATTTTAGTGGCCAAGAAATTGACATCCATATGCGGTTGGTTTACGTGGTATAAGTCAACTTTTCGAATAGCGAGAACACAATAATTTTACCAAAAAAACTTAGATGGTTTAAATGTCTTTGATCCATGGTTTAAGTGTAATGCATTATTAATATACAATATATTAAAATCTATTGAAGGAGGTAATATATTTCCTAACGTAAAAATTGAAGATATAAGCAACCCTCCTTTCCCAAAATCAGTACCTCATCAGGCACCTCATGTAAAGCGTTTTCTTTTTTGAAAATGCCTGTATCTCTCTTGCTGTTTTAACGGCTAATAATGTAACAGCTAATTCAATATACAGAGTATTAATAAGACAAAATAAAATCGAGCCATATATAATTGGAAAAATTAACAGTACAATAATTACTAAGCCTGGCCAAGCGATGGTAGATTCAGGGTCGGGCGCAATACCAATGCCATCGCGCGCTTGTTTACGATGACGATGGCACGACACACTTCAGTTGTTATCTGTCGGTCGATGCATAGAGTACTAATAAATAATAAATAATGTTGAGCGTAGAAAGTTACGCTGGTAAAGTGAATAAATTTTTCGGTGAATTTCTGGATTTATTCTATGATGGATGTAAAATAATTTGTAAAGTTTGTGATCAAGACTTAATGTGCTGGAATAAATACGGCTGCAAAATTCATGTCAATAGTAACCGTCATAAAAATAAAAAAAATGGCGTGTCTTCTTTGGAACCTCAGTTTATGTTTTATTTACTGTTAATGCTGATGTTCCCCTACGCATATTGGATAAACCAGCATTTCGGGAGTTCTGGAATAAACACAATCCCCAGGTGAATTTACCAAGTCGTTCATCGTTATGTAGATATGTACCAAGTGTTCGTGAAGACATTGTAAATAGGATTAAATGTGCATTAAAAAATACACGGCTGTGGTTATGTGTTGACGAGACGACAGATTGTAAAAAAAAATTCTATTTTAAATGTTATAGTACGTGTACTCGACCCTGTTAAACCAACATTTCCACTTTTACTAGCTAGCAAAAGACTACCTGCGTGTACTGACGAAATAATTACGCGAGTGGTGTTGGAGACTTTCGAAAAATTTGAACTGTCAACGAGTCAAGTATTGATGTTTGTGACCGACGGTGCTGCGACAATGCGTTTGGTGGGCCGTTTTCTTCAAAGAGACGATTGTAGGTTTTTACATGTTACGTGTAAAGTGCATGCGTTCCATCTTGTAGCAGAAACGATTCGAAAATGTTTTCCAGAGGTAGATGCATTAATAGCAAATACAAAAAAGTATTTCTCAAATCTACTAAATGGCTTCCAGCATTTCACACATTGTGTCCTGATATTCCGGAACCACCAGAGCCGATTCTAACACGTTGGGGAACGTGGTTGAAGGTAGCTTTTTATTATGCTGAATATTTTCAACAAATAAAAGCTGTGATACTACAGTTCAACCCTAACGAAGCTGCAGCTATTAAGGAAAGCCAGACAAGCTTTCAAGATGTTTCCCCTTGAAACAGATTTAAAAACTATTTATAACAATTATAGAGGACTACACGACGCAATAGAAAATTTGCATAATACTTCGTTGTCGTTAGTGGAATCGCTGCAAATAGTAGATGACGTAAATACACAGCTACAGACTATAAATGACGCAAAAAATAAGCCCGTTATTGAAAAATTCGAGAGTGTATTACGGAAAAATCCTGATTTTACCAAATTAAGACAAATTTGTGATGGTGCATCTACAGCTGCGTTAAGTGAGTTCACAGAGTATTTTATTTATGCCTGTATTACTTCCGTAGATGTCGAACGGTCTTTTTCAAATTACAAACATATTTTTTCACCACAGCGAACATCGCTTACTGAGACAACTGTAGAAACATATCTGATGCTACACAGTTATTATAGAAGTGCTCCAGTTTGTGATAATGATAACCAAGCTACTTCATAAATCTGCTTAAGAAGGTGAGTTTTGTACATATTTTTATAAAGTGTACCAGTATTAAAAAAATTTATTTCCATTTATTTTATTTATCTATTTATTTATTATTAGTTATCACTTAGATATACAATGTACATATGTGAACGTCATTTAACAGTTTAATAATAATGTGCAGCACTAAGCTTACAAAATATAAGGAAATACATAAAAAAGAATTTAAAGCGAACGAAATAGTACAAAAACACATCACAATATATAAAATATTTTTGTTTTTATTATTGTACTTATTTAAGTATTGATATGATGCATACCCAGTACATCTCTGTAGGATTAATGACCTTGGCCAGGCTTAATAATTAGCTGATCATATGTATTCACTAATATTAATAACAAGATTCTTGATCATAGACAAAAAAGTTTAATTTATTCTTTGGTCCATAATGTGCATCCTTTACAAATAAACTTACATAAAATTGGGAAGGTGACCTCGGATAAATGTGTAAATTATAATAGAGAAAAAGATACTATTAAATACAGATTTCTATGTTACAAAGATGTAAGATAAATATCAATATTTATTGTTTCATTTGCAAAAAAATACACCAAAACTGATCTCACCTTAACAGATTTACTTAATCTTAATTACCATTACCAAAATGACATATTTAATGTAGTTATAACTTTATTGGTAGTATGTTCAATAGAATATGTATTTGATAATACATACCCCGTAAATTTTAAAGAATATAAATCTTACATATTTTCTCGATGTTTGATAATAAAAAAAATTATTAGGTAAACTTTTGAAAATGTATTGCAGTGTTTTTTAAATATGTAAATATGTGATTATACTAAAACTGTTTAATCTGTATATTGAATAAGACCGTTCATATGTGTTTGTGTTGTGAACTGATTTAATAAAGGAAGAAAAATTCAGTTTATTTTCTTACCGATCTGCGTGGGACCTTTTAATTTTATTTAAAATTAAATTTTGTTCTGTAACTTTAAAAAACGCCAAATTCGAAATTTGTATGTGTAAAATTTTTGATAAGATAGCTTACTAATAATAATCAATGTCTTAGTGATAAAATGATTATCTGGGTAAAAGCATCTCTGGTATATAAAACAATCACCCAGTAGCTCGATAATTATAGACTGAAATACTGGCTCTTGGCATAAATATTTATAGTAAATTTGAAGTTATAATTGTATTTTTTCGGGAGTGCAATCTTTATATTGCACCGTGATCTAGTACTTACTCTACCTCTTACATTGGTAAAGTTAGAAGGATAGTTAGTACTTGCCCTTTCACTCTATTGCTAACTCCACTAATAAAACTAGAGGTGATAAAACGCAAGAAGTACATCATATGACAGATTCTTTTCTGCTAACCATAAGTAATTTTATTTAAGAATATCAGAAACAAACCCATGTGCTTATACCATTTTGAATGCATTGTTCTGATTCACATAATGATAAAATAACTAAACAATAAAACAAAACGAAAAAGTTAGTAAAACTGACAACTTAATTTTGTAAATTTAGAAAATGGCGATTATTAGCTTTAAAAAATAGTTACAAGAACCAAAAAAAAATTTAAAATTATATATTCACAAACCTCAATAACATAACTTCAAGTATTAGTTTAATAAAAATAGGCAAAATAATGAATGTTTACCTTGTCTGCACATCATTACATAAAATATTCAAACCATTTTAATGATTCAAGTTTAAAATAAGAAAAAAATTCTGCAATTTATTTCTCCTTTGATCGTAGTGTACGACTACGGTTTTGTTTTAATATCGAAAAAATTGCATCTATAATGTCTACTATATATTTCATGTTTACTTAAACTTGTACCCTGTTAAACCTGATATATTATAAAACAAAAGAATACAAACAGAATATATAAAGAGAACACAAACATGTCCAGGTCCCAGGATTTTGAGAGTTCAGGTCTGAAACAACTGATAAATTCTCTGTTACATCCAAAATTCATAAGAGGAAAAATTACCATTAACACGAAATCGAGGACAAAACAACGTCTTTTGATGTTTTTAAGAGTTTAAAAGCGATGTTTTAAGCTTGTTAGGGTAGTATTTAAAATTGATCTGGTGTCCGAGCGTTTTTACTCGAACCGATCGCCGATGTCGATGGAAGATTAGATAGTAAAACAATGCCGGGATTTATTAGGTCTACTTTATCGGCCGCGCTGCTTGTTTTAATTGGACCATTTGGAATGCATTCTCAACAGTAGTTTTGGGATATGTTTACTATTGAATAGCCAACGATCCATTCTGGTTTCCTCTAATCATTTGAATGGTGCGACATAGAAACATAAACAAATATTTAAATTAAATCATCAATGTAGCAAATTAAAAATTAAGACTAATTTTATTAATTACCTGTACAAATAATTATCTTAAGCGTATATACAGGGTTGGGTATGGAATATATAATAATATAATAATCGCTATAAATATGCCTATAAAAGTTTCCTGAAGAAAAGCTTGAAGGGGTATGGCGATTTTTGTTTTTGCGCATATTTGGGTGCCCTCTAATTTATTTTTGCGTCAGAGATTTTAGAGATATAACGTCTCTAGTTTTTTTTAAATGACGACCTATATTTTTTCTCACTTTCTGGTGCAGTTCTTTATTCTCTTCTCAGCCATATAAAATTTTGTATAGGTTGCATAAGAAAAATTTTGAGAAAGAAATAAAAATCATTTTATTTCATTAATGCGGCAAAACTTGAAAAAAATTGTTACAAGTAAGAATAAGAGATGAAAACTAAAGTTATTCAAGAGATAATTAATAGAAAAGAAAGACGCTTCGCTTACAGCAACTGCTCAAATTGTTCCCCATTCACTAATTGACAATAACCAAGCCTATCCACAAAACCTCTTGTCGAATTTACCAGAACATGTTGGGGTATTTGCATTATTTCATCACAAATTCGTTGCCTTAAATCTGCCAAATTATTGGGTCTATATTGATAAACTTTATTTTTTACGCACCCCTAGAGAACAAATCTAGAGGGAATAAATCCGGGGAACGCGCAGGCCATTCAATAGCACCTCTTCTTTCAATCCAGCGGTCAGGAAAGGTAACATTTAAATATTCTCGGACTATTATTACATCCTGTTGAAAGCAAACGTTCTCTGAAACTTCTTCTTCCCCGTTTCTCAAAGCAGGAAGAACATCGTTCCGCAGGAGCCCTAAATACTTTAAACCGTTTAATGTCCCGTCGAAAAAAAAAACTGGCCAATAATGCTTCCCCTAAAAATTTCTGCCCATACATTTATTTTTTGAGGATGCTGGGTGTGAGCTTCTAGAATCCAGTGAGGATTCTCCCCTAGACCAAATGCGACAGTTATGCCGATTAACTGTTCCGTTAAAACAGAATATTGCTTCGTCAAATATTTTGCGCAAAATTATCATCACGATTACAAGTTTGAGCCTTTTCTTCGCAAAACTCAAGTCTTCAGAGAGTTCCTGCACCAAATGGACTTTGTAGGGAAATAACTTTTCTTTTTTAAAATCCTACCTACACTGAGACGACTTAAAATTTCATTTAATGCTAGCTGCGTGGTCGATGTTTTTTGATTTTCATCGAGCCTTAACAGAATATTCAGCGTGTTATCCTCATTGGTTGCCGATTTTGGTTGTCCAGTTCTAGAAGCATTTTTAACAGAACCAATATTGTTAAATTTTTTTAAAACTTTGCTCACTGCAGATTGGGTCAATGGAATTCGATTTGGATATCTCTGGATAAATTGCATGCCTCTAGTTGTGTTTTTCTGCGGTCTCAAAAGCTGATCATCATTAATATTTCAGTTCTTTGTCGTTGCGAAAGTTTCACCATTTTGCAATTGACACCAACACACGGAAAAAAAATACTGAATGAATGAACATCAGTGAATGATATTTGTCGTTGTTTTCATCACAAGCATAAAAACTGTGAAATCTGACAAAAATGACGAAGATAGATATATAGATATGCATTAATAAAAAAAAGGTTTTATGCATTATTGGTTGTCCGACAAAACTCGTGATACACCTGATTACAGTTTTTTTACTCAATTTACTTATTGTGGGCTTCATTTTGAACATTAATTTAACTCTATTTAATTCTAGTAGAGCATGTTATCGCAAAGCTATAAATTAAAGAAATAAAATGATTTTTAATTTTTTTCTCAAAATTTTTCTTATGTAACCTATACAAAATTATATATGGCTGAGAAGAGAATAAAAAACTGCATTAGAAAGTGGGGGAAAACATAGCTCGCCATTTAAAAAAAAATTCGATAACGTCATATCTCAAAAACCGCTGACGCAAATATAAAGTAGAGGGCACCCAAATATGCGAAAAAAATAAAAGTCGCTACACCCCTTCAAGCGTTTTTTCAGGAAACTTCTAAAGGGAATTTATAGCGATTATTCCATACTTTTGCCCAACCCTGTATATGTTTCGTCAGTTTGCTTCTACTTTCTTATACCTAATATAAGGAAGTATAGTAATCGTGATTTTTTCGACCTTGAGAGTTTGATTGATATATACGTTTTGAACTCTCCTGAATCCATTCTGACTATTTTCAGAATGATATCTGTCGGTGCGTGTGTGTGGATGTGTGTATGTGTGTGTGAATGTGTGTATGTGTGTATCCGCGATAACTCAAAAAATACTAATGGGAGAATTCCCAAATTTGGCAAATAAGATTTTCAACAACATTTTAGGTGATACATTAAATTTGGTGAATATCGTACCACCAGAAGAGACATAATGAATGAAAGAAGAAAAAAGGTACAATTTCGGGAAAAAAATTTAAACAAATTTATTGCATTTCTGGACGAATCTCGACAAATTATAATGAAAAAAACATAACTTTATGAAAAAAAATCTGTCCGCATATCTATAGTATCGCGGAAGCAGCCACAATTTTTGAGATTAAGCTTATAAATTTGGTACACCTGTTCTAAAGGCCAAAGACAATGATAAATTCGTTGATGAGCAAAATTGGTCAGCTGAAATGAGATCCACGGGACCCTAACTTTTTTGTATCTAACGACAAAAAAAGATATTCTTGATGAAAAGTTATAAATAATGTCTACTATATCAAGCGAAAATAATATATTTTCCAAGTACAATAAAGCTGATTTAAACTGAAATTTTGTACACATTTGACTTCATAAAATGGGGTTAGGATAAATTTGGCAGTTTGACATTTGAAATGTCTAATTTAGTTACAAAAATGTCAGTCAATAAGAAGAAATTTTTAAAATATATGACATGAATTATTATTGACAGTATCTAATGATGCTGATAATTAATTATTTAAAAATTTCAGTGAAGCATTTCAATGAACGCTATTAAAATTTAATTGAGGTAAGTGAAGAATTAAATAGAATGATTTTTTTGGATCAGAATGAAATATACTGGTATAAGAAAGTTATGTGCTGGCCACATTAGGTATTTTCTAAATGTTTTTTAACGTCACTTAAAATAACTGTCAAATTCTGAAACCTTTTTTTTTTTAGTAAAAGTGGTAGAGCCCGAAGTATTCATCACGATAATTTTTATAATTAATAATTAGACACCGGCCAATTTCCGTACGGTCAGGACCGGCACATGGATTAAGAGACAATAAATTGTAACGAACAATTAAAATACATACATAGCTCTTGAAATTTCCTGTACTGTGTTCAAGGTTTTAGTATAGATTGCAAGGCATAGGACAGACAAGTTATATGAATCATACTGGGATACGCGAATTGTAAAACTCTGGCAGCTTTACACATAAACCGTGTCCCAGGATAGACATAACAAGAGGTGTAATGGACAACAAATTGTCGAATTTTGGAATGGCACTTGGGGATTCAGTCCTGCTTGAAATAAAACTACATGCATCAAAAATGAGTTGATCGGTGTTTTACGGGGTGTTTTATACCTCAATTGATCAAAATTGTTTGTTATTAAATTGAATCTGCAAAGGAAATAGGGAATACGGTTTAGATCCCGCTGCGCACGCACAGATATTCTCCACTCCTATGGGAAGACAAGTCGATTGATAAGTTGGTCCCCGAAATTCTGGAAATTGTACGGCATCTATTAATAATATTCTGCGGTATGCGGCGGTCGAAATTACACCTCATGTTGTTAGATATATAGTTAAATACTGACCATTGGGATGGTTTTAATTCTTTAGTTACATACAAAATGAAATACATACAAAATATAATTCAGCTTAGCTTTGGGACAAAATTAGAGACATTTTTGCAGGAATAGCTTGTATTATGTATAGGGTAAATCATATATACAGGGCGTCCCACTTTGAAATCGACCGAAATGTTTATAGACATTTTTTTTCTTAAAATGAGACCCTCTTTCGAATCTCGATGTCTTGTTACCTACTTAAAAGTGAGACTCTTTGTATAAATATTATTTTATTTTAAGTTTTATTTTAGGATAGTGTTTTAAATAAGTAGTACTCTGAGATTCATTTTAACAAAAACAAATACTGTATTTATAGTATTTTGTGTGAGCATAGTAAACATAATATGGGAGTGTCATCCAGATCTGTCAACGCAAAATTAGGTGAACATAAAAATTATGTTAGGAAAGACATAGAAATTTGCTAACATGCTTGAGTAAATGACCGTAGAATAAAGATCATTTATGTTTTACAATTATTTTTTCAAACGTGCATCATGTCTGCCCAACGTAAATTCAGGTCAATACATATTAATTCCAAATTTACCTATCTTTTTATTTTAGTTTTACTACTTACAACAAATTTTATTTTGTTTTTTAAGCAACTTTATTTCTGATAATTTGATGTTTTCTATAAAGTTACACCAATGTAAGTTTGTGCTCATATTTAAAATTTTCATACGTAATTTTAACTTTATAACTATTATTTGAATAAAAGGACATTGAAATTAACTTTAGATAGGTTTTCACAGTGCCCTGTAACACAAGTAGTCCATGAGCCAAGAATTATATTAACTATCTTGCTGCTTTATAATAATATATTATTAGTTTTTCTCTCCATCGCTCCTAAAGTTTCAGATTACTGATATGAAGTCAGGTGAATCCATTATAACGTGATGGATGACATTAAATTAGTAACTAGTTGGTGTGGTGATGTTATCTGATTAAATTTTGATGAACTGTATAATAAAATAATAAATTATACGATTTAGTTATATGATCAGATTTTAAACGACCAACTATGTTGTGATGTAAATATCTTATAAGGAATTTGACATAATTATTGAGGTTCTTTTATTATGCTAATTAGAATTAGTCGACTAATTATATTAATTTTCATTTACCTCCACCATCATTATGGAACCTATTGAAAGTTCTGCTGAAGCTCTACTTAAAAATGTATTAATTTGTACTTCACATTAACAAAACAACCAAGTAAAAAACTGAATTGAAAATCAATATAGATGGAATGTAACATCTGGTGGTATTTTAATATTTTTCCTTGAGCAGACAAAGTAATAGCCATTTTAGATCAACTTATGTGCTGGTTATAATGATACAAAATCAGATTGGAACAAAAGTAGCATAATATAATACAAATCGGAAATCGCAAAGGGCCATATAAGGTTCGCACATAATGTAATAATAAACTTCAAATGTAATTTTAAAACATGTGTACAAAAACGTCTAAAATAGATGAACTGAATGTGGAATGTGCAAAGAACCTTAAAACATATGGTTGTATGAACAAAAAAGAAGAAAAAATTTAATTATACCCCATACATCTGAACAATTAATTTTACAGTAATCAGTTAATTATTAATATAAATCAATTAACAAATTTAAATCATAGACTTATTCTGAAATGGGTTTCAACTATAGAAATAGTATATAAAAGGAAGTAGCATTGAGTCATCAATTGGGGACCGGAATAGATCTCCAATATGGCAGATCACACTGAATTGGCTTGAAAAGAATTTATCGAAGGATGTATTTGTTTCCACCAATTGAAATGCAACAAGATGGAGATTTTAATCAGTCTACTGTCTATGTTACTTAGGTTAAATGTCACTTCTTTTATATTCATTAATTCAATGGTTACAACTACTAACACTGAAGTAGATGGTGTTAATGCCCGTCGAGTATAGTAGTAAGTGTTTAAGGCGGCATCTGCATGGCAAGTACCGAGGATGGAACGAAAAATCCTCTCGTTATTTGATTGGTCACATTTTAATCAAGGTCAAACCTGTTAAAGTATGCCCAATTTTTAAAAACCGTGATCCCACATGCATATCTAACTACCGAGCTCTAACTATTTTTCAAATTTCGTTCTTGAGGTGGTCTTGTATTATCGCATCTATATGTCTGTAAGTCAACAAATCTCATCATTTCAACATGGCTTTGTATGTAGCGCAACTTATCCACTCTGACTCAAGAAGTATCTAACCATATTTATAAACTTAGGCAGGTAGATTCGGTTTACAGAGACTCCTCAAAGATTGCTAGTAAATAAGTTAAGACATTTCGGATTTAACAACTATTTAATACAATTTTTTCATCATAACTTTCAGACAGAGAGCAACATGTCTCATATAATGGATACAACTTGTTTGTGTTTTTAGCTACTACTGAAGTTCCACAAGTATCCAATCTTGGACCTTTTTTCTTACTCTTTATCAATAATTTATGCTACAGGATTATTTCTAATGAATTTATTTTCGCCGATGACCTTATGATATTCAGCAGTATTAATTCTGCTTATGTCTGTGATATGGGCTGGAATTAATAAATTGCAAGACTGTTGCATATTAAATAATAATTTTCAATTAAATGTTAGTAAATGCAAAATTTTATCTTACACTAATAGAAAATTACGTTTAATTATAACTGTATTATTAATAACATTATTTTGTCGCGATTCATATACACTAAAGACTTCGCCAAAATATTTGATCGTCAACTTTCATTTAATAAGCACATCGATTTTTTTTTAATCAATTATTTCCCCTACCAACGCCAGTAGACGAGCTACCTGAAAATTTTGCCGAACGTCTTCTTTGTCAAAGAGTTGGGATGTTTTCCTTGTCTAAGATCTTCTAGACAGGAGACCATCTGCTTTACATCCCCTCCGGAAGATGGTATATCCACTATACAATGTTCACCTAATATTGCATAGCTTTTTCATTTTAAGCAGATGATGAACGAATTTAGCGTATCCTGTGTACATAACATTTTAATTATTTTTAATAAGTACTGAACTAGCTAATGCTTTTTCAGCATTAAATTTTGGTTTCCTAATATTATACCTCTCACATGTCAAACAGCACTTTGAAGTGTAACTACATCTGCTGGATTTTTCAGTAATTATGGCTAGTATATTTACCGACAATTGCTTAATTTCTAAGCGAAATCGCCATTTAAATGAGAGCAGCAGCAAGTCAAGTTACATGTTAATATTTCTTACTGCTTAAGGTAATTACCTAAAAAGGAGCGCCTTATTATAGAACAATGTGAAAACTGAAAAGTGTATGCAAAATAGCCGCAGTGCAATACGCTTGTTGGCACTTATAATATTTTTGTAAACCAAATTAATGTAAAATATAGCAGCGATGCATACTGTAAACATTTTAGCCGGTTTGTATTCCAAGAAATATTTTAAAGTTTAATAAGACCGAAGGAAAGTTTATCGTTCACACCTTGAATTTAAAACAGGGAACAGTATGAGATTTCTGGATATAAAAGAACATACTTAAGGACAATAAAATACTCTTTTTACCACTTTTAAATTTCTTTTATTTTAAAAACGTTCACACAAACTCTACAGAGGTAATAACTCTTATACTTAAAATCCTTCTATCCATGACATTGTTTTTTCTTTTTAAAGCAGTCGCGGGAGGTGCTGTTTTAGCTTCAGGCGACATATTTACGATCATCCAAAGGCCGAACGTCCAAACCTAACCTAATTTATATCGGACACTTCTTTGCTGGCCGTCGTCATTCCTGCTCCCTTATTTGGCAGAACAAGGCTTCTTCAAATGCCCGTAAATGCGGTCTCCATTTACGTATAGACTGATTAACCAATAGTAATCATGGTGGTGTTTAATAAAAGAAGCCCATCATATTATTTTTTATTATTACTTATTCGAAAACAATGACAACAATGGCATTATTAGACATTATTTTTTTTGTGTGCTTTCTAGTATAATTACTAGAGTTGGCATATCGGTCCGCAAGTCAAGGGCGGCGCCAGGTAGAGAAATACCCAAATACGTAAGCGAGACTTGTTTACTATTTTAGCAAAGTCTAACTTTTGATTTTAGTCTATTGTAATGCCACGTGGTGTGTACAACGTAATTTATTCCTTTCCGTTGTATTGTTGATAATTTTATTTGTTATATTTTATTCTTGATATTAATTTAATAATGAAGTATGTTAGACCTGCCCAAGGGTAAAAAACGGCTATACACTGACAAAGTGAATAAATTTATTAGTGAATTCCCAATTGCAGTTCCAATTTAATCAGCTTTATTTCATATTTTATATATATTTATAATTAAGGCTACCTTTTATTTTATTTGTTTCGTATATAAATATATGAAAACAAACAATATAACATGAGGGACAAAGTTGACAAAAATGGTATCCAGCCAGTACAATACTGTCCAGGTAATGCTGGGCCCTCCTGGTTGCCGGTGTTGTGGCAGCTCAGGTCATTTTTCACCTTTTATCATTCTGCATGGAGGTATTTTACAGCACAGAAACAAACAATGCATTATTCTTAAAATATACAAAAATTTTAATAATTAAAAAAGTCAGTTTACAGAAAACATGTGGGCGATTGAATGTACAGAGAAAAAATTCCAAAAAACCTGTTCAAAGTAATGATTTTTTATTTTGAAAATAAAAATGGACTTTACGTCTGCGGCGGGGTTTGGAATAGGGAAGGCGTGTTTACGCATTGTAAGGCGTGAATTCCCGGATTTATTCTACAATGGTGCTATAATAATTTGGAAAGTGTGCGAGACAGACCTGATGTGCTGGGACAAACATCGCGTAAATTTTGTGCAACATAAAACTAAAAAAAATGGTGTGCCTTCGACAACACAGTTTATGTTCGATATACTCTTGATGCTGATTGACTGTGATGTTTTGCTGCACATACTCATTTCAGAAGTTGTAAAATAAATACAATCCCAAGGTGACGTTACCAAGTCGCACAACATTGCGCAACTATATACCAACCTGTAAGCGAAGACATTGTAAATAAGGCAAGATAGATTTATTGGGGTTCAAAATAAGAAAGTCTTATTTTAGTTCTTGTTCCTGATCTATCCCATCGTAGATCCAATTTCTTAGCTACGCTACGCTGACGAGGGGCAATAACTCCGAAACACGTGTCCGTAGCTGCATAATTGTTTCTTTTTGGGGAATATGGCACTAAACCTTCTTTATTTTATTGTAAATAAGATCAAATGTATACTAAAAAATACACGACTGTGGTTATGTGTTGACGTGACGACAGATTGTAAACAAAATTCAAGGTTTTTACGGATCTTTTCCAGTTTGTGATAGCCAAGCCAGTTAAGAGGGTAAGTTGTGCATACATTATTATAAATTGTAACAGTTTATTGCTTTTATTACTTGTTAATTTCTTTTATTACACTTACAATAATGTGTACGCCTATGTCCTGCGGCGCATTTTTGCCATTTCTAATAATTACCTATGCGTTGATAAAAATCCTGTAAATGTCAGTTAGAAATTTCATTAAAAATTTCAGCTCAAATTGTCATTGGCGTTTCCTTGTTTTAAATATAAGCCAAAGTATTTTAAATTTCACTAAGCCTAACCAAACGTAGTTAAATCAGATAGGGTAATAGGTTCTGAATTTCATAGTACCTATTTCCCTTCAGGCACCGGTTAATGACCATTTTCGTATTAGGCGATATACCTACTTATTATATTAGTCCTCTCCGCCAAACTTTGTACTGTACCTACTAAACCAGTTTATCTTTAATTTCTGCATAGGTCAAATAATTAAAAATTAGAAGAACGTGATGAGGTTTTGTAGAGTGAGGTAGCACTAATTAAAAAAAGATATAGATATAATTATATGTCAGTTCTCAAAAATAAGTTTTTATGCTTTGCATTTCTGACAAAATTAGAGAATATAGACATAGGGTAAAAACCCCAGTTATTGGCATTTTAAGATTATGCTTGTAAAAATATATAGGCTATTTAATAAAATATGCCACTTTAAGCTTAATATACACAACAAGTAAGGAATAAATACCTGAGGGAATATTTTATTATAGTTTTTATTTCCAAAAGTAATAAACTGTTACATGAAAAACTATAAAATATTTAAAAACGCCACATTCCCATTTTTTGACATTAAAAGTCCAATAATTGGCATGCTGCTTATTGTTATTAGCACATTAGCAATAAATAATAAACATATAATAAACAATGAACAAATATATAAACTAAACAATAAGTAAACATAAATGTATTATAATAATATATCACATGTACTCTACAAAAAAAAAATAATTAGGCAACATTTAGCCTCTAGATTCGTATATTTCGCTTAAGTGTATAAATAGCATATATCTGTAAAAATCTTTGTGTGTCTTTTTTCTTTAAATAAATTATATGGTGTGCCTTAGTATAGCTTTGACATTTTATTATTTACTAATTTGCTAGAACTTATATTTGACACACAAGAAAAACACAAACCAGTTTTTTTAATGATTTTTTCAGTAGATAACTCCTCAACAATTTTATCTCTGTGTTTATTCATTCTTGTTCCTTTACTTTCTTCTTCTAATTTCTTTTGAATTCCTTTCCATCGATTTTCCTCCTACCGATTCTCTATTTCTTCTTTAGCTCTTTTGCTTTCTTCTATTTGCTTTTTATAGGCAGCAGAAGTAATAACGAAAGAAGTTCTTTGAACTTGCCTTTTACTTATATTTTGCATACTCTTTGTGTATTGCCAACCTTAATAAAAATCTTATATCTTGATGAGTAATAACTTTATCACTGTAAGACAAATTTTCAGGTTTTAGTATTGCATCAGAAGATAGGTCATTCAAAACTCTATTGGCATAATTTCTATTTCTTCTTTTCAAAAAGTAGCAGCTGTAATTTCTACTATGCTCCTTTCAGCCTCTGCAGTTACAGAATAGTTTTCTGTTGGCTGGGACTTAAAAAAGTTGAACATTTGTTCAAGAGTATTCGCTTTTGTGCGATGTGGTATCGTTTTCCAGTTCTAAAAGATTATTTTCATTTTGTATAATATTGCAGAAATCGTTGAAGCTCATATTTGTTCTACTACCACTGTTATTTCTGACACTGTCATCTTCTTTATCAACAGTTCTGCTCTGTCCCAAGCACCTGGTGCAATCTATTCTATTTGCATTCCATGGACATAGTCCACAGGTCTCAAATCTTTTTCTGACTGTTTCTGGCTTTAATATATTGAGAGCATTTTGAAAAATTTTTAAAAGGATCAAACCTTCTTAATTCTAGTACTGCCTTCTTCCATCAGTTTTTCAAGAGTTTAAAACTTGACACGTCTGTTGGTTGCAGAATGCGAGAATCGTTAGGGTATAGGGCTACTTAATTTGCAGTCTGCTACATAATATACTGATTTAGTAGGTTAAATAAGCTTTATGTCCATCTAGAAATAGTATTATAGGTAAGAGAATGATATTTTCCTTTAGATAAGGATGTAATAGATTTTGCACATAGTCAACAAATATTTCGACTTTCGTACACCCATTGTCACTTAATAAACCAATGATCCAGTTACCAGGCATGCTATTATGAATGTTATCATTTAATCGCTTATTGGGTTATATAATTAATGGAGGCGTAATGTCACCAGCGGCAGAAAATGCAAACAGTTAGATTTTGTTTCGCTTCACCCTCATAAATGTTTTTAGCTTCTACAGGTGCCAAAATGTTCCTAGTTTCGGAGTATGATTTTGCAAAATTTCGAAATAATTTTTTTTTGTCCAAAGTAATCTTCTATTTCCCTGAATCCTTTTATTAGGTTATTTTCTGATATGTCTGTAACAGCCTCTGTGATTCGCCGCACTAGTAGAGGAAGTCTTTTAAAAAATCGTCGTACCATTGCTTTCCAGGAGTACTGTTCTTAAAGGGAGTTTTACGTTGAACGGAATCTAAGAATGCTTTTACGGATGCCTGTCTTCCCTTCTACGGGGAAATCCTTTTATGCGACTTTCAACTATCCAATCTACCAATTTATCCTCTTCGTCTTTTGTAAGGGAGGTGCATGGTCCTTTTTCGATTTTATTAAATTTTACACCTAATCCAAATTGAAGGGTTGATCGTGTGAATACGTATTTTGCAGTAACTGTTTTTTTGGTGTTCCATTTCCTTTCTCTTGTAGAGATCGCTGGAGAAGTTCCTCGGAATATTTTTTTGGTACTTGTATCTTTTTTTAATTTTTGGCATTTGTAGTGCAGAAATACAATAAAATACAGCAAAAGAAACTAAAATAAACCTCTACCTAGGTATATTAAAATATTACCTACCTAGGTTGGTTGGTAGGTAAACAAAATACAGTGCCAATAATTGGGTGCCCTTGACTTTAGCATAAACTAGTTATTGTCCCCCCTGTGCCACGTCTATCACCTGATCATTAAGAATAGTTTGATTATATCAAATGAAACAAAACTTACTACTAAATACATTTATTCATAACTAGCAAAATTTACGACTTTCTTCTCGAGTCGGGGACGCAAAGCGATTAACCAGATAAATCAAATTAAATTTATAATTAAATAAAGTAAGGTCAAGGTCATACACGCCAATCGCCAATTCAAATGGTACAAAAAAATTTACCATATACATTTAACGAATTTAGTTCAAAGGCACGGGAGGCATTTTCAAATATTTTAGAAATTCATGTCAACAAATATATTGTTCTCTCGTGATGCATTTAAGTCTGGCCACAAGTTAATTCTCCTTTGGTGCAACTTCCTAACTCACAAAGTTATACTCATGCTTAACAACGACTTTCAACTGTTGCATGCTGTGCCTCTAGACCGTCTGTCCAGTGTTCACATTTTCCCGATATGAACCACACTTGTCTCACGGCACGCGCGACCGAAGTTTTTCGTAAATAATTTTTTTCTTCCGCACAGTAGCGGCGCACTAAATAGCTAGTACAATAAGGTTTGGTAAAACTATTTTATTCGAATTTGGAATCTAATTTGTAATTCAAACAATTTCCATATAATTTATAAAGAATAGAGTCCAAACTATTTATTTCAAAAAAAGGACCGTTACAATCTATAGAATTGTAACAAAAGGAAGTATCAAACTACAGTACATGCAAACTCTCAAAATTGTCATTTAGAAAAATTACTTACCGTTTTTGCTTGCCTGTTTCTTAAGAATTTTGGTAAATTTAAGCACTCTCTGCACTAAACAGCCACTGTTATTTCAGCCATAATGAAACATTAAGTCATGCACACTAGCTTTATAGGCAGTTGAAAGTTGTCAAATTCTTCAAAACCACTTAAATTTAACAGAAGCATTCTAGGAAAACAGCAAATCAGTGAAAACGTGCAGTGCCAACACCCTACGTTGCGTTTCTTATCTTTAAATATCGTTTATTCTTTATAACTATAAATGCCTTTACAACATACGAAAATATCAGGTTATTAAAAGAAAAGTTTATCGTTAAAACTGCGTTCTTACTCCATCAATATCATCTGTTGTCAGAACACTTGTAATACATTTGACGCACCACAGAGATAGGTATACATAATGGCAATAAATCCTTTTCGTAACTCGGGTACGTAAAAATGTACAAAAACGTGCAATTAAAGCGTTTAAATTTTGATAAAATGAAAAAGTATATAAAGAAAAGTACCTGTGTTTCATAAAAATATAGAAAACGTACCTTATATATTATCAAGTTAATATATAAGCACATAATTTCAGTATTCGTTGTCTTAAATCAGTATGGTACTACAGCAGTTATGTATTTACGGACATCTTTTTGTTGACATACGCCATAGAAAAAATTCAAGGGTTTTCTATAGAACCTATACTCTATTATATTGGATTGGATTACAATAAATCCACCACCTAGGATATATTCTATCTAAAGAATCTTTTACTTGCCTAGTGTAATGAGGAGGTACTCCGCACTGTTGAAATATAGCCTTTGTAGATATATTCCCTGTTATTTACTCTTTGAACTGTCAATATACTTTTTGACTACATCTCGAATTGGTTCGTATCGATCTTCAGATGATTTCAGCTTTTAATCATTAATTTTTTTAGTTTGGAGCCAGTCTTATCTTTAAGAACCTATCAAATGCAAATAAATATTACGTTTCAATGTTGTTGAGTAATTTTCATACATCTCTTTTCAGTATGGATGGTATGGTAACCGAGTGAGCGCTTATAGGTATTTACTCGGTACCGAATATTGATGGTGCGAATCCATTTCGGAGCGAGTTAGAAATTTTATTTGTAATTTGTTTCGGATTGAGATGGGAGAGGGAACTGTCAATGCTCTAGATGTAGTTCGGACTCCACAGTAAACTATAGGGCCTCGTCGCTCTTTATTCAACACCAAATCCTAGGACTTTCTGTGAGTTATTTCGGTGACTTGACAGACGGTTAAGAAAACATTTCAAGAAAACATTTCATTTCAAGTGTCGCAAGAAATTTTAAATCTTATAGATGTCTCATTAAATTGTAATTTTAGTGATAGGAATGAATAGAAATGAATAAATATGATGATAAAAATGATACAAAACCTAAATGTGAGGTTGTGCAAAATGGTTGAGGAAATTATTTTATCGTTGTTTATGGTTATTTATTTATTTATTTTATTTATTATTATACACTACCCAACAGAACATGTTCCAATTACAGGGTAGGAAAATAACAATAACAAATGCATAACATTACAAAATACACAATATAACTAATTTTCAATGAGTATAACGTACATAGGTTTTAAAATAATTAATTACGCACATATAATGAGTTAATTGTTATAGCAGCTCTTATATCTGTAACACTGCAATTAAAAAGGTTAATTTTGTCCTGAATATCATGCCAGTTATGATACATAACAAACACCGGTGAGAATTTTAATATATTTGTTCTTGGTGTGGGTAAATAAAAAAGATTAGTTAATCTTGTTTGCACCAATGGCATATGAACGAGCGCATTAACTTTTGCCAACAGTTCAGGAGATTTTATTTTATTATTGACAAGTTTTACAAAAAACATAGCAGAGTGAACAAACCGCCTTCTGACCAGTTCATCAACACTGAACCTCTCTAGCAGCTTGTCATGCGGAAACCCTATTGGTGGATAGGTTTTGTCCTCCTTAAATGCCATAAATTTTAAAAACCTTCTATGAATTTGTTCGATAGCTTTACTATGTACGGCGTAATTAGGATTCCATACGACAGAGCCGTACTCAAGTTTAGAACGCACAAAAGACGTAAATAGAATTTTTAATGTGTCGATGTTGTTAAGCTCACCGGAGTTTCTAATGATAAAGCCCAGGGTTTTGTAAGCTGATGATACAATGATATTGATGTGCTGGTTAAAGGTCAGCCTATTATCAAAAGTTATGCCTAGATCTTTAAATACCTCTGGTTTATTTAAATGTACCTGATTTATAGCGTATTCATACTGTATAGGATTCAATTTCCTAGTGTAGGTGACTGCGTTACATTTGGCAGCGTTGAGAGGTAGGAGGTTTGACGTACACCAGTCGTTTATTAGATCCAAGTCAGCTTGTAGTAACAAACAGTCATATTCATCCTTGACAGCTAGATACAGTTTGAGGTCATCCGCGTATAATAGACAATAGCAGTTCAGACCAAGTACGATGTCGTTTATAAATATAATAAAGAATACGGGGCCCAACACTGACCCTTGAGGTACCCAATTCGTTCAGATTTATGCCCACGATATTGAACATATTGGTTTCTACATTTTAAGTAAGAGGAGCAGAATAGAACTAAATCTCGGTTAAAGCCGAAAGCAGAAAGCTTCCTTAGTAAAATACCGTGGTCAAGTCTGTCGAACGCCTTTGAGAAGTCCGCATAATTGACATCTACCTGTCCATTGCCATCCAACACCTCCGAGATGAATTGTGTAACACAAACCAAGTTGCTGATTGTCGACCGGCCTGCCACAAAGCCGTGCTGATTAGGGCAAATTTGTTCATTGACGTGTATGTGGAGCTCCTCGTATAGAGCGAATTCAAAGGCTTTACTAAAATTATTAATGATGGTAATGGGACGATAATTTTTTATGTCAGTCCGATTATCTTTTTTAAAAACGGGAATAATTTTGGAGTTTTTCCATAACTCTGGGAATGTGTTACTGTTAAGGGCTAAATTAAATAAAATAAGCAAAGGTTTCGCTAAGACACTGGCACAGTCTTTGATATGTCAAAACTACTCATTCTCTAATTTACTTGTCGGTAGTTCTGTTCCTTATAAAATTACTTAAATTAAAAATAAGTAGTGTAAACAATTTCATTCATCCGAGACGGAGTTATGATGTTTCTTAACTCCTTTATCCATTCTGGTTTCTAAATATCTAGTCGTAGAAACTTAACGAAACATTGGTGATAAGTTGTAATATCACAACACTTTTATCGAATAGGATACTTCAATTTTTGAAACAGTGTCAGTTAAACACCTTTATCCATCCACCTATTAAATTATTAATGTGCCTTAATGACACAATAAAAGTATGAAAATTAACCAATTAAGTTACATGTCAAGAATTAAATAGTACTATTTCATTCATATCACACTTTGTTATTTCGCATTATAAAATGTGCGTGTTTTTTTCTACATAAATCATCGACTTACATCATTTTAGGTAGTAAATGCTACAAATGAACAGATTCAACAAGCTAAATAAAATTTAACTGAATTAAAACAGCTGTAAATCATGACATAAGTGTGGTACCTCCCAGTCGTTTCCTTAAACAAACACTGGCGCATGTCCCCAATTACCCATTACCTATACGAGGTGTTTAAGGCCCAGCGAGTGCTAATAGTGGCGTCTCACGCGCAAACACTCGTAAATCACCCTTAGCGCTGACCGCCATTCCCGATAGACCAGACCATTTCTATCTGTGGACAGATCTGTCAATCGACCAGAGCAGATCCATTTGAAATGGAAATCGACCTGCTCTGGAGTCACGGATTGTCTTTCGGTGATGTTACACATCTGAATGATTTTCAGTGTGGTTGAGGCAAGGTCAGGGGTAAATGTAAATCATAGGTTTTTATATATTCTATCAAGTGTGAAAGATCTAAGCTTATTTTGTTTTCTGAAAAAAATATCATATATTTTATTCTTTTATTTTATCGCATTGTCTATTATACCCACGCATTTGGTAAAGTTGAATAAATTACAATTGAAATTTACACCATAATATTTAATTCCTTATATACTTTTCTCATTTGAGTATGGTAACATCACATCACATAACTACACCAAGCTTAACAGAAATAAATACGAGACACTTAAATTATTGGGTATTAATCATAGTGATATTTAGACACCGGAAAATTTCCGTACGTGCAGGGTCGGCATATGGGGTAAGAGACGATAATAATCACTTCTATGGAACAATTGAAACTTATAACTCGAGTATCTTAATATTCCTTGAAACCTCCTATACTGTGTTCAAGGCATTAATATAGGTTGATATTATTAGAATTATACATATTACACAAAGCATTTACCACTATCTCCTCAACTGTTCACGCATAGGTTTGCAACACCCGTTTACTACATGTGAACAGTAGAGATGTAATGATTTTATATACTTACCTTAAAATCCATGGCTTCGTCAAGATAAATTCACATGTACTGATATTTCGCATCCTCCATGATACTTTCCATAAAATTGCTATAAACTACAGAAATATACTATTGGTGCATATATGAACTTGAGAGTAGTGGTGGTGCGGGCATGTACTTCTCACAGAAGTATTTTAATTCAGAGCGCTCTAAAAGATCCCACGATATTAATATAGTGAACAAAACAATATGCAAACATTATAAAAAAAACGTGCTATACGCAGCTTGTCCTGATATGTTTCGTACTTTATTACTAAGAAGAATTTTTGATTCAAGATGCCGTTTGGCATCGTTAGTATGGTAAAATATTAATGTTCTTTTAGACACAGTATAGTGCATTGTAGACCCATCGACCCGAAAATCAGCAAACCGAGAAACAGTTTTCTGCAGTTTAATTTTCCGTAAATTGGAAAAACCTAAAGTTCAAAAAAGTAAAGTTGTGGAAAACCTAATTTAAGTTTTAGCTTGAATCCATAAGGAGGAGGAAAATATTAAGAAAATTCTAATGAACACTGCGAATTTGTTGTGTCCATATTTTAAAATTTGAATAGTTTTGATTAAAATATATAATTTGGAAATTATGTGACTTACTAGAAACAGTTTTTGTTAAAAGTATATTTTTGCATTGGATAAACCAAATGAATCGTAACTTACTAAATGAATATGCATATCCAACATTTAATTTTGCTCCTTAAACCTAGTAAATCAATAACGAAACATTAACATTGTAAATATAGTTTGATGTCAAATGGTCTATTAGGGAATAACGAAAATAGAGTCTATATCGATAAAGGAAAATAAAAAGAGCTGTAAACATATAAACATAACATATAATATATAATTATATGCATATATCAAAGAGTCTATCAACTAAGTCCAAATATTAGGTACTGATGTAGTAAATCAAGGTAGGTACTATATATTAATAATAAAATAGCAAATAATGTTACATGATGTTTTTCCATTTCATTTTAAATTTACTATGTATTTCCTTTGTAGAATAGGAAATAAATTGACTTGCTAGGAAGTTCCACGGCGTATTGTACATTAACCTTTTTGAATAGCACAATAAATATGAATAACACGAAAGAAGCTATCGTGTTTTCGTAAAATCTGTAGAGTAAAACAAACAATTTGTCGGGTATTTATCAAAGTGAAAGAACATTTATTTAAATACAGGGAGCTACATAAATACAGAGGGGTATTCTTAATCAAATTATATCATCTTTATTATTATATTATTATTTCACACGAATGCAGGCAATTGACACATCATTCCTCTACAGAATTTACGAAAACGCTATAATAGAATACGTTAAAAACCTAATATAATTTTCAATAAAATTGTGACTGTTATTCCAATTTCCGGGAGAACTATAGACAAACACGAATGAAAATACGACACAGTTGTTACTATTTATTTTTATCCTCGTGCCGTCAACAGACTCCGACGTTTGCAGGGAAACTCAATAGTGAGTAAATACGGTCTAACTCTCGTTGCGCATGCATTTTCCTATGAGAGCTCAGAGAGGCCTAGACTTACGGAAATTATCCGGTGTCTGGTGATTCTCGTTTTGAAGGTCTCTTCTTCCTCTCTATGACGGAATGCTGAGTTCTGATGATACGAAATAATAATACAAGCCTTGAAATGAATTGGTTGATTACTTGATTATTTCCTGCTAATCCTTTTAATGCCTTCGTTGTTTTCTTATTCCTAAGTGACAGTTATGCGAGGAACCGAAAATTTATGAAAGAACATGGAAATCAGATACAGTGAGTACAATTTTTTTTTTTTGTATAATCCATGATTGAATTGGTGATTGGAAATTCCTTTATCTAAATTGACACAGTTTAATTTCTTCCTTTGCAGGCCATTTTGCAACCAGCGGTTATAGAAACGACCACAGAATTTGGATTGACTCGTTAAAACATCAGGAATAACTTTTCATAAACCAAGGAATGAGTTTCGAAATAGAGTCATGATGGTAATTATCGATGCAAATTATGAGAATTTGATATTAGGCAAACTAAACCACCACTAAAACTTCGGTTCGAGCTAGTATTTAATAAATTGTTGTTCATATTAATTATAATTTGAGCTTTATTTATATTATTATTTAACGACATTGTCTAATTTAACACCACATATCCAAATATCTACATTTTTAGTAGGTATTACGAAAAATTTTATGCATGTATCCGACATATTTATGCAATCCAGTTGGAGCCAAAGTCTCTTGTCTTTTTTATATATTACCTATCAAACAAGTCGCACACACGCTTAGTCTGGTCGAGCACTAGTTGTGTAGGTAGCAATGCTGATACATAAAGTAATGGACAACCGTTGCTATAAATAGGAAATGAAAAATTGCATGCAACTCTGCCCACGCCATGGTAAACTTAACACTGGTGTTTACTCTAACCCTTTAGATAACGAGTGCACTTTCCATTCAGTATAAATTGCTCACAGATTTAATCGTAATAGTCTGGCTTAAGCACCTTAGTGTTGTTTCTTGAACTAGTTATGTAAAAACAGAAAATCTATCGTAAATCAAATGGCTTAGAAATCCGAGAACAGAAAACAGATATTCTTTTATATTAATAAAAACAAAAAATTTTTTCTACGACCATAACAAAAAGTGGACCACAATTAAAGCAGTTTTTAGTGTGCAAAGTAGACCTTTTTTTTAAATACTGTACAATAAAGAAATATTGTTGCGCACCATGCAATCAAATTTTTTCTATCGCCTTAGTATGCGAAAAAGACAGTGGTTTGAAATTATTATTGAAAAAAATCCTAACAATTTAGTATTTCTGACAAATAAATTTGTTTATGGTACTAACTAGCGTCACTAATATTTATATCAGCAAAAGTAGAAGGCAGAGATGGCAAGACATTGTAATCTAACACATTTTACACATTATTGATTTTCATCTGTGGAGATTCTTCTTGGTTTACACATAAATTTCGGTTGGGAATTTTAACGTTTTTAATTTCAAAGTGTCTGCTGCAGAACCCACTAACAGTGAAGATGAGGATCTTCTAAAACTATAACCTGATAACTTTCTGGATTGGGTAATTTCAAATATGCGGCTATGAGACTGGGAATTTTGGAAAACTGATTGATTCCAACTACTTGAACACTGCATTTTCAATTCTGTATTGAACAATAAATCGACGATATTCTACATATTGTGGGCGGAGTCCTACATATTTTCTAGAAATTTATGCAGGATTAAACCCATTTTTAATCTTGTTAGGAATTGTGAATGTTTGTTTGTTTGAAATCATCAC